>JAJJWW010007730.1:0-213138 GCA_023531295.1 Papaver armeniacum | reverse complement strand
GTGAATCAAATTGTTTTTGCTTCGATTGTGTCTTGTATATTTCTATAAGATCTAAGCAATTGAACAACTCTCTAACTAGTTCATTTGAACTAGTTATGATGAAGAAGAATATGGTTGATATGAAAGTGTTCATATGGCTAACCATTTGGTTAACTATTGTTGAACCAACAAACGTACATGTTTGGGTACGGTTACACAAACCTAAAATGTGCATTTCATTTGTGTGTAACAAGCTAAGTTTTCGATCCAACGGTTGAAAGATATTAGCTTGAATCTAATCGAGTTTTCATCTAACTAGTGAATATTGAATGCTTTGTTACTAAGCTAACATTGGTTGCAAACCCCGATTTGAAAGACTATATAAGGGAGAACTCTAGCAACTGGGAAACCTAATCCCCACACCTCCCGTGTGATACTAGTTGTATAGCTAGAGTCGATTATCCTTTAACCTTAGGTTTCTTTCTGAGGCCCTGTAGGTTAACGACTTGAAGACTTCATTGGGATTGTGAAGCCAGGCCGATACTACTTTCTTGTAGTTGTATGATATGATCTTGTTGTTTCTATCTTATTGAGTACAATCGTAACGATTGGATAAAGATTGATATCTCCGATAGGCAAGATATAAAAGTAGTCACAAACATCTTCATCTCATCGTTTGTGATTCCACAATATCTTCTTTCGCCGCGTCGATTAAGATTATTGTGGGGTGATTGATAATACTAGGCTGTTCTTCGGGAATATAAGTCCGGGTTATCAATTGGTTCCTGTTCACCTTGATTTATCAAAAGACGGAACAAAACTTGTAGGTATTTCCGTGGGAGACAGATTTATCTATTACCGTAGACTTTTACGTGACGTATACGATTTATTTATTAAAGTCTTCGACTTTCGGTCGTAGCAACTCTTAGTTGTGGGTGAGATCGGCTAAGGGAATCAAGTGCGTAGTATCCTGGGGATCGAGAGACGTAAGGAGCGCAAGCTGCTACCTTGGATCGGTGTGAGATTGATTGGGGTTCAACTACAGTCCAGACCGAAGTTAGTTTGTAGTAGGCTAGTGTCTGTAGCGGCTTAATACAGTGTGTGTTCAATCTGGACTAGGTCCCGGGGTTTTTTGCATTTGCGGTTTCCTCGTTAACAAAATTCTGGTGTCTGTGTTATCTCTATTCCGCATTATATTTTGTTATATAATTGAAATATCACAGGTCGTGCGTTAAGTTCAATCAATTAGAATATCCAACCTTTGGTTGATGATTTACATTGATTGACACGGATATAGGTCTTTGGTACCATCCAAGTTATTTCTCATGTATTTAATTAGACTCGCAGATTTCTATTTTCTTGAGTAAGAATTAAATCGAGAGATCGAGATAATATAACTCTTTGATATACTTTATTAAGATTGAGTCTAGTTGATTCTCTTGAAAGTATATTGGAGTTAGTCCATACAGATTGCTAAGCAAAATATTGGGTGTGGTTGTTATACCCCCGCTTTTTCAACTACGATGAAAAGTGGCCCCACTGTCATCGATGTAAAACTCAAACCTTGTTTGTAACCGATAGATATGACGATCATGACCAAGATGAAAGATAAATATGAAGTTGCTATAGAAGAAGAACCTGAAAAAGAAACTGTCGAGAATTCTATGCATGCATTTGATGGATCACTGGATCTAAAAACCATGCAGGTACAAGAAGAATTAAGACGGCACAAGTTACACTACTTATCGATTCTGATAGTACTCATAATTTTGTGGATACTATGATACCTAAAAGAATGGGAATTAAGGTAATTAACGATGACACTTTGGAGGTGATGGTAGATAATTGGGCTATAGTGACCTGTGAAGGAAGATGCTTAGATCTCGTATTATAAGTTGCATAAGTATGGGTCCGAAGGGACTTTTTATGTAATAATATTTAATCTTCATATATGATTGATCAAGTCATTAGCGGCTAAATTGTCTCTTGACCGGTCTAATAGCGTTGACGAGCTTGAGGGTTAATTATAATACTATAGGAAATTTATACAAGGTTATGCTAATCAATATTTCTGCCCCTACTTACAAATTGCTCAAAAAGACGGTTTTTGTGGACAAATGAGCAACAAACGCATTCGATAAATTGAAACTTAGGATGACATCCACACCCGTGCTAGCATTGCATGATTTTACAAAGACCTTTGTTATTGAAAACTGTTAGAGCACTGCTCGGTCGAACTCGCAAGCGTTGCTATCTCAAGCTTGTTTGTCAAGTTTAGTTGCCAAAACTATAAGTCTTGATTACTAGTATACTTATATCTAAGTCTCGCACTAGGATAGTAAGTGTAGTTGAGCTCTAGACTCCACGGCATTCATCATGCAAAGACGAAGAACTACTCAAGGAACTGGTGGAACTTCATCGACAAAAAGGTATGTGGAGACTTGAACTTATCTATCACACAAAATTCTATCTACTCTATCTCCTATCTTGAGACAAAATTCGTATTGCTATATAGACTTCGATTATACACATTTGCTATTTGGAGCCGAGTTTATCTCGCTTATATATTTCTCGAAATATGTGTTGGTAAGCTTTCGCTTTGGCCAAGTTCATTTTTACTCGTGACGAAAGTCATTTTGATTATTTCAATAACTTGAAAATCGCTTTGATGAAAATTAGTTTGTGAATAACAACTATATAACGTCCTCTAAGAAAGTTTCAATGATTGAAATGAGAGTTTAGAATATATAACCATGTTTGGATATAAACATTGTATGTGAATTCATACTTGTGTAAGTCCAAAATCCTTGAACCAAAGTATGCGTACTTTACTGGTTTAGGATGACCGGAGCTAAGTCCGCGTACTTTCGGAAGTTCACATCCCGTGAATTTCTGCTGAGTTTGTGAACTGAAAACAAGCTCGGTTCGGGTACTTAAGTATGCGTACAGTATGCGCACTTAAGTGGGTTATTTTCTAAAAGCAGTTTATTCGTGAACTAAGACATTTATAAATCAAGGAATGAAATCTTTGCAAACTGTGGCTATAATGTTCATGAATCGATTCGAGTGAATCAAAAATATTTTTGCTTCGATTGTGTCTTGTATACTTCTATGAGATCTAAGCAATTGAACAACTCTCTAACTAGTTCTTTTGAGTCATTTGAACTAGTTATGGTGAAGATGAATAAGGTTGATATGAAAGTGCTCATATGGCTAACCATTGGTTAACTACTGTTGAACCAACTAAGTGTACACGTTTAGGTACGGTTACTCAAACCTAAATGAAGTTACATTTCATGTGTGTATAACAAGCTAAGTTCGATCTAACGGTTGAAAGATATTAGCTTGAATCTAATAAGGTTTTCATCTAACGGTGAATATTGAATGCTTTGTTACCAAGGTAACTTATGTAGTAGCAGGAAATCCCACACTACACCCCTCACAAGAATTCACACAATCAAGTCATTTTAAGATGAACAATTATATTCTTTATTGATTAAAACTCACAAATGTTACAAGATGGAAAGGAAATGAGCTAAAGAATTTACAACCGCTCTAAACTTTCTCTCTCTTGATAACTTGCTCCTCACTCGAAAAAGATCTCCCTTCTCTTAAGCCTGTTCGGCTCTTTATATAGGACATCACATAGTGGTTGACAGCTAAGCTGTCCTTTATTTTCGGATTTGACTTGCGACATTCTCGCGAGTGTACAAATGTTAAATCTCGCAACACTCCTAAATCTCGCTAGGTCCTCACATCTTTCTCGTGTTCAAGCTATCGTCATCCGTTGCGTCATTTATATTATCCATCTGCGACATTTTCGCAATGTGTCGTTTATGGATTTCGCAAGGGTCTTGATGTTGCGATATTCTGATCCTACATCTTGCCTCTTCTCATGTCTTCTCTGCGAAGGGGAGAATGTCATGAGAACTAATACTTTCAAAATGCCGAAACTGTTCATTTTTTCATATTTTTCTGTATTGACATGATTCTGTACTTTTACGCGAATTTATTACACATATCTCTTCCTCCATCCATTTATTGACACGTCTTTTTCAACTGCTTTTTCTCAACCGTTCATGTCTACTCTTCGCATTAAATGTATTTGCCTTTTTGAGAAACCTTCTCTCTATATATACTTTCCTTACTCCTCTCTTCTTCTTTATTACTTTCCTTCTTGTTTTTTCTGCAACTTTTCATCAACATCTCTCCGTAACTTCCGTTTCTGCTACTGTAAATCTTTTCTTTTTCACTTCTTTTGATCTTCAGTTTCTCTACATTCCCATACTTTGAAAATGCCTCCCATCGGTCGCAAATATGAAGCTGTTCTGGACAAAGTGCAAAAGGATTTCAAAGACAGAGGTTTCACGTTGTCCACCATTCCCGATCAAGAATCTAAATCCATTCTTTCTGCCAAACTGTTTTCTGATCATCATTGTAGCGCCATATGTAGTAGCAGGAAATCCCACACTACACCCCTCACAAGAATTCACACAATCAAGTCATTTTAAGATGAACAATTATATTCTTTATTGATTAAAACTCACAAATGTTACAAGATGGAAAGGAAATAAGCTAAAGAATTTACAACCGCTCTAAACTTTCTCTCTCTTGATAACTTGCTCCTCACTCGAAAAAGATCTCCCTTCTCTTAAGCCTGTTCGGCTCTTTATATAGGACATCACATAGTGGTTGACAGCTAAGCTGTCCTTTATTTTCGGATTTGACTTGCGACATTCTCGCGAGTGTACAAATGTTAAATATCGCTAGGTCCTCATATCTTTCTCATGTTCAAGCTGTCATCATCCGTTGCGTCATTTATATTATCCATCTGCGACATTTTCGCAATGTGTCGTTTATGGATTTCGCAAGGGTCTTGATGTTGCGATATTCTGATCCTACAACTTAGATTGCAAACCCTGATTTTGAGACTATATAAAGGAGAACTCTAGCAACTGGGAAACCTAATCCCCATACCTCATGTGTGATACTAGTTGTATAAGCTAGAGTCGATTCTCCTTTAACCTTAGGTTTCTATCGAGGCCCTGTAGGTTAACGACTTAAAGACTTCATTGGGATTGTGAAGCCAAACCCAACTATTTTCTTTGTAGTTACGTGATCTGATCTTGTTATTTGTATCGTATTTAAGTACAATCGTAATATTGGATTGAGATTAATTTCTATGATAGGCAAGATAGAAAAGTAGTCACAAACATCTTCGTCTCATCGTTTGTGATTCCACAATATCTTGTTTCGCTAGTCGATTAAGATTATTGTGAGGTGATTGATATTTCTAGGCTGTTCTTCGGGAATATAAGTCCGGTATATCAATTGGTTCCTGTTCACCTTGATTTATCAAAAGACGGAACTAAACTCGTAGGTATTTCCGTGGGAGAAAGATTTATCTATTCCTATAGACTTTTCTGTGTGAGACAGATTTGTTTATTAAAGTCTTTGACTTTGGGTTGTAGCAACTCTTAGTTATGGGTGAGATCAGCTAAGGGAATCAAGTGCGTAGTATCCTGCTGGGATCGGAGACGTAAGGAGCGCAACTGTACCTTGGATCAGTGTGAGATTGATTGGGGTTCAACTACAGTCAAGACCGAAGTTAGTTTGTAGTAGGCTAGTGTCTGTAGCGACTTAATACAGTGTGTGTTCAATCTGGAATAGGTCCCGGGGTTTTTCTGTATTTGCGATTTCCTCGTTAACTAAACTTTTGGTGTCTGTGTTATTTCTTTTCAGCATTATATTTTGTTATATAATTGAAATATCACAGGTTGTGCGTTGAATCGATCAATTGGTAAATCCAACCTTTTGTTGTTGATTGAAAATTAATTGATCCTTGAACATTGGTCTTTGGTACCGTTCAAGTTTATTTCTCTTATATTCAATCGGGCTCGCAAATTATTATTTGTTTGATTGCGAATTGAATTAAGAGATTGAGATATAACTCTTTGATATATTTTTCTTAAGATTGAATCTGACTGTCTAGTTGATTCTCTTGAAAGTATATTGGAGTTAGTCTATATAGATTGCTAAGCGAAAAATTGGGTGAGGTTGTTGTACCCCCACTTTTTCAATTGGTATCAGAGCAGGCAAACACGGTTAAAGACCTCATAAGTCTATGTTTGTGGCAATATGATTCTATGGACGACAGTAATATTTTTGATAAACACGTCACCAGAAACAAAAGTTCTGTTTCGACAGTATCTATTAAGAGAAAGATTCGTCAATCTCAAATATAGACGAACCTCGTGTTCTGACGAGACAGACAGACACTGACATGTATTGTCCCGATTACCCTCCAAAAGAGTTTATCTCTGTTGACGAAAGGGAATCAGCTGAAGAGAGTACACTAATTCTAAACCTCGTTAGAATCCAAGCTGACAGATTTAATCGGTTGAAAAACAATGTCAATGTTCTTCTTGGTATAGTAAGAGACCGTAACTCCAAAGAAAATGTTGAAGTTCAGTCTTCACGTATCTTACTCGAGGCAAGCCTCCAGAAGGATGCTTTTGAAATTGAACATCGCTTGAGTAAACTCTCAATTCAAGGATGTTCTGAAAGTCTACTATACCATCTACTTCTATCACAATCGAAAGGATTCCAGTTCTGAGTAAAACCGGAATCCCTTCCTATTAGAAAAGATGTGCTTATAGCCTCCTCTAATCAAGGATTTTCTACATCACATAGAAGGAAGAAATCTCCAAATGATGTTGTTAAGTCTCTACTGTCTTATCACTCTCGTGATCGAAAGTATGTCTCTTTGTAATTCAAAATGGCATGTTAAGCAAAGAGAAACTCTAGGTTGAATGACAATTCCATTGTTCAACTTCAACACACCTTAGACTTAATCCTCAAAAGTGTAATCGACATTCGTATGTCTAAACCAATTGGTTTCGATACTCACCCTGTGTATTCTACCATGAAAGTCGGTTCGATGAGTTCCTCAAATGCTCGAAGCATAACAGACGTCTTAACAAAAATCGTCTAAGAATAGATCAAGAATTTTTTCTCTCAAAAGGGAAATAATGTTACTTTTGATGTGAACAAAGTAATAGAGAAGGAGCAAAATGATGACAGTGAGAAATAACTTAAAGGAGATAATTGAGAAATTGTCAACAAAATGTCAATCTCCCTCTAGTCAAAATTCCTCGGTAAGAACTCAAACTACGTCTCGATTTTTACGAAAGTAAGTTTTATGATACCTCACATCAAAAGGGATTCCTTTTCCTATATTCGAAAGTGAGTAAGACTCAACCGTAAACACATTTCATCTAATGAGTTAAGGGATCATACTTAAAGCACTAACTGCGCAGTCAGAATCACTCATAAAAACTTCGCCGAGTAAGATGTTTAATAATCATGTATACCGTTGGCAAAATTGCTTTCGTTTAGTTGAGTTATTTTCTTGCCGTCCCGTAGCTAAACTATTGTCCGCACAACTTTTGTTTAAATATTGGTTGTATGCGATGTTGTTCTTCTTTGTTTTTTTTTTAAAAGAAGTTTTCGTTGTAACCAGTCAGTCATACTTTAGTACTCTAAATTGGTTCTATCCGAAGATATAAAATTTATTGAGCCAAAATTTTCACGTAGCAAAATTTATCGTGTCGGGGAACACCACCTTTTGTGTTTCCCCATTATGTGGGTCAAGTTGTGTTCGTCACGGTACCTGTATTCTTTATCTAAAATCGAGTTTTGGAAACCCCTAAAATTTACCTTCACTAGAAAAACCATTTAAATACCAAACCCTCGAGTCATGTACGCATACTCTAAGTTTATTTTTGGTTTGTCGAGAATGTCTTCCTCTTAAATCTTCACGCTGCAAAGTGGCACAAAGAGGTTTCCTTGATAAAGGTATTGGTTTTGAGTCCAAAGGAAGGAAGAAAAGAACCTAGTAGAAGATGATCATCCTAACGCTCATTTACTATGCCTATACACATCGGGATAGAGAATGAGGATATGGTTTCTGTTACAAGTGGTTCATGATTTTCTTAAATACTTTTGGGATGCAACCGTAACTCGTTGATACTTTGAAAAGTCTTGATGTTAATAACCGAGTTGAAAAAGGTTATGTAAAGACCTCGAGCTCGTCAGCGCTATTAGACCGCCCAACAGGCGTTTTAGCCGATAATAACTTTCGATTAGTTTAACCACGAACATTAATTAATAGAAATTAATCTAACAACGATTTAGATACGAAATTAGTACCAGTGGATAGAATCTCTAAAAAGTTATGCGAAATGGGCTGCTTTCGAATTTGTCATTTGGATATTAGTCGAAGAAGAAATCACATAGTAACATGAAGTGGTAAATTCGTCATTTCATTGATGGATTTGTGACAGCTACTTATCAGAGCACTAGGTATTTTAGTATTTTGGCTGGCACTTATCTTCACCGAACCGAGAAGATAAACCTTTATTTTTCTTTCTTTTTCTTCTCCACTCTTTTTCTTCTTTCTTATTTTCTTCTCTTCTCATGTTCCTATTCTTATGCGAATGATTTTGAGGTTTAGAATAAGATTAGAGATCGAGATAAGAAGAGACTAATCGGGAAATCAAGTTATGGTGGTGGTGTTGTTGGATTGATCTAAGGATGAAGTGGATTCGAGAAATCAAAAGTTCTAGTTTCTAAAGATTATTCTTTGTATAGAAATTGATATGTTTTAGTTATTGAAGAATAAATGATGGTTTTAGTTGAGGAGACTATAAAGAGGATTTGTTAATTGAATTTGAACTTGAAGGAAGATTTGTGAATTTAATTAGGTTTCTGTTTGATTGGGGGTTTGGATGGAATTAACGGAGTTTATTGAAAGTTACTAACAGATGAAGAAACGGGTTTTGTTTAATTGAGGTTGAGGATTGCTTTTGATTGTGAATGAAGGATTAGGGTTTGGTTACGTATTAATGAAGGTTATTTGGGAATTGGCTATGATGAACTGTGGATTAGGGGTTAGATGGTGATGAGCTGAGTCGAATCAATCTAAAAAAGTTGATTTAAATTGGTGGGAGAGTCTTTTGAGATAAATTGTTTCTATGAGTATCTCGGTAAAGCTTTTTGATTTCATTTAAATGAATTATGAACTATGGATGTTGATGAAGATATATTAAAACCTGGTATTGAGATAACTATATAATGAATTTATGTTGTTGAAGTTTTGGGATGAATGGATGGACCCTAATGGAATGATATTTAATGGATATTTGTATGTGTGTGTATATGAATGAGTCAAGGAAGGTGTTGATTGTATGGAGTTGTAGTAAACTGAATAAGGGAATGGTGTTACGGAGTATGTATGAGAAGATAGTGTTAATGAAGTGTTTGAGTTGAGTTACGGTTGTGGACAATGGTGTTATGCTCAAGAACTATGGCTATGTGTTGTTGTGAGAAATTGATGTGTTGTTGCGAGAATGGTGGTACAGTGGTGTTAGTGTATGAAACGTGGGCCGAGGATGATTGAAACCGATAATTGTAGATGTTAATGGAATGTAGTTGTAATTGACTTGGTGATTTAGGAATGGAGATTCGAGTTGTATTAGTGATACTTGATAGACACCTAATATTGTACATGCTTAATATCATTTTGTAGGTGTTTCACAGTATCTTGTTGCACTAATTGCCAATATTTGTGCCAAATTGTGTATTTTATTTTTTCTTGTTTGTTGCGAGTAAGTGTAATTGTTCTGATTTTTGGTTGTGTAATGCTAGGTAAATGAAACAATGGAGTAAACTTGTGCTATAAAGAAAGTTGAGCTATAATTCCTTGTCAAGCTAGATACCAAAGACGGTGTTAAAAAGCGGAGGCAACGTGTAGTGGAGAGGCAGCCGGGGTGCTAGTAGACTAGTAGAGTTAATGGGCTCAAGAAGAAGAAGAAAATATCCGATCATGAAATGAAGTAATGGGCTGAAATCCAAGTGATATCCATGTTGGGAGTTAAAGAACGAAAGCCCGAGTCCAAGTTCCATCTCATATGCCAAAACAGGGGTATTCATGATTTACACCCAAACAGACCCCAAACACCTCTTTCTTTTTACTATCATCAAAGCAATTCCATTCTCTCCTTCACCTCCGACAACTTCCCGTCAAATGTCAACCCTAACTCTCGCAACTTACCGACAACCAAATCCACCTGCCGCGGTTTGATGTATTCAACATCGACCACCTTAGTCCCCATCTCTTTCCAATCTGTCAAAACCATCTCTATCATCACAACCAACACCACTTCTCTGAGAAACATCACCATACCCATTTCAACCTAACCCTTTAGATATGAATGTACAAGAATAGAAGGCCGATTGGTTTCCAAGGCGACAGTGAGTTGTCAATTTAAGGTCCGAATTTCTGTTCTCCGTAACTCTCAACTTTATCACCCTCCTTTACTGTTAGAAGCTTCATATGAAGCATGACTTGATGTCTGAGACATGAAGACAAATTCAGGCGACGTGGACACCACCATATTTGCAACAAGACTTACAATCAAGACAGTTTTCTCAATCAATCATGGTGAGTTGTATCTAGTGGTCTAATACCAATTTGTATTTTATCTTTGGATGGGATTGATTAGAATTGGGGAAATATTGGTATAAAAGGGGGAGGCAGATGTATGTTGAAAGGAAGCCCGGACTAGCCGGATAATTAGCATAATAAATTAGGTTTAATTTCATTTTGTATTATGTTCTAAACATCTTTGCTAGGGCTAGAGATGAAGCCCTTAGCTTACTTTCTAGTTGCTTATGTTGATGAAAATTTTCTTGTAGAGCTTAATTGAATAGGATTCGGTTTTAGTCTTCATGTTGCAACTTATAACTTTCACCTAGTATGTCTTGCATCCTAGGTTGTTAGAATAATTATTTGTTGTTGCATCAACTCATGCTTCATTGGTTGTTTTCAATTGTGATTAGGTGTGCCATAATAAGACAACTAATACTAGGAATTGATACCTTAGTTTTGACTAAACTATCCATTTGAAATCACCTTAGATATGCGGCCCAGATCGAATCTTCACCGCTATCTCGGTAAGGACAAGAGTAGTTTCATTGGCTAAAGTAATGTCTAGTGTAGGTTATGTGGTAGATTCAATTGCTCTAGTATTCCCTACTTGACTCAAGCAACTCTCATTGCATCCCTAGTTACGTTTCTATTTTTAGTTTTATTTCCTAACAATCATCTTGTCGTTTTGACACACAAACCCCCCGTTGTTACTTCTCTTTGAATAAGTATAGAAAGACCTTAGAATCAACTCTACATCGCCTAGTCTCGTGGGATCGGCCCGTATTTGCTTTGTCTACTATAGACGCTTGTGCACTTGCGATTTATTACAATTGTAGGTTATCTTTCTTGTCCCCGAGATCGACTCGTACTTACCCCGTTTGGACTCGACGTAGTATACTTGGGGTTAGTATAATTATAGGTACACCAATACCGAATTACGAGCCAAGGACAAGAGAAGGAGGAGGAAAAGCGATCATTTGTCGTGCCTAAACCCTACCTTATACGTGGTATCGTTCCTCAATTTAATATTCTTTTCTTGAATGATATACCATCCTTGCATGCAAACTGAACGAGCTATCCATTGTCAAAACCCCGCAAATATCCGGAATTTGTGCATGAGTCTCGTGATAATTTATTGAACTCTTTCTTGCCGAAATCTTAACTTTGCTCAGTTGATCAATATCAGAATACTTCACCGTGTCAACATCCGCATGCTTGCATAGTCCTTCTTCCACTGATCTGCACTTCTTTGCTCCAAGCAGCGGTATAACACTTTTGTATCTGTGTTGCATACATTCGCGAACTTTTACCAATTTCTTAAGCATTGCTCGGCCTGATTTTTTCTTAGTGTTATTCTGGCTTATAACATGTTGAATGGTATGCTTATTAGCTATGATTATTTCTTTTGTGATCAAATTGATTGCTCGGCATGCCGATTTTGATCAAGGTTAGGGATGAAAATCACCATATAAGTCAATCGGAGAACTTGCACAAGAGCATGCTTCACGTTATGAGTTTCCGAGTAGACCATGATGTCACTAACTATAATGGATTATTACCAACCTTTCAAGGTTCCGAGCTTCCATATACATACTCTAATGACTTTGCACACATGAACCAATCACCACAATGGGAAATTAACTAATCTTGTACTCCTTGAACAACTTAATATGCTTTTAAAATTGAATCGATTCATTTTACAAAATGAGGCAAGGGGTAATTTGAAGATAAAATGTGATACATGAGTATCAATGGTTGGTATTAGTGTAGATGCGGCAAAATGAGTTGCTAGTTTTTAAGGAATGAGAAGACGACCGTGCGGAGGAAACTCCTTGAACCGAGCGAATCACAAACCTCGATCACCTTGCAAAAAGGGAGTGCTTTGAATTCGAGAGATCCAATGGTGGACTCCGGCCCTAAACCAAGACAATGGCCATTCCAGTCAATTCGGTCACAAGATAGGATGGGCTTCGATCTGTAGGTGGGAAGCTGAGAAATGTGTGAGATCAATGATGATCGAATATTGTAGGTGTGTTCTGTATTCTGCGTGAAGAAATAAAATAAGCTCGATTGATTAATTTGCTGTTGAGAGTAATTGCTCATACGTTGAGTTGTTAATCTCTTGTTGTCCATTTGACGCAAGATTGTCTTGTTTTCAATCACGATTGCAGACTTATTTATATTGCTAAATTGTAAACACCTTTGATCCCATGAAGTGTAACAAATTATTGAGTCAAAGAGTGGGAAAGTGGAAATGTGTTAAAAAACCAGTTGCTCATCGTACAAGACTTGGTTGATTTTCCATCCACTACTTTGCTAACTCCTCCAATCGATTGCACGACTTGCTCACATTCTCGTCGTGTGTATGAACACACGTCCAGAGACCGCCGACCAAACCCTAGTTGATATACCCCTCATGTGACACGATTGATGTCTCGTGATTATGGAGTCTGCAAGGCGGACGTGTATTTAGTTAGATCGGTTGTCGACTTCGGGGACGATGAGTCCTTGTATTCTTGAGTCGAACGGATTTGAAAATGTTCCGAGACTCTCATGAATCGAACGTGTCTGTTGAGACAGCAGGTATACCTCTTAAGTAAATGTTGATAGTTTAAGGTGAGCAAATATTGCTCATTCGATAGATTGTTGAATATTGATAGTTGAACCAATATTCCCTTAGTCCTAGCAAATATTGCTCATCCGAGCAAATATTGCTCTCGTTTGATGAATTATTGGTAGCGGGACCAAAATAAAATATTAATTTAAAATACTGAACCAGTATAATTAATAAAAATGTTGATCATGCGTCAACATAAAATTATTAGCGTTTGAATGCTGAGCATGAACCTTGGATTGAAACCTAATTCGATCAATTGATGATTTATTGAAAATCAACCACAGTGAAGGAGGGACCGAAGCTACATGGGATGATGGATCGACCATGTAGCGCCCAGATGCTCGAAAGTGAGCAAATTCCAAAGTCTCTTGAAGACCATTCTTGAGAGGATGATTAAATGATGGTTTAATCATTTATTAAAATAATGCTCATCTTGAGCCTTAAGTGATAAAACCTAATTATGAAGAGGTGAGGGACCGACCAAGGGGATCATGAAACCGGCCCTGGTTGGTCAGGATCGATTGACGATCATTCCATGAATTTCCAAATTATTTGGAAGAATTACTGGACCTAATACGTGCAATTGTGCAAATTAGGTCAAATTGTGAAAATATGTGGGACCGGCTCCTTGCAACCCAAAGAGACAACCTTGGTCATTCAAGGTAATATGCTCGTGCCGCCAAAATGCTCGTGCCTCGACCCCGAGAATTTTGATATTTTTCGTGTCTTTGAGCAATCATTTGAGAAATATGAAGAAATCAAGGATTTTTTGAGATCGAGGAAACTTCATGAGATGAAGGAAAATAATTATAAAATGAAATAATCATGAAGTGTGGGACCGGCTATGACTAAGGTGATGACCAAAAGTAGGCCAATGAGCCCTTGGTCCCATAGTACTTTTCCTAATTTTATTATATTTTTCATGATTTAAGGGAAATACCATGAAATCAAGGAGTTTGTTGAAATAAAGGAATTTTTTTCCTTGAAGTGAAGGAGTTTCCATGAGATGAAGGAAACAAATAATATTAACAATAATAAAATAAGGGCGTGTGGGACCGGCTTGGGCATGGTCGTCGGCTTTCAGGGCCCGATCCCGTGAGCTTTCCCAATTTTATGTATTATTTCATAATTTGAAAAAAATCATAATTTGAAGGAATTTTCATAATTTTATGGAAATATCATGAAATCAAGGAATTTCATGGAATGAAGGAAACATAAAAATAATGATAATAAAATAAGGGGGCGTGTGGGACCTAATTTGAGGCATGACCGACCTGGCTAGGGCCCGGTCCCACGAGTTTCCCAATTTTCCTAATGACTTGAAGGAAGTATCAAGAAATTAAGGAGTTTTCATGAGATAAGGATACAATAATAAAATAATGAGGAATCATGAGGTGTGGGACCGGCCACGACTAGGGCATAGCCGTCGGCTAGTAGACACGGTCCCGACACCTTTCCCCAATTTTATATTACTTCCTTGATGCGGAAACACCATGAAACCGAGAGTTTCCTTAAACCGAAGGATATTTGTTCAAATGAAAGGATTTTCATGAGATCAGGAAAATAATGAAAATATGATAAAATATAAAATTGGGTGTAGGGTGCCACGAGCACCGTCGGCCAAAGTGGGCCCAGATCCCTCGGTACCTTGATTAATATTTTATTATTTATTATTTTCTTCCTATTTTGCATAGGTTCATCGTTCCTTCGTATTTTGGAATGCTCGTTAAATGCATTCAGTGCTGGATAGTGCATTATTCGAAGTACACTTGCCCATTTTAGTAAGACACTCGATAGTCGCTTTCGGATGTCCGTGCGTTAATATTCATTACTAACCCATGGAATTCCCACGGGAAGAACCACGAATCAAATAGCGAAATATTATGAAAACGTATAACATTTTCCGAGATTAGGTTAATGAATCTAATGATTTAGAATAATTAATTGATGGCTCTATACTAGTACGATTGTGCTGGGCATTAATTATTCAGGAATTGAGTGATATGAGCTTGTTGAAGCGTCATATTTCTTTTATATAGTCGGGAAAACATTGTTACATCCCCAAGACGTTATTGTCTATACTAGCATAAGCCGCCAGAGCCGTCCAATCTTTCATTCTATATAAAAGTAATTCTTGAATTTCGTATTCGATGCGAGATATGCCGTTGCCTCACCGAGAGACTACACATCTACATATACTCCGCGAGAGATATTCTCGATCGAGAGATTCTTGTGGTATGAGCTTTCATGCTTTCGGCCAGAGACATAAGCCTCAATACTCATCCGATTCTTTGGATCGGAGTATTAGAATTATGGTTTCACGATTTTAGCCTTTGTTTAAAATCCACCATCTACAATTAGTTTGCAACTTAGCTTGCAAAAGAGAGAGATAGAGCATCGGTCTAGAGATGCTAGTTTGAGGAGTTTCTTTCTTTTGAAATTTCTAGTATAGAAGAGATTCCAACTCTTAGATTTCATAGATTTCCTAGTTTAGACGAGTTTCCTAACTCATAGATTTCTTAGGTAGCAAGGCTGGTTTTCTTATATATAGAGAACTACCGTAGAAGAAGAAATGAGACTTTTGAAAGAAAAGTACGGCATTAAATTGTATTAATTGAAGCTTACAGATTTAATAAAGAAGAAGCCTCAATTATACCTAATAGTTTTCTTGTTAAAATCTCCCATTGTTCTTTTATCAAGCTCTTTATTCCCATTTGAAAACCTGTATTCGTTTTAGCCAAGCCATGTAGTGGTGCTCATAAGCAGAAAAATGACGAATGAACTTTCAGATATATTGACAAGCTCCTAATAAACTCTTAACTTCAGTAATTATTTTAGGCGTGGGCCATGTAGATATGACAGCAACCTTCCATGGGTCGAACTTAAGATTTCCTCCTCCGATTACGAATCCAAGGTAAACCAGCTCTTGTCGTCCAAACTCACACTTATTTCCATTTAACCTTAAAGAGTTATTGTTTAACACTAGTAACACTTTCTCAATGTGTATTAAGTGTTCTTCCCATGTTTTGCTGAAAATTAAGATATCATCTAGGTAAACAATAACAAAATCATCGATAAAGGGGTAAGTACCTCGTTAATCGTGACGACAAAAGTCATAGCGCATTGCACAAACCCAAAGGGCACCAACAAGCCATTAAATAATCCTTGGTGGGTTTTGAAAATTTTATTTTCCATGTCTTCTTCTTTGACTAGAACTTGATGGTAACTTGAGACTTTTAGATCAAGTTTAGTGAAAATAAAGCTTTTCCTAGTTGATCAAGAAGATCATCAATTCGTAGTAGAGGTATCGATTCTTGATTGTAATCTTATTTAGAGCCTTGATAATCAACACACATTCGCCTACCCTCCATCTTTTTTGGCATTAATAAAACCGGGGATCCACATGAGAGCAACTTGGTATTATTAGTCCTTGTTCCAACAATTCTTGTACTTTGCCTCTTAATCTCACCGATTAAGTAGTTGAAGCATGATACAATCCCAAGTTTGGTAAATGAAGCATCCCCGATGAGTGTAATCATGTTCAACATCTCTTCACAGGCGGTATAGCTACCTGGGTCCTCGAATAATTTAAATTTTTCTTTTAACAAGCATATATCGATGCTGCTGTGTGATAAAGTGTTGAATGTAATATAACTTTCCTATCCCCTACTATTGCTTGGTGAATTATCACTAGGGCAAACTTCCCAAGCATTGATTAATCTCTTTACTTGATTGGTTGTCACTAGCTTCATTGGAAGATGATTTTTGCTTGCTTGAACTCGGAAATTCTTTTCCCTCCCGATGAACTCAGATGTATTCGATGGTATTGTATATCATCACGATCCCACAAGTATGGATTCCTAAAGATCACTTGTCTTTACATCTAATGACACGACATCACACAATATTTCATCGATATTGTTAGAGCATGGCTCGGTTGAACCCACCAAGCGTTGGTATGTCAAGTTTGGTTGTCATATTTTAGTGAATCAAAACTCATGTTAAGAGTCGCTTGATTATGTACTAGAGTTAAACTTCGTATAGGTTAGCTTGAAAGTATTAGGATATGAGACATTACAAGTATTTCGAAGACTTGAAGATGTGAAGAAGCAAGGAGCTAAAACGACAACAATCATCCTTCCACTTGAGGTTAGTGAAATTTGACTTGAACTGTTTTCATTCTAACGTATCTTCAAGTCGTGCATATTGAAAACATAATCTGCTAGAAGCATATTTGAATTCTAGATAGACATAGTATTAAGGAATACAATACGAGGTTTATTGATTAACCATTAAACTTTGTAGATAAGACATCGCCATAATCATTTGAATGCTATTGTGATTATGTATGGGTATGAGGTGAGGATTTCATCCTGGGAACAATGTTTACATGTGTTCTAAGGAAGTAAGTTCATAAACTTGTTTGTGAACCGAAAAGGAAATTGCCAGTGTTATTGGTTTTGTTATTCATTGCATATCTTATGAACAACCAATATGTGTGATAGAGTATAACCGCTCACAACTTGTTGTGTTCTTGGTAGAATTGTTCACAAAAGGCCTGACTTATGTATTGGTATAACTTTTATTAGTAAAACCGATCTTAAGTAATCACAGTGGTATGATCGGATTTTGTATGTCCGAACTTGTAAGGAAAGGGAACCGATCCTTGTAAGGGAAAGGGGAACCCGATCCTAGTAAGGGGTGCGGTACATCAAAGGGGAACCGATCCTTGCATGGGGTGCAGCAAGGTTTATAGCGAAAGGGGAACCGATCCTATGGACATGCAACACATATAAGTTAGATACCATATATATGGGGGAACCGATCCTAGTACCGAGTCAACCGAACTTTTGGGAACCTAGTGTGACTATGTACCGTACTCACATGGAGGTAGAACCGAAACTTGTTTTGGTAGAACCGTAAACCCATGATTGTGATTGAATGTTGGTTTGATCAATCACATAGTTCTTGAAAGTCGATGAACCAATTCTAAACTTATTTGGAAGTGTGGCAAATCGGTTTCAAGGTTGTAAGTGTGAAAGAGAACTTACAAAGTTAAGATGTCGACAAACTTTGAACACGACTTGTGAATGTTTATTTCTATAATTGTTCAAAGATATTCATAACTACTAATGGAAGAGAATTCCGGGATCGAAACATAAGTAAGTTAAGAATCTTTTAATTAAGGTTATTAATTTCATTTTGTAGGGAAATTACAGAATTAGTAATGTGCATTTACTAATTAGATTTTCCGAGAGATTTCGATCGTTATTTTTAGACAAAGCATTTTTGAATTATGAAAACCGAATCTGTGCTTTTATGAATATCTTGAGAATATTTTCGGTTTTGGAAATTCCTTGGTCCAAACTTCCTTGTCTATAAATACACGAAGTTTGCCTTTTCTAGCAAACTAATCCTTCGTAACAACAAATTTACTCTTTTGTTGTTGTTCTTCGTATCCGCCTATTCGAGAGGAGAGTAACCTAACTAGGCGAAATCTCTTACGTCACTCAATTTAAAGTCTTCTTTGGGATTGAGAAGCTCTAGCGCTGACCGTTGGTGGGAAACTAGATAATTGCGGTTTATCTTTGTTTTCGATTGATTTGATTGACTAACGGTGGTTGAAATCTGATTGCACCTAGTTTGTTTATTCTTGAGAATCTTCTCTTCGATATAAGATTCACTCAAACTAGTTCGGTAGTTTCCGACAGATCTTTAGACCGTTGTTAGTTCTAAAGACGATCTTGTGATAATTCATTGTTACAGGACTCCGTTCATGCGTGATTGATCAAAAGATATTCAAGTGATTGTGTGCAGATTTTTATTGAAGATTTAAGAAGATTTGAAGACAAAGAAGATATTGAAGATCCGGACTTGGGTTTTATAATCTTTAGTGTGCACAATACTTGTTTGGGTAAAGAGGATCCAATTAATAATCGGTTTATCCTTGTGGTAGATTGGATTAATTAATTGAGTAGATCGGCATCAATCACGTTTCCTTGTGATTAAAGGTATTGATTGGCTTAATCTTAAACGATTACCTTTGGGTGATTGAACATAAGATAGATCTAAGGACCCGACGAAGGAGTTTATGTTAAGATAAATAAAGAGCCTTTGTCCACTTATATCACTTGATTGAATAGAGTTGATGCCAAACATATTTGTTGTTCCTTTACTGTTTGGAATACAAACAAAAGGAATTGTTCCAAGTACGTGACTTATTCACAAGTCGGAGGCGTGAACACTGTGAGACGGAACTAAGTGAACTATAGGGTTAGTTACTTGGTCTCAACTATACGGGTTAGTTGTAATTTTGTGTAGCGGCTTAATCCCGAGAGAATTCAGTGACAAGGTCCTGGGTTTTTCTGCATTTGCGGTTTCCTCGTTAACAAAATCTTTGCCGTGTCATTTACTTTTATTTTCCGTATTATAATTGTTTTATTATAATTAAAGTAAATCACACAAGCGTTAATTCCTATTTACTTGATAAGAAATCCCATTGTGTTTGGTTAAGTCCAACCTTTGTATCAAGTAAACATACTTCGTTGTTGTATTGTCTCGATCTCGTATCCATAGACGATCACACCTAGTGTGAACCCGATTAGTTGTATTGTCTCGACTCGGTCCGTAGACAATCACTTTGGAGAAAGGACTTATAGGTAGGAAAAGTTTTAGCTTCGGGTATATTTGGGTACCTCGCCTTTTCGGATATACTTGTCGGTAATTGGAAATGTGAATCTACATTGAGTAGTAACTTGTAACTCAAGATCTTTTGAATCCATCCCAATGGATAGGGTTTGGAATGCGTTGTTACAAGTCCCATTTAGCTCACCAATTTTTTTGAATTAAGTTTTTCGACTTAGGAATCGATGATAGCTTCAATGATATTTTTTGTGACAGCCGGATTTTCGGACTTCCAGCGGACACGGATTCGACCTTGTGGGTCGGGTCCGATCCAGCTAGCAAGTCCAAATTCCTGGACCGCCACTTGTGTAGGACCAGATTTTTTTGTTTTAAAAGATTTTAATAAAATACAAACTCAACTCAAACGAAATTTATTAAATGAAATATAATATTATTTTTAAAATTACAAAACTGTAAAATACTAATTATAAAATTGAAAGTACACAATCGAAATAGACCAACACCTCGATTGAATTTAAAACGCAATGCCCAATCCCCGTGATACATAATAATTTCTTTTACGGCCAGTCTTTCTTCATTCTCTCGTGGAAAGGGAGGAAAAAGGGGGTGAGCAAATCACAACCCAGTAGGAAGTTTCAAAAAATAATAGAGTGCACGGAAAAACAAACAAATGCAGTAGATACAATAATAAAATTCATGCACAAAAATCCACAACAATACTTATGCCAATCTCAACCACGAATACTTAACATTTCTTACTCAAAATCTTCAACCTCAAATTCTAGATCATTAATCTAGTTGCCATAGTTATTCCGGTAAACAAACCACAATTATCCCCCAACAGTCTTCTTTTTCTTTCTTCAAACGATTCTTAATCTAATTGTCAAGTTATTCTGGTAAACAAACCATTACTGTTCCCGAACAGTCTTCCTGAGTAGCCACCGGTGGTGGGATGCCATAAAAAGGCACGACATTTAAAGAAAAACATATATATTAATTCTTAATCTATTTGTCAGAGTTATTCTGGTAAACAAACCATTACTGTTCCCCGAACAGTCTTCCCAGGGTAGGCACCAGTGGTGGGATGCCATAAAGGCCTGACATTTCAGCAGCAAACATATATATTAATTCTTAATCTATTTGTCGGAGTTATTCCGGTAAACAAACCATTACTGTTCCCCGAACAGTCTTCCCAGGGTTGCCACCAGTGGTGGGATGGCATAAAGGCCTGACATTTCAGCAGTAGATATATACATATTTTTTTCTAGAACTCATTTCAAATCAGTGCATTTAATCATACGTGTACCAAACCGAATCCCAAAGAACTAACCGAAGTAAACCCCATTCACTAATGCATTAAACTCACTTTCGCCAATCTAAATTCACTTCCATTCACTAATGTAATGCATCAAAGTGACTTTCACAAACCAAAACTCAATTTCATTCACTAGTAGTATAATGCATCAAATCAATTTTCACAACCCAAAAAATCAATAAATATGCATTAATATATTTCCTATTTTGAGAAAAACATTACTACCTACATTAAATGTTAAAATAAAAATCTAGAATAATTTAACAATAATAGTTAATAATCAATATATAAAACTCACAAATAAATCAATTTATACAAAGAAAATAACGTAATAAATTTAAAACAAACATCATGATTATTAGCTTGAAAATAAAAAAAAACCAATATAATTTTAATGCTAAAATAAGTTTTAATTTTGATATTAGGTAGAAACCCCTACCTCAAATCGCTTAACTCCGGAATATCATCCTCAATATCATCATAATTTTCACGCATACATATGCTACCAGTACACCATCCGAAAACAGATCGATAAATTCTATTGTTGCTCTTTTAAATACGGCAAACAAAATGAACAAAATGGATTGCTTCCCATTATGGGGTCACTTAGGTGTTTCTGTTAATGATAAAAAATGAAAAGGAATTACTAAGGACAAAGAAGATGGAGGGCGAAGGTAGTTTTCATGAGCTGCTAGCTAGGTTTGGTTTTCTATCGTTGCCTACTTGCCTTTCTTTTTGTTTTCATGATTAAAAAATATTATAATCTTAGAAAAGTTTGCTAGGGAGATAATTAGCGAAAAAAATTGGGGGCCACAAAAGTAATTTGGGGGCCTCACCCGTTGGTCTCCCAATAGCATTTTGTTGCTACCCTTATCCAATTTTTTTAAATGCCTAAACT
Source organism: Papaver armeniacum (assembly GCA_023531295.1). Classification (NCBI taxonomy): domain Eukaryota; kingdom Viridiplantae; phylum Streptophyta; class Magnoliopsida; order Ranunculales; family Papaveraceae; genus Papaver; species Papaver armeniacum. The sequence continues at coordinate 191,192 of JAJJWW010007730.1, read as the reverse complement.
ACCCCCAAAATAATTAGTGTTAATTGAGTTGATTAGGTTAGATTAGTTGTTAATTTGTTAAGTTTGATTAAATCAGTTTTTGGGTATAAATTAAGGTTATAGATTTTTTTTTTTTTGTTGGATAGAGAAGCAGAAAGTGATTTTTGGGGGAAAATTTAGGTTATTTGAAATGAGTGATTGTAGTGGAGGAAATGAGGTAAGTGAAGATTCAACGAACATACATGATTGTGTTGATGGTGAGATTGTCTCATCTAATCCTATGGATTGGATGTTTGATGAAGAGATGTTAATAGAGGAAGCTTTGATAAATGATGGAAATGAGGATCCTATTGCTCAAAATGAAGGAACCAATCCTCCATATGAAGAACCCGGAGCTCAAAACAATCTGAAAAACGTCCTATACTCTTCAAATTGCAAGAATGGTACTCCAAATGGTCGATTCATGGACACCATGCAACTACTCATAGTGAGGGTCGTTTGGTGGGAGTATAATTAACTAACGACTTTTAATAGTCGTTAGGTATTTACGACATCCATAAACGACTCTAATTTTCAAAATGAAAAAATCGTCATTCATGTTCGAACAAACTGATGACTCTAAGATGCCCTTATGAAAAATCGTCAAAATTTGAAAATATTGATGACTTTTTTGTTTAGGTCATCTAGAGTCGTTTACTCAATATATTTATAACCCAACGACTAAGATACATTTTAGTCTCTGCAGCTATCACTCTAAGGGTCGTTGGTTTAACGGTATTATAAACGCATTTTTCATTATGATTGAGAGTCGTTTATTACGTCGTCTCTAATATTGACTCATATATATATATATATATATATATATATATATATATATATATATTTTATCGTTTCTGATTTCATAGCAACATTTCATTGAATCCTAAAAGTCATACATGTTTCATAGGGTTAAACACAATACATGATAACGATGCACTTCAACACTCATTCAAAAATCATGTAATTATACATGGTTCCATGGAAGATAAAGTAGCAATCGTGTAACTCAAACTTTTCCCACGACGTGCCTCTCAGTATGCATACGCCTTCTTCATCCGAAAAACGCAAAACGCAAACATACTTAGTTAGTATCTATCTATCAAAGCTTTGGATAAGGTTTACCTCTTGTTGAAATACTTACTCTTATAGTATTCATCATATCCGGAAAACCCTTACTGCAGTAAATTCTCTTTTAAAAACATCACACTCGAATTTTATGGCTTTAGAAGCGTTCCTTGACTTGTTTCAAAGACCTTGAGTTCCGATTTCCGTCCAACGCCACAAAAACGATGAATACGCGGTTCCACCAAGCATCCGATGTTTCATCAATGTCTTTGTCTAGACTTTCAAAGTGGTTTATTCTGTTTTCCAAGCTCTTGTAATGGCACAGTTCTCTTCGGAAGTATAGGGAGTCATTGTGTTTCTCTTATTTTCCTCTTGAATGATGAATAAATGAGAAGGAGAAGAGAAGGTTGATAATTATGGTGTTGGTAATGAAGAGGTGAGATATGGGTCTGTTTTATAGAGTTCAACGGCCAACCGCCTCAACCACATTTGGTAGAGTTCAATTCCTAATAAATGCTGGTAGTATCTTAGGTCGTTAATATTTAAAATTTTAAATCAAACGACTCTTAGGGTCTCTGTCTATTAGGTCGCCCGGTTGGACATATATAGTGAACGACTTTAGAAGAAAACTTGTGAGAATGGTATATATGTGTTAGTCCGTAGTCGTTAGTCTTTGTGCTGAGTCGTCAAATATACCTAATGTGTCGGCAATCAACTTTTTAGCAGAGCGACGACTCTTTTTCAATGCTCATATTTGTTTCACAAAGGTCGTTAATCTGCAAAATATTGGTTGACGATTTGGAATGGTTTCGACCACCTTCTTAATATTGGTTGACGACCCTTATTTGGGATATTTTGTTGAACTAGTGTATTATTGAATTGAAAAAAACGTACATGTGCTATGAAATAAAACATAAGGGAAAGACATATAATAGTAATACATTGCGCTAGTTCAATAAGTTTAATGTATCCGAGATTAATTATATTCGGCGAATTGCCATTCAACTTCCTCCAAGAGAGTGTAGCAGTCCTCGTGCAAAAACTCATGGCCGTACCTTAATTCGTATTGGGTCCGACCCATAGAATACTGGAAAAACAATTATTTTTGTATGTTAGTGTTGTTGAATAATAAAAACCAAATTAATAATTTATGATCAACGGCATATTGATTTACAAACTTACTCTACTCACGCGGTCTTCGTTTGGCATAGCGTCCTTTCGAGCTTTCAATTCGTTTCTCAGCAATACGCAGTCATTGTATAAATTAGCGTACCTTTCCCTTATCTGCTGGAGCGTCCTCCTATTACGATTTCCGTTTAGTGCTTTAAAAACCTTAAACACACGTTTCCACCAAGCATTGGTGTTTTGATCATGCCCAAGGTAAGGCCCTCTTGTTGGTTCTTCGTTACTGGTCACCCATTCCGCTTCCTCAACGGAGTGCTTTGTGAGAGTGGTGTGTGCTCTGACAATAGCAACATCTTCTAGGTTATTTAACGGAGTTGGAGCCATTTTTAGTGTTTGAAAGTGATGGGTGACTGATTTAGGATGATTGAAAGAGATGGGTGATTAAGTTTGGAAGAGATAGGTCTCTATTTATAGCAAAATGTACTCAACGACTACTTGTTTGTGAATAAAACCGTCATTTTTTTCAAAAAATAGCAATAATCGCTCCTAGGAATCAAGCATATCTTTGATTTTGAATTTACTCGCATTAACTTCATGTAGAGTCGGCATTGGTTATATATATAACCCTAACGACTCTAAATATGTATGGTAACGGCTCGTCAAGGTCAAACTTACGATTAATGTTTGAGAGTCGTTAATATGGTTTCTATAGAGTCGTTAATATTACTTTGAAAGAGTCGTCATTTTGGCATATAATATGTTAACGACCCTATGGTGATGGTTTTGTGCTTTGTTTTTAGTTGGTAGTACGACAAAGCTCCCAGCCAGTACCCGTATCTACCATGGGTCCGGATACCTACCAACACTATATGACTGATTTGGTATGTTTACCTTAACCGAATCGGTATATTTATATATTCAATTAATTTTATTAGTGATCACATTGTTGTCTAATGTAATTGTTTGCTCAATGTAGACATGGGTAACCAAGAATGACATTAAGGAATGGCTTATCCCTAAGGCAAAAGAGAAGATGTGTGTGGTTGTTCAAAGTAGACACGTCGATTGCAACAAGATGGAAATGGTATGCGAGAGAGCGGGTAAGAAGGGAGAAAGTCACAAAGGCAAGAATTACAAGTATGAGAAGAAGACGACTAGGGTCTACCTCACAAAATCGAAGAAGTGTCAATGCCCGTTCAGGATTATTTTCAAAAGACATCATGAAGCCGATGTATTCCGATTGTATAGTATTCCAAACGGGCGTCACAACCATGATCCACCCACAAGTTTATATGGACACACTGCATATGCTCGGTTAAAACCATATCAGATGGATAGAGTTAGGCAGATGAAGGGATTTAGACCACTAAAGATCCTAAATGCAATAAGGGCGGAAGATAAGGATAACTTGTCCACCATTTCCACAATCAACGCCGCCAAAGCAACGATTAAGAGAACCGAATGGAATGGTAGGTTGATTATGCAACAATCAGAGTGGTTAGCGGAAACACTAAACTATGCCATGCAAACTAAGGTTAGTCCGGATGAGAAAGTGACTCATATTTTTCTTGCACATCCAAGGATGGTGGATTTGGCTCAGTGTTTTTACCAGGTCCTCTTCATAGATTGCACATATAATACAAACAAATATAACATGCCGATGTTGAACGTGGTAAGCCATACTTGGATAAAAATTCTTTCACCGTTGCATGGTGCTTTATGGAAAAAGAAGAAATACCGGACTATGTTTTGGCGTTGGAACAATCGGAGGTTGATTTACCGTGGATAAGAGACGCCGAGTTATATTTACGGATAGGGATTTTGCAATTATGAGTGCCGTTTAAATCAAGTATTTCCACTTGCTCAACAATTTCTTTGTACGTGGCACATCCAAACCAATATTTTTTCTAATTGCAAGAATCAAATCCAAAAGATCCATACTAATAAGGGTAATCAACGTTCTAAGGAGGAAGATGAGCATTTAAGTAAACTTTCCAAAGAAGAGCGTGAGGAAGAGAAAAAGAAGGAAAAGGAAAAATATGATAAAGAGGGGGATCTATGGAAAGTTTTTTGCGAGGATTGGGACAATTTGGCTCATTCGAAAACAAAGGTTAGGTATTATGCTAACTTGCAGAAGTTTATTGATGTTTGGAGTACTGATCATAAGAAGGTGGTTGATTATTGCCTGAATACATGGTTGAATCCTTGGAAGGAGAAGTTTGTTTATGCATGGACCAATAAATACAAGCACTACAAAAATGAGTCTACAAGTCTTGCAGAGGCGTCTTACGGCCGTTTGAATAAAATTTTGGATCAAAGAATGGGTGGGGTAGTTACGGTACAAGAAGCTATTCACGAGCACGCATAGGATGACTTACGAAAAATAGTGGCACAGATGGAGTTGAGTAAAGACCGTTTTTTGATGCAACACATAAGGACAAAGCTTTGTTACGGTTGGTAGCACACCAAGTATCATGGTGGGCAATTAACTATATGATGGATCAACTTATATATTTTAGAGCTAAAGCGGAGGCCGGAAAGGTGATGAAGACGGAGTGTAATTGTACAACCGATGTTTGGCTCGCCTCCTTTGTAAACATAAACTTGGTGGGTACAAAGAGTATATTCCTCTTGAAGATATCGATCCATTAAGGAAGCAACTATCATTCATCCCTAAGCCCACGGGTTTGTCCGATGAAGAATTTGGAGACTTGGAGATTGGCCAGTACATCAACGAAAAATACCGAAAAATGAATTATGCAGGAAGACACATTTTGGTTGCTAACTTGTGGCCGGCCGCCCGTAAGAGCTTGGGGTTTGAAGAAGATCCAATCAAACAAAAACCGCCTGGAAGACCAACAACAAAAATGTCATTTAGAGAAACCGTTAACAATGACAAGGGTACCGATAGAGACCGATCACGTCATGAGCATGTCCAAAGGAATATGATGAGTACGAAAAGTCTTTCATTCCTACGAAACGAGGTCGGTCGAAAGAGCAAGAAAATGAAGATATGGATATTGTTGAGCATGCGGTCGATACCCAACAAAGCCAAACTAGTGGTATGTTGACGATAAGAGGAATCAAGGGTAATCCTAAGACACCTAGGGATTCGCAAGGAAGACCACATCGTGTTGCTTACACTTTATACAAAGAGTATACCGACCAACTTCCTTACGTCATCTTAGATCAACTTATATCCACCGAAGACGTTGATGGGGATGGGAATTGTGGTTACCATGTTGCAACGGAACAATTAGGGCATTTCGACAAGGCCGGCGAACTTAAGCTCACCCAAATCGAATATGCAAGGAAAAAATGGCGGAAAAACTATTAGAGGACAAACAACTCTATTTGACAATGCTCATGGAAGGAGATCAAAAAGAGAGGTAATTGAAGTTTAGGGAGTTGGTTTCAAACGTGAAATGGAGGAAGGGGTCGAAGAGGGCCGGTTATAATTTTGGATGCAAATGCCTTTTGGTGGTCAACTTTTAGCGGACACATTCACTTGTGTGGTAATTGTATTCATCAAAGGCTTCCCTGGAGCGTCTTGTATGTACGTACCCTCAAGAACTAGGTGCGACGCGGCGATAAAGAAAAGGAGAATTGTAATGGCACATGTCAACAATAACCATTACATAGGTTTGAAGATCTTCGAAGAATGTCCTTTACCACGGGTAGTCTATGGTGATTGGGGAGACTACACTAAGGAGTGGACAAACCAGTACGAGTTTGGAATGAACATGTGGAATGGTTTGGAAGGAACACCAAGTACAATGCTTTAACACGTTCACATGTTCGACTAAATGTGGAATGAGTGGTATTTTTTCTGAAGTACAATGCATGAATACTTGGATGTTTGTATTATCACTAATCCTTAATGAATACAATGTGTTTTATCTTATGTTATCAACTTATCATTATAAACCTTTTTTAAAATTACTCGTATTTATTTAAGCAATTCAAGATAACGACACTTACCTCATTAACTTGGATCGTTAGATAAGTATTCTTTTAGACCAACGACACTTGTTCTCCAAATATAACGGTCTCCTGTGTGTGTTGGCTGCAAGGGTCGTTAATGGGCCTATTACAAAATGAACGACTCTATGCATAACTTTATAGGGTCGGTAATAATCTATTCACAAACTAACGATTCCACACTAAAAAAAGGGTCTCTGAATGTTTTGTAAATTATGGGTCGTTATTACTACAACAAGAAACGAACGACTCCGAATTACATATATGAGTCGTTTGATTTCTAAAACTATAACCTAACGACTCCATACATATAACTTCAACGGGTCTTTTTGGAGATACCAATTCCCAACAAAATGACCGTTGGGGTATTTCGTATATAAAGATTCGACCAAGGTCTGTTTAATAGAACTTAAAACAATCAAAGTTTATCATTTTTTCAATGGCAGGTTCATCATCAACTACCAATTCAATTGAAAGCATACTTAGAAGATGCAAGCGACCAACAAAATCAATATTGACAATGGAAGAAGAGATACGCAAAAGAAGCATGCGACCTACAAAAAAACAATACACTTTCACGCCATATCCTACGAAGGAAGAAGAAGAGATGCGCGAGGCCAAAAAACGAGCCGAAGAACAATCCCATCTCCGGGAAGTATTAAAGCAAGTCGAGGAAGAGACTGAATAGGTTAAAAATTATTACATCGTCAAAGATCTTCCCAAGAACATCAACATGGGAGTATATTTTGGACTCAAGTTGGTTGGAGTCCTTTCACTAATTACAACAAGAAACTACGCTATGATTATCTACCGTTCCATATTCGTGATAGGACGATTCACGCTATAAGATTGTGTACCAAGTATAACGAGTTTCTATCGAGGAACAAAGGGGATAGGCGTGCGGCCCAAGCTGCATATACCAAATGGAGAGGAGAGCAGTTTTATCACATCGAAGCCGCAATGGTAGTTGCCTCTCGCACAACGAAAAGGAATAACATGTAATGCAACTTTGATGTAAAGTTATTTCCTTAATAAAATATATGTCAATTTTCGTGCCAACCTATAAGTTTGCAAAACAAACCTGACGACCCTCAACTTTTATAATTTATTACCCGACGACCCTAGATACATAATTGACGACTCTGTGTTTTTTTTTTTTTTTCTGGGCGACCCTTGAAAAGTTTTAGACAGACACTTGTTTCATAGTTACGAAAAGAAGTCGTTAATTAAAGAGAATTAGAATCGTCAAAACAGAAGTCGTTAAACTTTAAAATTTACGTGAACGATCCTTTCAAAATTTCGGGCAGAGTGGTATTTGGGTCTCTTTTGGTGAGTCGTTTGTATGCAAGTACTGTGTTGGCAGACTCTAACACGACATTATTTCCTCGCTTTATGAGTCGTTGCTCTGCAAAAACAATCCGTACGACTCTAATTCACATAATTAGAGTCGTTCACCTGCGAAACATTGGCTGCCGACTTAAAAATAGCAAGTTGTTACATTCTCTAAATTTTCACATCAAAAAACATATAAGCACAGCAACTTCTAAACAACATGCTTAATTGTTAGGAAACCCAATCCACAAAAGATACCGATAAATACGAACTAAAATACATAAGTTGCATCTAAGAACGACGTAAGTTAAAGTCGATAGAACTAAAAGACATAAGTTGTAGATGTTAAACCATACACTTTAAAGTTCTAGACATAAGTTCTTCTCACTCACTAATACCACCTCGACCTCGACCTCCGCCTTGACCTCTATGACCTACCTGACTTGATGATGTACGACTTTTCTTTGAAGGACCTTGTCCAGGACTGCCCCTTTGAGAACCACCTTCTTCTTCGGTACCTTGATCATCACTATCTCCCTTTTATGCACGTTCTTCTGCAAGTTGGCTAGCTGTTCTCCTTGACCTCTTACATTGCTTTTCCAGATCAGCAAAACATTTTCTTTGCTTGTGGATTTTCAATGTGTTGGCGATGTCAGTAATCTTGACGACTTTGCTCGCTCAGGTTCTATCACTTCTCCTTGTCGGCTTTGCAACAAAATAACTTCATAAAAATCTTCATCTGTTCCCTCTATTTGCATTCAAATACCGATTAGGATTAAAATAATTAAAACAATTATGTAAATGATTAACAGAATTCGAAAAATAAGTACTTACCACAAGCTTAAGAATGGAAGAGTCATCTCTAGTGTCGGTTGTACAAGCGGCGAAGCCGCTTTGTTGCTTCTCCTACCCGTAGTCTGATCAATCCTTATCACTCGACCATGGGAAAACCCTTCTGTTTATGGGTGAAAACTACTCCTGCAGAATTTGGTAATTTGGGGTGTGGATGAGGAATGAATTTAAACCTTAAACAAATGCACTTTGCGGTGAGTGCTTGTGGATCGAGAATCAATCATGCAAGTCCGGCCTAAACCAAGAAATGTGATGAGTGCCAAATAGTGCATATTTATACACCTTTTTATTGGCATTTTACTCATCTTTTGCGCTTAGAAATCAGATATTATCCCAGTTCTGTGTTTTCCTTGTTTTCAAGAATAAATACTTGTATTAATTAATTTTGTGTTTTAGGTAGTAAATAAAGCTCGGAGAAACGAGGCCCAAAGAGCGAAGAAGTGAGTCGAGCATCTATGGAGCGTGCCAAAGCCCGCGCGCAACGTTGCAGCAACCCAGCAAGTAGCAACTCATCTACAAGACATGGGCTTGAGCTAGTCCCGACTCGTGACCGGATCGAGCCCGTCTCTTCGAGACGTTGAGATTTCTTTCTCCCTCATCCAACTACGTGCATCGAAGATCGTTGCTCCCGCTACACGGATCACACCAAAACCGCTTACCATCCTCGGCCGTTGGATCTCCATCGGCTCCATCCCGCTCGCTAGGCTGTCTCATCAATCTTGGCTGCATCAGCCCCACACAAAATCCCCATCACCTATACCCCTCGACCAAAACCTAATCCCAGTTTCATTCTCTCTTTCTTCCTCTCTTCCCTCACCCCGGCCAGGAGAGACGAGCTCCTCTTTCCACCACCAACCTTCACTGCCCGACCACCCAGCCCAGGCTCTCATCTCCATCAAACTCACTTACACCATCTCTTGCCGCACCACCTCTCTGAGCTAGTTTTCTCTCCCTTAGCTTCTCTCAACCTTAGAAGCTAACCTAGAAAAACTAGAGCTAGGGGCCAACAACTTGATGCATGGCATCTCGTGCGATTAGACCGAGAAGAGGGAGCGCAATCGGAGTATGGGTCACGATTGCTTTTGGTTTATTTTATCTTTAATTTTTGTTTTGAGAATTAGGGTTAGATATTTTGAGTGTGCATGTATAAATATGAGTGATGGGTGTTGATAGAGAGCACTTTGGATTAGCTTGCGGTCATTTTGATTACTGTTATTTTTTCGATTTTAATTTAGTTGCAAGGGTTTCATTGAAACCCTAACTCTCTTTTTTGAGTTCAATTTGTTGAATGTTCTTGAGAGCTTAATTGAATTAGATAGCTTCAATCCTAGCATCTAACACTCTTCTCTCACAATGCATGCCAACGCCATGGATGCATTGTAGTTAGGTTACACTTGTGTTTAGTATCTTTGCAGCTCAATCCTTAGAGTTATAGGCTAATTCCTTTGATTAGTTATACTTAAGTAGATAACTAATGCTGCAGGTTAGTACCCTTAGTTGTGTATTGAAGTTTCACTAGGTGAAACCCTTTAGATGAGTGGTAGAATTGACAATCTTCACTCATCGACATAGGAGAACAAGAGCTTCAACATATTTGATCATGATAGGAATTAGTGGTGGACTTGAAAACCTTAGCATACCTCATCCTTTGTTTACCTTAGTTTAGGTTCATACCATTACAACTCGGCCGTTTCGGCACAAAAATATCTGTATTACCATACGTATTACATTGTCACTCTCGAATTCGATCGAAGAAGCCTTAGATCACACACGAAGCACCCCTCGTCTCGTGGATCGACCGTGCACTTACCGCGTCTCCAATAGGCGCCGTGCACTTCGTGATATAACCCACGTAGGCCATAATTTATATATACATCTTGAGGCCTACGGGTTATACCGCAAGAAGTGCACGGCGTCTGAGGAGACGCGGCTCATGGGTCGATCCACGAGACGAGGGGTGCTTTCGTGTGTGATCTAAGGCTTCTTCAACCGAATCGAGAGTGACAATGTAAATATGATGGTAATACAGTATTTTTGTGCCGAAACGGCTGAGTTGTAATGGTATGAACCTAAACTAAGGTAAACAAGATGATGAGGTATGCTAAGGTTTTCAAGTCCACCACTAATTCCTATCATGTGATCAACTATGTTGAAGCTCTTGTTCCTATGTCGATGAGTGAAGATTGTCAATTCTACCACTCATCTAAAGGGTTTCACCTAGTGAAACTTCAATACACACTAAGGGTACTAACCCGAGCATTAGTTATCTACTTAAGTATAACTAATCAAAGGAATTAGCCTATAACTCTAAGGATTGAGCTGGCAAAGATACTAAACACAAGTGTAACCTAACTACAATGCATCCATGGCGTTGCATGCATTGTGAGAGAAGAGTGTTAGATGCTAGGATTGAAGCTATCTAATTCAATTAAGCTCTCAAGAACATTCAACAAATTGAACTCAAAAACAGAGTTAGGGTTTCAATGAAACCCTTGCAACTAAAATTAAAACCAAAAATAACAGAATCAAAATGACCGCACCGAAGCAATCCAGCGTGTTTCTATCAACACCCATCACTCATATTTATACATGCACAGCCTCAAAATATCTAACCCTAATTCTCAAAACAAAAATTAAAGATAAAATAAACCAAAAGCAATCGCACCCATACTCGATTGCGCCTCTTCTCGTCTAATCGCCTGTAGATGCCATGCACGGTTGTTATTAACCCTAGCTCTAGTTTTTCTAGGTTAGCTTCTAAGGTTGAGAGAAGCTAAGGAGAGAAAACTAGCTCTAGAGAGGTGGTGGCAGGCAGAGATGGTGTAGCTGATGAGAGTTGTTGATGGAGATGAGAGCCACTGCTGTAAGGGTGGTCATGGTGAAGGTTGGTGGTGGAAGAGCGTAGCTCTGCTTCTGCTTGGTGAGGGAAGAGAGGAAGAAAGAGAGAATGAAACTGGATTAGGGTTTTGGTCGAGGGGTATAGGTGATGGGGATTTTGTCAGGGGGCTGATGCAGCCAAGATTGATGAGACAAATGAAGCGAGCGTAGGGATGGAGCTGATGGAGATCCGAACGGCCGAGGATGGTAAGCGGTTTTGGTGTGATCTCAAAGCGGGAGCAGCGATCTTCGATGCACGTGGAAGCAAAGACCGCTGGATGAGGGAGAAAGAAATCTCAACGTCCTCGCAAGAGACGGCTCGATCCGGGGTCACGGGCCCGGGACTAGCTAAAGCCCATGTCTTGTAGATGAGTTGCTACTTGTTGGGTTGCAAATCGTTGCTGCGGCTTTGGCTTTCGTCCATAGATGCTCGACCCACTTCTTCGCTCTTTTTGGCCTCGTCTCCGAGCTTTATTTACTACCTAAAAACACAAAATTAATTAATACAAGTATTTATTCTTGAAAACAAGGAAAACACAAACTGGGATAATATCTCGATTTCTAAGCTAAAAGATGAGTAAAATGCCAATAAAAAGGTGTATAAATATGCACTATTTGGCACTCATCAAATACCCCCAAACCTGAATTTTACTTGTCCTCAAGTGAAACAAAAATAAGAAATCCTAACTATACCCCGTCGGGCAGTCTCTCGAATGCATTTAGCGTATGCACTAAGCCTTTAAACCCCTAGGTGTCCCTAGTGGACGAGTTGTAGTCTCGTGAGGGTTTACCGTAGGTGTACCCACAAAACCTTCTCCAACTTCGAGTGTAAAAGAGTCTCAAGCCTCCAAGAAGCTATGAGGACATAGAGTTTCTGCATGCTAGTAATGTGAAGTTAGAACTATCGAAGAACGCATTCTCATCCTTAAGTCTTTGAAGCGAGAAGTAACCATACCATATGAAAGAACTCGGATTCGATTGTGATCATAAGCCTCGACTTCGCCTCACCATTAGGGTTTTATGATAATTGCACTCAAAAAGATCGCTTTTTTAGTCTCTCATGTGTGCAGCGGGAATAAAGAGAGAAATCCCGCACACGTTGTAGGTAAGAAGGATAACCTTCCAAATAAAATCTGGAGACTCCCACAAGTGTGGACAAAAAGAATCTTTTTCTCGATGATCTCTAAGAAAGGAAATCAACCATTAGCAAGGGGTGGGAGTACTCACTCACCTTCTCACCCGATCGGCAATTAATATCACTCTCTCATAAGAAACCATAGAAACGTCTTCAATCTTCGGTCTTCGGTCTTCAATTGTTGATGACGAACTTCTGAACTTTACAAAAACTTGAATAATAATAATAATAATTTTTTTTTTTTTTTTTTTTTTTTTTTAGTTACAATAAAACGATAAACTCAATTTTTCACAAACTTCATTAATTCTCATCATATTTTCTTTTTTTTTTGTTGCACATAAACCTTGGACTATCTCAACTTTTCTTTCAATATTCTCGATTCTTGCTCCAGTTCTTGACGATGATGTGTTTCTATGGGTCTTGCCGATTGAGAGAGAATGATGCTAACTACAAATCGGTATTTAGAAGGAGTTTTCATCTTTAGACGTCACCCTCATGATTGACAAAAACTAGCACTCAAGAGATCAAAAGTAGTGCTGAAAATGGTGCGAAGTTGGGTAGCTCACCATTTCTACGCGAATTTACGTAAGGTGACACACACTCTATGACTTTTCTAGAAAGTTGCAAAAAATTGAAGGTTGGTGCCTCACTTGATGTAAAATGGGTAGTCTCCACTATGGGTGATCACAATTCTACTACCGAATATCTAAACAAAGACCTAATTCGCCCTCCGTATGGTTAAATCCAACTTTAACGCTCTAATCAACTAAGAAACCCGATTGTGTTCTACTTTCGTACTTCCAAGTTCTCATTATTTCTACGATTCTCTATGTAAACATAGCTAGAAGCATGCTAGTGACTCTAAAATCTCTAAAAGTTGGAGGTTCTTACAAAAAGAGTTTTGAATTTTTTTTTTTTTTTTTTTTTTTTTTTTTTTTTTTTTTTTTTTGAAAATAAAAGATTAAAAAGACTAAAAACTCTATATGCAAAAATATGCAAATGCACCCCCAAACCTAAATCAAACATTGTCCTCAATGTGTCGACAGATAGAAAAAAATTTAAACAAATCACATACCATGAGAGAACTATGCTTTGATAAGAGAAAAGGGAAGAGATTACCTAATGTTTGCATGGAGCACGGTTAAGCTTCTTTAGTCAAGGCTAGAATCCAACATTCTCAGCGGAGATCATATCGGATTAGCATAATATATGTGCAAGAAGACTCAACCGATTCAAGAAAAGAAAAATTTAACAAGTCCTACAAAAATTTACTAACAATCTAAAGAGTTGCGGGTCAACCCAATAGAAAATATGTACATAGAACATGAAAATGGGCTTTAGTTTATGTGGGAATTTGGTTTATTGGGATTTGGTTTGTATGGGTTTCAATTTGGTTTATGTGGGAATGCAGGTTGTGTGGGCTTCAGCCCAGGTTTATGAAAATGCACAGCCCAGCTTATGAAAATGCACAGCCCAGAGTATGAACATGTGCAGCCCAGTTGCACAGCCCAATAGTGTGGGTTCTAGCCCAGATGATGTGGGCTCAGATGTGTGTATAGCCCAGCAGTATGGCTTATGTGGGCTGAAAGTTCAGAGTGCTAAGCCTAGTAAGTGGGTTTCAGCCTATGCAGCCCAGCTGCTCAATTTGGTTTATTATGGGATGGCTTGGCTCACAGAGCCCAGGTTATGTGGGCTTAAGTCTGTGCAGAAACAGAGCCCAGTTTGGGTGACATGTGCACAGCTCAGTGAAGGGGTACAGCCCAGCAGTTGGGCTTCTGCTTATGTGCAGCCCAGTTGATAGTTTTAGCCTAAGCAGCCCAGATGGTGTGACTCAGTGAAACTGGTTCTAGCCCAGTTTATGTGGTTTAAATGGTGAGGCACAGGGGCAAGTTATGTGCAGAGTTTGGCAACTCAGGCACTGGCTGTGTGCACAGCCTGGCTAGGCTCAGATTGGCAGCTCACATCACAGCACAAGACAGTTTGTGCAGAGGTTGTGTTGTTGAAAAACAAGATGTAACTCAAGCAAATTCTGCTAATCAACAGTTTACTCAGGACATCACAGGTTCACACAACGATTGCAGCAAATGAAGCTAACATAATTTGATGTAAACTGGGTCAGTTGACCTCAGTTTTCAAAGATCGAGCAAATGGTTTTGCAGAGATTCGCAGGGCTATGTTGTCACAGATGCTTGCATAACAGTTCAGAGTATCATAAGGTGCAGAGTTCAGCACACTTCATGTATGAACTACACAAATTTAGCAAATGAATAAATGTTGGCACTTTATAGCATGCTCTGGGGATCAACACAGGGGTTATATGACTCCAATGCTCACAACTTCAGGGTGTCATGGTCTGTCCACACTTGGTTTTCCAAGGGGTAGCTCCAACTTGCAGCTTCAGGGGGCTAGCAAGTTGGGCTGAGTCTGGCATTCAACACAGCGGTCAAACAAGCAAGCAAGTATCATGCAAAGTTTGGGATTATGCTCAGAGCTTTGGCTATCTAAGTTCACGCTCAAATCACAGCTTCAGGGCTAACAGCTAACAAGCTTAGCTAGAATGCCACTTAAGCTTAGCAGCTACAGGGCAGATGGCTCCCTAGAGCAATGCACTAGGCACAAGGCAAGTCAATCAGAACTACTACGGTAATTGTTATTCAAGCCTTGCAGCTACGGGGACTGGCAAGGGTTGTTTGGCTCATGAGGTTGCGAGGTATTGAAGACTTTCAAAACATTTGCCGGTATCCCACTTCACAACAGTTACAAGTTACTCATCAAATACACGGTGCTTGTATTTTACAACATGCTCAAGACTTGACAAATTAGCTAATGCACAGATGCACAAACTTAGCAAAAGTTCTAGCAAGATTTCTCAGTATTTGATAACTCACACAAGGTCTCAAAGACTTGAATAGATCATGTCAACGAGTCGTCAGGGTTATGCTCAGGGTTGCCTTCACTTGGGCTTCAGCTAACTTGGGTAATCCAAGTAGCAGCTCAACTCCCAGCTTCAGGGGGCTGGAGATTGGTAGCTCAGATGGTCTATGCACAGATTGCAGATACTAGCATGGCACAGCAACTACAGCATGCTCAGGGAACAGGTTTGAAAACACAGGATTATCACTTAGTTTTCCTAGGCTGTCCTCAGGTCTCAAACAGGGTTAAGCAGATACCAAGATTCAACAGATGTCACAGAGCAGAGTTAGAGAATGATACTAACTTGCTTTAGCCACAGTGGCTGTGCCCAGCTCCTTGTCTCACCCTGGGGTTGGCTCAGCTTAATAGTTTGCACATCATCATGGCAGGTACCTGTAACTCAACAGCAAAGTTCAGTTCTCAGATTTTCACAGTTATACTAACAGGATTATGCAACTGAGAATTTATTTGGACTGAAAGGGATCAAAAGTGACAAGTGATACCGAGGTACAACTACGGATGCTTGTAGTTCAGTCAAAACAGCCAAGATGCAGATGAGATTAATCAAATGCAAGAACACATGGATTATACTAAGCTACAAATGTAAATAAGTGACACTACTAGTTAAGTACACTATAAGTTATACTAAGTTATCCAAGAAAAAAGGAAGATTACAGATGTATGATGCAAATACAGATGGAATGACAGGTGGTAAAAATGTAAAGTTAGGAAAAACATTAACTAAGTTATACTAAGCAAGGATTACAAAGAACAATTCAATGATACTTATGCAAGGCAATGATGCTGAGATATACTAAGTTACACTAAAACAGAACTAAAAGAGATAATACAGAGTGAATATGTACAGGAGGATATGACCTCAGAAGAGACAAGCCAACAACCACAGGGCACACGCCAAGTCCCCGGCAACGGCGCCAAAAACTTGGTAGGCCTCGAAGATGTATATATAAATTATGGCCTACGGGTTATACACGAAGCACCCCTCGTCTCTGTGGATCGACCCGTACTTGCCGCGTCTCCAATAGGCCGCGTGCACTTGCGGTATAACCCGTAGGCCATAATTTATATATACATCTTCGAGGCCTACCAAAATGGCCGTTCCAGACTTGTTTCGGTCACAAAGTGAAGGAGATGGGGTTGATCTTAGGGAGGGAAGCGAAGAAGGTGTTGAGATTGTGAAGGTGTTGGCTTGCTTATGACTTGTAACAGAAAGGTGAGCAGGCTTGTGATTGATGCAAGCAAGCTCTGGGTGTTGAAATACGTTTTTGTATTAACACTTGGTTTTCTGTCTCGTGTGAACTTGCGTTGTTTGAAATAGGGCGGAGAACCTATTTATACAAGTCATTGAGCCTTATTCACGTCTCTCGTGGGAAGTGGAGGAAGTGGAGTGATGGAGTAGTGGAGTTGTGCGTTGGTGATACACAACCAGCCTTGCCCACTTCTCCTGTTCATCTCTAACCGTCCATGACTTCATAACATGTTCTTGTGATGGCGCGTTGCACGCCGCACGCTCGTAAACCGCTGACCAATACCCCAAAGTATGTATCCCCGCTTTGTGACATGATTTATATGGAATGTGTGGATTGTGGATCCACGAAAGATAGCATGTAATTACGAATTGAATAACCGTGTTATTTATTGAAGTTGATACTTGTGAAGTATCGTGTGTATTTTGTGCGGTGTCTTTGCATCATGGTGTGATAAAGTGATGGGTAATGACGCCTCACTAACCAAATAACTCCCGACCGGGGTTGTATAACCAAGTCGGGTGAAGTTGGACGGATGAGATGATCTTTGAGACACTCATCCTGCGACCGTTAATGAATATTAGGGTTTTTGAAGAGGTGCGCAAGCATCACTCTTGACTTGGTCGAAACCAAGCATGGAAAGGGATTTGGAGAGGACCGACCGGGGCATGTGTGTAGACAGCATGCCAGTGTGCGCGTCCATACCTCACTGTCCCATGAAGGCGCGATCTAGGCCACTCAATTTGACCAGAGTAAAGTTGAGTGGTTGAGACGGCTTGCGACAAACCATTGCCGCAAAGGAGTTGGAAACCGCGTGACATCCCTAGTTTGGGCACGCATTTCAAGACGACCCATCTTGGTCGGTCTTGGTCGATCATACCAAGCGTGTAGGTGGTAGGCTAGTGTTCACACATATACCCCCGACTATCCCATGAAAACGTGATCTAAGCCACTCAAATCGTCCAGGTGAAGTTGAGTGGTCGAGATCGGCCAGTGGTTTGGGAGGCGTGGCCATGCTAGTTTTGACGCATGTTTTGGATTAACCAGGCATGATATGCCTTGGTCGAACACATGAGGAGGTAGATGGGCCCACGGTGGTCATGCTTTGGTATGACCGGCCCGCTAATCTAATGTGACCCTCCATTCGTGCCGGAGAAGATGGACGCGCGTGATGGCTTGAAACCCTAATTTTGGCTTTCAAAGCCGTGCGCCATCTCTTGTTTGGGTGAAAATTTTGTCACGACCAACCACGGTTGGTTTTGACCGATTGGTCAAGTGTGTAGGCGGGCCCATGGTGATTGTGTCGACATACTCTGGGCCCTTTGAGTCTACATCTACACCCTCCATCTATACCTGCGAAGATGGATGGTTGAGGCTTGTTTTTCGCGACACATGTAATATGCCGCAAACCTTAATTTAGGGTTTTCTCATCCATAATGCTTGGTATGAACGCGGTTTCTTGAAAGCTAGGCCAATGACCGACCATGCGGGTCAGCCGTGGGTATTCCATACCTGCTTGGGGTGATGGAATTGATCCGGGGTCATCCAATCATGCTTATGGAGTTGGATGATCATGATCGATCATATCCGGACTGATCTGGTCAGTCGGATGCTCAATCGGGGCTAGTATAACACACCGAGAGGGGCTCAATCGGGCTAGTATAACATACCGAGAGTCAGCTGTCACGGGTATTTCAGACATTGTTTCATTATAGTGCTTGGAGGTTCGTGTTACTCTGTAAGAGCAACACTCGATCGTCATGCCACACCGATAATGAGTACTTGGAAATACAAGGCGATATGAAATTCACAGGATGGGATTGTTGCTACATGCTCCAACCTCGGAGGAATTTCATGTATTCACAGAATGGGATTGTTGCTACATGCTCCATTCTTGGTGAATTAAGTGAGGGAGTATCCAACACTTATAAATGGCTTTATCTTTTACAAGATGTCAGCGCATGATTTTTCTAGTTTTTACAAATTTAACCTTAAATGAAAATCCACCATCAACATTAAGTCCCCTGCCTAGCACACAATGGTTACACTATTGTGTGGTAGGCATAAGATGGTGAAAGTTAAAGATAAAACTTATGAGACAAAGTTAGATGTTACCAGGAGAGACGGGTCATCCTGTCCTCGAGCATGCGAGCGTTCAAGAGGCGTCCAGGAGAGTATTCCCCTAGCATGATATCGGTCTTGCCTGCTTCGATCGACCTTGTTATGCTTGCTTCAGCCGAGGGCTTGCTCCGTTTGAATGTCGGTCTTGCCAGATCGACCTTGCTATGCCTGATTAGGTCGAGGGGTTATTGCGCCTGCTTCGTTCGATCGTGGGATTGTGCCTAATCGACTGACTGTTGCGCCTGCTTCGTTCGTGAGGCTACTGTGCCTGCTTGATCGAACGTGGGCTTGTTGTGTCTGCTCCGGTTGAACGTGGGTCCACTACGTACATGTTTCAAACGTCGGCCCTGTGCTTCGACTGAAATCGTCCCTGCTGTGTGCGCCTATTATACCGGCCTTATGTCCTGATTAACACCAGCCTTTGCGACTTGAGCAATACCAGCCTTGTGCCCTTGACCAACACCAGACTTTAAACTTGAGCAATACCGGACTTGAAACTTGAACCGGACTTGAAACTTATACCGGACTTGAAACTTGTACCGGACTTGAAACTTGTACCAGACTTGAAACCAATACCAGACTTGAAACTTGTACCAGACTTGAAACTTGTACCAGACTTGAAAACAATACCAGACTTGAAACTTGTACCAGACTTGAAACTTGAGTGATACTGGTGTTTGGACCCAATCCCATCTTTTGTGTATTTCAACGTGGGTTGTATCTTGTCATGTGTGACTACACGCCTCATGTGTTTTTCATACAAGTTCTAACTCCTATTTTCATTGTGGAATGAAGAAAAGAACTCCTGTTGAGATGTCTTCTGGAGATAATGCTGGTGCCAAGTCAGGAAGTGTTGACAGCTTCAAAGATATGCCGAACATTGATGATGAGTTTTTCACCTCGCTTTTCCAAACATTAGAAAAACATCCTTCTTATAAGATAGTCTTGCTTTCCGATTCAGAAAATATGGAAGCTGATCCATTTTCTTCTTCAGCACTTGTGATGAGATTTTGTCTCCGGAGAAACGAATATCCGCCTTCTCCTATTGACTTCAAGATTTTCCATACTCCACTTTGGTTCTTACGAAGGATGGATGAGACGTATGTTGAATAATAAGGATGTTAAAGTGGTTTTGGTGGAGGTGGATCCTGGAGAGAGTGTTGAACAAGGATTACGGGCGAACGTGGTCCCGGAGAGAGCGTTGAGGCGGCTCTTGAATAGACCATTGAAGCAGCTTTCGCTAGAGGGAGTGTTGAAGTGTTTCCCTCTTGATTCGATTTACCCTTGCGAATTCCATGCTTCTTGACTGACCACATCTCTCATGTTGAAGAATTCCTTGATGACGGTGAAGGAACTTCATGCTGAGCCTCGATCCCCAAAGTGTGGTTTACATGGTTTGTTCGTAGTGGTTGTTGTCGAGCTAGGTATGGAATATCTTGGACGTTGTTTCATCATTGTGGGATTCGTGCACGTGGTACTGGAGTTGGAGTTGATGGACGCGCATGATGTTGTATCTTGGTGGTTTTCCTCTTCTTGCTTCAAGGAACTGCTTACAGAAGGCTGAATGTTGTATCGCCTGTTGGTGAGATATATGCCCCTACAAACATTATGAGGCTCTTCCCAGGGCCTGGTTCTTTCTATCGGGGCATATGTTGTTGTAGATGAGCGTTCAACAGCTCCATAGGATGACCAAAAGCGCGGATTCTCCAACATAGCGTGATAGACATGTACCGCTGTCTGATAAAGTGACTCACCCGGATCTTGTTAGACCACTGTCTGATAGAGTAACTCGCCCGGATCTTTCTCGATATGACGGTTGGACATCGTTATCTTCTTGAGGCTGCTCCCTTGAGGTATCGGCTCCGGTGGAAGATTACCGTCATAGAGCGGTTATACGTTGAACCGGCACTCTTTAAACCAAATGGCAGATGGTATAATAAAAATTTCCGAGAGGAGTTCGAAAAGATATCTTACTTGCATCATGCTCGTACATCCTTATCTCTGCTTGTAGCCGCTACATCCATCCATGGAGGAGAACATGCCGTGTCCGCTGGTTGCATCTACTAACATGTCGATGTTAGGTAGAGGAGGATCGTTTTGGAGCAAGACTGCTCAAGTCTCCGAAGTCTATGCAGCACCCGATCTATCCATTTTCCTCATGTATGAACTACAAAATCATTTAACCGACTTGGATACAGTATGACATGTATATGATGGGTGACCAATTTTCATCCTAAGCATTTCTTCATATCTCCAAGCAAATATGTCCCGTACTCTTTGAGAAGTTGCACGAGCTTCGTGCGTTTATCCGTACACAAGGTTGAGCTGATGGAGATAGGCCTAGGAGATTCCTCAACGATTTCAATCTCATCGGTTGTGGAGTTGGTGCCCTCTTGCAGCTGTTGTGGAGCATCTAGCACTTGCTCTTGTGGTTTGTTGCTGTTGTAGCATTCCATTAGGTGGAGAGACTGGGTAACAGTCTCCCCTGCTAATTGATAATGGCAGTGTCGGTATACCGTTTTCCATTTCTGGTCACGACTCTCCATAAAAGTTTGTTCCTTCTTCGTGTGAACGTGGGTCGTGGCTTCACAGGATGGAGAAGAATGCTTCGTCAGCAAAGATGCATCGTGGGTACTAGCCCTCAATGATGCAAGCCGGTCTTCTTCCTGAATTGACGCCAACGTGGGGAGTGGGATATAACGAACTTGTCTGATTCTTTCCGCGGAGCTTCTCCCGTATGTGCTGGTTTGGTTTCCCTCGAAGTCCGTCATTGTGGTAGGTTCCCGTACGATCTTTCCCCGGGAGAACCTTGGATGTCCCGAGAGTCTTGAAAGTAATAACATTCAAGACGCTCCCGTGTCGATAAGGGCCGTCTTGAACTCTAAATTCTTGATGCGTGCGGTGACATGTAGGGCACGGTTGTGACCTTCCTCTGGTTGATTGCAAGAAAATGTCTCCGTGCGCCGATTCTTCGAGAGGTGTGAAAGTTCATATAAACTTTCCACTCGAGAAAACGCTTCCGATCCACCGACCTCTGGTTCATAGTGAAACTATTGACTTGAGGAGGATCGTTGTGAGGATCAGTCCCAAGATAGGAGTCTCCATGGCATGACCGCTCATATCCGATGTCGCTTCTTTGATCGTGTCCATGTAGGTTCGCGCCGCCGAAGTACCTTTTCCTATTGCGTTTAATGTATTCCTTGTTGGCTCTAGGGGCTGTTGCGAGTCTTGTGGAAATCGATCGCTTAATGTCTTAAGAAAAGTGAGTACCTCTTTCTGAGTTACGGCCATATCCGTTTGAGTCTTAGCGAGAACTTCCTGCTTCTCCATAAAATCTGCAATGGTAATGGGGGATGGTCCTCCTCTCGTCCCTCCGGCTCCTCGTCCTGATGAAGGAATGAGAGTTGTTGCTCTGGTGACTACTTACGGCTGCTCTGGCTCTGGTGATGGGAGGTGTTGTAATATCACTGCTGAGTGATCGAATTGAACGTTCCCATCCTCTGTACTCACGTGTTCCTTGATTGATCTCTCCTTCCTCAAGCATTTCTTCACTTGGTTGAAAGGTCGATGCGGATTGAACAGTCTTCCGGGCTTCGACAAGGGTCTTGAGATATAAATCTTCTAGCAAGGATTCGTAAGCTGCAGGCTCCATTTCTTTATCCGGTAGACGTTGTGGTACCCTGGATAAGTCTTTTCCTCTGTGGAGTTGCCTCGAGTCTTTGTTGTCGGCCGGACCATGTTGTTCATCTTTCCTGAGTCTCCGGCGGTTACGCACTCTTTTGCCTCTCCACCGTAAAGGTGTGACTCGACTAAGGATTCAGAATTTCTTGCACTGCTTGAGTAGATGCCTGCCGATCCTTCTTGTAATTGTGCTGCTATATCATTCAAAAGGCGAAATGTCTCGCTCTGTCTTCTGGTGATACCGGCTTGATTTGCCAAGACATCCTCCAGCATTCTAGCTACACTTCCCATGATATCTGAACCACCTGTGGTTTCCTGGATACATTGCGAGATGGAAACCGAAAAATTGAGAATTCAATTTTGTGCAACCGAGAGATCAACCTCCCACTGTGGTCGCCAATTGTTTATGGGTGAAAACTACTCCTGCAGAATTTGGTAATTTGGGGTGTGGATGAGGAATGAATTTAAACCTTAAACAAATGCACTTTGCGCGGTGAGTGCTTGTAGATTCGAGAGATCAATCTGTGCAAGTCCGGCCTAAACCAAGAAATGGCCGTTCCAGACTTGTTTCGGTCACAAAGTGAAGGAGATGGGGTTGATCTTAGGGAGGGAAGCGAAGAAGGTGTTGAGATTGTGAAGGTGTTGGCTTGCTTATGACTTGTAACAGAAAGGTGAGCAGGCTTGTGATTGATGCAAGCAAGCTCTGGGTGTTGAAATACGTTTTTGTATTAACACTTGGTTTTCTATCTCGTCTGAACTTGTGTTGTTTGAAATAGGGCGGAGAACCTATTTATACAAGTCATTGAGCCTTATTCACGTCTCTCGTGGGAAGTGGAGGAAGTGGAGTGATGGAGTAGTGGAGTTGTGCGTTGGTGATACACGACCAGCCTTGCCCACTTCTCCTGTTCATCTCTAACCGTCCATGACTTCCTAACACGTTCTTGTGATGGCGCGTTGCACGCCGCACGCCGTAAACCGCCGACCAATACCCCGCATATGTATCCCCCAGTTTGTGACATGATTGATGTCTGGAATGTGTGGATTGTGGATCCACGAAAGATAGCATGTAATCTTCGAATTGAATAACCGTGTTATTCGGGAAGTTGATACTTGTGAAGTATCGTGTGTATTTTGTGCGTGCGCATCATGGTGTGGTAAAGTGATGGGTAATGACGCCTCACTAACCAAATAACTCCCGACCGTGGTTGTATAACCAAGTCTGGTGAAGTTGGACGGATGAGATGATCTTTGAGACACTCATCTGCGACCGTTAATGAATATTAGGGTTTTTGAAGAGGTGCGCAAGCATCACTCTTGACTTGGTCGAAACCAAGCATGGAAAGGGATTTGGAGAGGACCGACCGGGCATGTGTGTAGACAAAGATGCCCGGTGTGCGCGTCCATACCTTACTTGTCCCATGAAGGCGCGGCGCAATCTAGGCCACTCAATTTGACCATTAAAGTTGAGTGGTTGAGATCGGTTTGCGGCAGAAATCCATTGCCGCAAAGGAGTTGGAAACCGCGTGACATCCCTAGTTTGGGCACGCGTTTCAAGACGACCCATCTTGGTCGGTCTTGGTCGATCATACCAGCGTGTAGGTGGTAGGCTAGTGTTCACACCTATACCTGACTATCCCATGAAAACGTGATCTAAGCCACTCAAATCGTCCTGAAGTTGAGTGGTCGAGATCGGTTGTGGTTTGGGAGGCGTGGCCATGCTAGTTTGGACGCATGTTTTGGATTAACCAGGCATGATATGCCTTGGCCGAACACATGAGGAGGTAGATGGGCCCACGGTGGTCAAGCTGGTATGACCGGCCCTGCTTAATCTAATCTGTGAACCTCCATTCGTGCCGGAGAAGATGGACGCGCGTGATGGCTTGAAACCCTAATTTTGGCTTTCAAAGCCGTGCGCCATCTCTTGTTTGGGTGACAATTTTGTCACGACCAACCACGGCTTGGTTTTGACCGATTGGTCAAGTGTGTAGGCGGCCCATGGTGATTGTGTCGACATGCTCTGGGCCCTTTGAGTCTACATCTACACCCTCCATCTATACCTGCGAAGATGGATGGTTGAGACTGTTTTGCGACACATGTAATATGCCGCAAACCCTAATTTAGGGTTTTCCGTCCATAATGCTTGGTATGAACGGTTTCTTGGCAAGCTAGGCCAATGACCGACTATGCGGGTCACCCGTGGGTATTCCATACCGCTTGGGGGTGATGGAATTGATCCGGGGTCATCCAATCATGCTTATGGAGTTGGATGATCGCGATCGAATCATATCCGGACCGATACGGCCAAATCCGGATGCTCAATCGGGCTAGTATAACACACCGAGAGGGGCTCAATCGGGCTAGTATAACACACCGAGAGTCACCATGCGGGTATTTCGTACATGGTTTCATTATAGTGCTTGGAGGTTCGTGTTACTCCGTAAGAGCAACACTCGGTCGTCATGCCACACCGATAATGAGTACTGGAAATACAAAGGCGATATGAAATTCACAGGATGGGATTGTTGCTACATGCTCCAACCTCGAGGAATTTCATGTATTCACGAGAATGGGATTGTTGCTACATGCTCCATTCTTGGTGAATTAAGTGAGGGAGTATCCAACACTTATAAATGGCTTTATCTTTTACAAGATTTCAGCGCATGATTTTTCTGGGTTTTTACAAATTTAACCTTAAATGAAAATCCACCATCAACACCTTCATACCATGGCATGTAATCCACGGTTACCTCATGACCTTCATTAACAGTCTCCCACCAAGAGATTTCTACCCTACTAGTATCCAAATGCCTATTATTCCAATGCTCAGTCTTAGGCTCAGTTCATAAGCAACAACCAACGCCTTTTTGTCCGCCTTGCATTTATTTAATTTATATTTGAACGGTGGTACATAATCGTCATCGGTGAATCTTGAATGTACCCAAGCCGACGCATTACTCTATGAGGATTGTACATTGAATACCCATAAGGGTAAAATAGAGGGCCATGGTAATATGCAAGATCTTGCAATCCTTCTACTCTAACCTCCTTGTAGGGATCAAAGGTTACCTCTTTGGGCCGTCATGTTGTCCAATTTTTGGTGCATGGCTAGCAACTTCAACTTCGCGCTTCCTCCTTATCCCGAGCTCCAGTGTACTTGTATCGGGTTCCTCTTGGTTTAGTATTGTTCCATGTTGGATCAAATGTGATGTCTTCATCGCCTTTGATCAATGAGGGGAAATGCTCGTAAATCCACACCTGAAACAAAGATCAAAACAATAAAAATAATGCCAATTCTAAAAATATAGAACAACAAAAATTACGAACACGAACAAATTTGATAACTCAAATTACCTGAAGTAAAGCCAAATTCCCGTTCATTTGAGAAGTTCTTTCCCGGGATGCCTTTGCCAGCTGGGCGTTCAAATGTGCTACTATGGCGGTCCCCACGAATACTTACTCACCTCATCCAAGGGATCCAAAAGTTGAAGAAGGTTGACGCCCGACTCTGTTTCCTTTGCTATCGGAAATATTACTCAAGCAAGGACATACAACAAGTATGTGGTCTGCCGTCGCACGAACTTCAAAAAATCGAGCATCGCTCATTGTCTCCGTCCTTCGCAAGTGACCCCGCATACATATTTCTAATCTCAGCAAGTTTAAACTCTTTATTTGGGTACTTCTTTCCCATCACAAAGAGGCCACGCGTCTTCTTTTCATCCCATCCAAACAACTTCTCCGTAAATGCATAAATTTTTTCCCACTCTAGGCTTTTCTTGAACTTGTCTTCCGTGGATTTCCCTCAACGTGCAATCCTAGAATCTTTTCTCGTCTTCGGGAATCAATGCCATCTCACCAAATGGGAATTGGAATGTATCGACTTCGCCGTAAAACCTCTCAAGTAAAACATGACACTTTGCAGCCTTTGTCATATGCAATCACGAGTTTTCAACGGCAGATACAAACTGAGTTTTCAACGATGGCTCTCACTCTTGGACATTCACCGCTAGGGCCCATTTTTTCATCTTTACATAAGAAGATTGGTGTCTAAAAAGACGTGTCGCATTCTTATGATCCTACGAAACACAAACAAATTGAATTAAAACATAAGAAATTAAATATCAACAAATCAAATGAAAAGCAAAGTTGAGATTATTACAATTGTCTCATTGATGGTACGGGCCCACGAGCTATCATATCTGAATAGAACTTTGCCGCCATCTTTAGGTTCACCTCTATCTTTCCCACCGGGTAAACGAGTAAGCTGCAAACGCGTGGGTGGAATGTGTCGCGCGCTTGGTTTAATTGGGACTTTCTTCTTCGGCTGTGGCTCCTCCTCCTCCTCCTCCTCATCATCGTCATTGCTACTACCATCATTTACTTCCTTACCATTTCCCTCATTACCATCATCCTCATCATCCTCTTCATCACTGCTACCACCACCATTTCCATCCTCATCCTCATCATTACCTTGATCCCCCTCTTCCTCAATCTCTGGCACCTCATTAACACTATTCAATCCATCACCACCATTACCTTGATCACCATCCTCCTCATCATCAAAAGCTGCATATTCACCTACTAAATGAAGTTCTTCATGTTCCGCGACTTCTTCTTCTTCGTCGCTTGGGGTTGTAGATATAACAGCAGATGTTGAAAAGGACGATATATACGATTCAACACATGGTTCTCTGGGTTCGCGGATAATTAAGGCTACCTCACTCGGTGTTTTTCCTCGTAATAGACCCGCATTTAGGTATTTTTGGTTCCGGGGAGGTCTTGATGGAGGAGTAACCAAGACATTCTTATCCTTTTTATTCTTGTTACTGAAAGGCCAACAACAAAAATATGTAAGAGTCGTGCAAAGTTGAGATTATAAAAACAAACGACTCTAACAAAAAAAAAACGACTCTTTTTTCATGCCTAACGATTTTCAGTTAATTCTTAACGATGTAAGCAAATATTTTGAACGACTCTTCCTATTTTTAAGACAAAGAAACAACATATGGGTGGTGTAGAGTCGTTCACAAAAATCGTTAACCTAATCATACTATGTGGACGACTTTTTCATTTATTGGAACAGAGTGGGGCTTTGGAAAATTACGGGGTCGTTCATTTATAGATAGGGTCGTCTAAATATATTGCACAGGGGTCGTTCTCACCTAAATAATTGGTTAACGATTTCAACGTGCATGTCTAAAATCGTTAACATAATAAATTTGGTTAACGATTCAATCAAATTTAAAAAAATATACAGCAGGAATCGTTTAATCCACCACACTCATGGTTGACGATTTCTCCAAAGTACAACAGGCATATCAAAAATCGTTTACCAAACATGAAAAATCGTTAACAAATGATGAAAAATCGTTAGATATTCAAACTTCGTGATGAACGACTTCCATTCTGAGAAATCAATTTCTCCGATTCAAACCCTAATTTTGAGCAGAACATCAAATTCAACTAAAACCCAAGTTAGAGTAGGGTGTTTTAAAGGACATACCTTGTAATTGGAGCCATTTGTTTTTCCGGAGGTTTTGATTTCTTACTTGAACTCGAACACTCCTTCGCTGCTTTGACGGTATCAACGAGATTGACGATTTGACTAGCTAGTCTCGCAGTCTGCTTAGTACGTGCCATGTTTGTAGAAGAAGTTAATCGTCGATTAAAGTTTTCGCATCGACGATTCCGACGATGAATCGGATGATTTTTTTTCTTCTAAATAGCGTTAATGGAAGAACTGAGAGGGAGGGGGAGATGAGAAGAAGAAGAAGGGTCGGCTGATAAAATGAAATGGGGGCTTGGTTTAATGTTAATAGGATTTTAGGTTAATTTTTAGGGGAAGGGTATAATAGTACTTTCATCCCTATTTTGGAAGCCTCCTAAAATTTTGGGAGTGGGTATAAATTTTTTAAGGCCCCCAATTATTTTTTTAGGCCCCTAATTAATCGTTGATAATTAGGTTAAAACCCTAATATTATACACGTGAGATATTTAGTGAATGAAAAGATCATTTGCTAATGCCAACCAACACTACTGATAAGGGCTAACTTTTATGTTATGAACACCATAATTATAAGGGACTTCCTTTTATTAACTACCGCAAAATTAAGCATTTGGCATGCACTCAGTGTTAAATACTCTAGCTATATATTAAAGCCATTCACTAGAATGATTATGAAATACTTCCATCTACACTTATAAGAGCTAACCTTTTTGTTTATTAGAAAATCTAAATTTATCCATAAACACCCAAAATTAAATATATGCACCCAACATTACACGAGTTAGATTATACCGGTTTTAGGTTCTCAAACCACGATCCGAAAACACGAGGTCTCACATACTTTGTTTGACTTGAATCTTGACGTGAAACAGCTCATCATGGTTGTCCCCTTCTTCTTCTTTGGTGCATCCTAGCATAAATGTGAGTTTCGGATCTGGTTGGTCTATTTCAGGAATGGTTTCAACGTCATTAAACTCCGTCAATAAGGTGGAACGTTTGGTAGTTTTCAGACCTTCTTTTTCACGCAACTTTCTCGGTTTGAGGTGCGGATACAAGACCCAACAAGTATCTTTTACATGACCCTTTTCTTTGCAATGTTCACATACTCGATATTCCTTGTCGGTTTCCGTTGCTTTCCCCTTGTTTGGATCACTTCTCCTTGGATTCCTTTCTTCGGTCTTTCCTCTAATTCGTTTGGTTTCGAATTTCCTGCACCTTTATTCTTTGACTCAATAGCAAAACTTTTATTATGGCTTCCTCGATTTCCTCCACACTGAAAAGTTTTAGCTCCCTTCTTATGTAATCAGTAAGACCACCGATGTATTTTCGGAAAACTTCTACACTATTAGTGTCTAAATCTAATGTTAAAGCTTTGTTGTGAAACTCAGTCGTATATTCTTGCACACTTTGTTGATACCTTTGCCGAAGATGCTGCCACTTATACCATCTTTCATCTGCATATCCAACTGGATAAAAGTGTTTCCTCTTGAGTTCCTTAAACTATTTCCAAGACATCGGATTTGTGCTGAATTTTTTTCTATAAGATTTACACCACGTTGAAGCATGGTTTGATAGTTTCAGACTAGCGAAACTTATTTTTGAGAATCGACAAATCGATGTACCGTAAAATAAGTCTCTAATTTATCAAACCAGCTGTCCAATTTTTCAGCGTCGATTGCTCCGTCATAATCTGAAATTTCAAGTTTAAAATCGATTTTTAAACCGCCGAATGGATTCCTGTTGAAAAAATCCTTATCATCATCAAAACTGGATTCATCCCCGCTTTATTCCTCGTCACTGTCATCTTGATCAGATGAATCCTCCTTAGTTTCACCATCCACTTTCTCTCCTGTATCCATCATATTGGTATTTTTTGACATTGGTTTACGAGAAGCTCTCCGGTTCTTGGATGTTTTTTCCATAAACTTGGCTAGGGTGTCTGCTAGGTTTTTTATTTGTAACTCCAGTTTTGAGATTTTGTCTGATCCTTCAACCATATCTGATTTAGTCATTTTGTCATCCTCGTCTACCATCTTCTTTTTAGTCCTTGTCCTAAGTTTTCTCGTGTCTGGTAATACAATGGGAGCCTCTCCTGATCGTATGTAATGGATTCGTGTTGAGACCATACACCAAAACTAACCCAAGCGAGTCGAAACCAGCTCTGATACCAACTTGATACGAATACGACCAGGCTAGAAGAACAATGAGAGATTTTAACAAGAAAAACTATTAGGTATAATTTAAGCTTCTTCTTTATTAAACTCAAACTTCAATTAATACAATTTAATGCCGCTACTTTTCTTTCGAAAAGTCTGTTCTTCTTCTACAAATGTAGTTCTCTATATATAAGAAAACCCAGCCTTGCTACCTAAGAAATCTATGAGTTAGGAAACTGCCTAAACTAGGAAATCTAAGAAATCTAAGAGTTGGAATCTCTTTTATACTAGGAAATTTCAAAAGAAATAAACTCCTCAAACTAGCATCTCTAGACCGATGCTCTATCTCTCTCTTTTGCAAGCTAAGTTGCAAACTAATACCAACCATTGATACTCCCGTATCAAAATGTTTGTTTGTCCTAATGAAATAAATTGTGAAAATAGTGTGTCTAGTCTTACTCATGCACCTAATATTGAATATGAACCTATTTTAGAAACAAATGAATGGACTGGAAATACTATGCTTTTTTATGGGATAAACTATTCATGTTACGATGATAATGATAATTTAATGTTAGAAGAGCATGTTTTTTTCCTGGAATGTTCTTATAGAATCTTCCATTTCTGAGACATTAGACTTTGTGGCTGCTTCTTCTAATTTTCTTATTCGTAGCAATGAAAGTTTGGATGATGTTAATTCTGATTTGGGGCTTATGCAATTATTCTGTGAAGGAGAGAATGACATACAAGATGAGCATGACATAGGAAAGGCTGAATTTTTTGTTGACACTGATGATCTTATGCATGAAAATATAATTGGTGTGTCTGATTCGCTGCCTAGGTCACAGTATGCTTCTTCTTCTGATTTTGATTTGGGTACTTTGGATAATCATGATACTGATTTGAGTCTTGTTGATTTGTGCAAAGAATGTGAGCATGATAATGCATTACTTGTTTCTGACTGAGAGAAAACTAGGCTGCGTACTGATACTTGTGAGCCTAAAAATGAACATAACTTAGATGTATCTAGCTCCCTTCCCGTATCACAAATTGATGATATTTCATCCAACCTAGAATTGGTTTGTAACAAGATTGTAAAAACAACTTTTCTGAGAGTTCCCAATCTAGGATTAGAACTGTGTTCTTCTCAAGTCCTTTGGACTATTTTGTCTTTATAAATATAATACCTATGAGGAGCCACAAATTGGAATGTGTCTCTCTTCCCATCCCTAACACAATTCACTTTGAACTAGATCTTGTGCACGATGCACCCCTGAAATTGTTAGATTTTGTGCCCAAAAGTATATATGTTGAAAAATCTAGGTTTGGGGGTAGCTCATCTTGTCTGGCAGCCTCACTTAAAATCTAAACTCAAGAATAAATGTGTGAGGTTACTAAAATTTCTACATACTATCTTTTGGGTTGATTTTTCAGTAGGTAATTTTTCTATCTTGAGTCAGTTGAATCTTATTTTTCTTTTGTATATAAATGTGCTAATCCAATGAAATCTCAGCTGAAAAATGTTGGATTATAGCCGCGAATAATGGAGTTCAGTTCCTTTTTTCGTCAAATCTGGTAATCTCGTTCCTTTTCTCTACTCAGCATTGTTCTAATGGTATGTTGTAGTATAATTTTGTTCATCTTTTGAAACATCGAGGACAATGTTTAGTTTAGGTTTGGGGGTGAAAAGTAGATACTATATGGTTGTCATTGTGCTATCATTTTAACTGAACTCTGCCATCTTTAAAAAAAATGAAAAATGAAAAACAAAAATAAAAAATGGAGCTCATTTACCTTGATTTGTGATACTTGTGCATGTATGGTATCTTAGGGTTCTTAGTCTAGACGATGAGGCACCCCTGATTCTAGAACAATTCACATGTGATATATAAAATTTGCATATGCATGATCTCGCCATGCGTGTATAGCGTCGGTGTTTCATAGGTTAAGTAGGCTTCCAATCATCTAGAATACTGAATGAGACTTGACTAGCTTGTTTTTTGGTTGGCTGGGATAGAAGTTGGAGGATAGATTAAGAAAATCAACCATTGAATTTGACCGGGTGCATCGAAAAGGGCCGCCTCTTGCTAAAAGTGTCATGTAATCTATTTTTTCTGTTTTTGTGTAAAGTTTGTTGTGTCAGTTTGTATTTGTATCTTTCATTACTCCAAAATCAGTAGAAAAAAAAAAGTCATCAGAAACATTTAGAAAGAAAAGAAAAGAAAATTCAGCTGACAAAAAAAAAAAAGAGAAATTGAAATGAATTGTTATTGTATTTTGTTTCAAACCATTGAGTCAGTTTCTCATTGAATTAGTTTCTCTTTAGTTATGTTTCCTTTAGTATGTATGAATGTAAATAGTCTTGTAATAAGCAAGGGAGGGTGTATGCCATCGATGTACAACGCGGGTAAACTGAAATATCACCAACTCTGAAGGTGAATATTCACAATTCTCGTAAAGCCGGACAGCTAGCTTGACTTTGAATTCAGTTCTTAGCCTAAAAACTATCTCTTAGTAATTGGCAGTCATAACTTCCTACAATAAACCATTCTCTATGCATGTCTAAGGTGATACACTTTACACTCTTATCACATGTCTTTAGTTATTTCAGTGCTAGAATTCTGCCTTTGAAAGATAGATTGACATATCCAATTGCTGTGAGCTAAAACTGAATGCAAGTATCACTTTCATGGAATCTGAGCTTATATTTTGTCCTAGAACTTTGTGGGCATGTTTTAAGCAAACCCTCACGAGACTTCAACTCGTCCACTAGGGACACTTGGTGGTTTAAAAGGCTTATTGCATTCGCAAAATGCAATCGAGAGACCAGAGACAGTGGTATAGGTAGGACTTTTCTTTTAGTTTTGTGTTTTACTCACGGACGAGCAAAATTCAGGTTTGGGGGTATTTGATAGACACCTAATATTGTACATGCTTCATATAATTTTGTAAGTATTTACGGTATCTTGTTGCACTAATTGCCAATATTTGTGCCAAATTGTGTATTTTGTTTTTCTTGTTCGTTGCGAGTAAATGTGTGGTTATTGTTCCTGATTTTTGGTTCTGTAATGCTAGGGAAATGAAACAATGGAGTAAACTTGTGCTATGAAGAAATTTTAGCTAAAATGCCTTGTCAAGCTAGATACCAAGACGGTGTTAAGCAGACGCGTGTAGTTGTAAGGACCCTCAAGCTCGTCAACGCTATTAGACCAGTCAAGTGACGAATTAGCCGCTAATGAATCGATTAGTTTAACAAGAACGTTATTAATAGGAATTAATCCAACAATAATTTAGATACGAAATTAGTATTACTAGATAGATATCGAAAAGTTATGTGAAATGGACTATTGGAACGCGTCGATCGGACACCGAATAAAGAAGATATTGCACGCAGAAGTCTGAATCGAAAGCATTCACCGTTGATCGGAACCGTCAACTTGACCTTACTGTGACCGTTGACTTCTGTTGACCAGACCTCTAGATTAGTGGACCTCTGTATAGTAGGAAGTTATCCCTTAGTATTCTTTTGAATATTAAATAGTAAAACTTAAGATAGAGTTTAAATGTTTATATTAAGAAAATTGAATTTTGAATGAAGAATATCTCTTCATTCCTTTTCTCCTGCTTCACCTAGTTTTGTGATATTAGAAGAGAGGGGATGTGACAGAGAGCTAGTGTGATTGAGAAAGAGAGATCGGAGGGGATAAATATAGGTAGAGAAAAAAATAGGTTAGACCGAAAAGAGTGATGGTTTAGTTGAGAAATTCCATGAGAGATAGAATAGTGAGGGATGGGTTAGAAAGCTTGTGAGATGAGAAGTGAAATCAAGAAGCTAGAGAGGTAGGGAATATTGAGAGTTAGTAGTTGTAACTAGAGAGGAAATATTATGGAGTTGCTTAAGTAGATGGTGATGGGGGTGATTGAAGATAGTTAATGGTGTTGGTGATATTGATAATCATGGTGATGATGGAGTTTGGGTTCTAACCAATCCTTTACACAAAGGTAAACTTCCTAACAAATTCTAGGATGTAAATGATGGATTGGGTATGTGTTAGATACAAGGATAGAATAGAAACAATCAAGTTCTTCATATGATAATCATGATTTCATGTAATTATTGTATTCTCTTATTTCTAATTGCTAGACATATTATAAATTTAATTCTTCATAGATTATTGACATGATTCATGGTATATCGAGTTAGGAATCCATAAGAACCTATTTTGATTGATTTGAAATCACATTGAATGAGAAATGATGATTTTGGTGATAATAATAAAATCTGAAATTAGTGGTAATTACGGTGAGAGCACCTGTTCATGGACGATTATAGACATGATATAAACTGAATTAGTCCATGATGTCTAAAGAAAGTTGTAGAGGAGACTGTCATCTTTTTGTAGAGACTGAGTTTGCTTAATTTGGGTAACCATGGAATTAGTTACGATTTTCCAAAGTTCACTCGTTGTAACTGAAAAACTGAACATTTCGGTGAGATAGCGTCTTGGTCGATGTTTAGGGTATGGTTGAGATAGAATTAGCTCTGGACTAGAGCTACAAAGTTGTAGTCGGGACTGTCATCTTTTTAAGGAGCTATTAAGGGCCTTGTTTGAAGCACAACTGAGAAATATAGAGAGCTCCAAAGATAGATGCTTGTGCTCTGACAAGCTGTATAAACATGCCTTTCATGTGTTTGTAAAAATAACTAAGTCATATCAGTGAGTTGGTGAGTCAAACCGAGTGGACTGTGTTGACTCGGCGAGTCAGACTAGCTAATTCTCTATTCAGATAGAGTCAGATGGACAGGGTTAGTGGGCCGGGCCGAGTTGGCTCGTGGGCAAGGTTTAGGGCAGATTTCTTATTTTGCATTTTTGGACCCCTCAGGGTCCGAATTAGCTTTTGGTTCCTTCTGCAAAGTTGTAATGCTTGTCGAGGGCTTTCCGATGACACCCAATTTGACCCCATTTGGTTAAGTAGATATTAGTTTATGCCTAGAACACTAAATGCAAGGTTATAGAATCATTAATGGAACTAGAACCATTAGTTATTTAACTTAGCTTATAACTGGAGACTTGTATGAAATTATGTTATGAATCCTGCGTGAGCGTTTTGGCTAATTTTTTAGAGTACTTGTGTGATTAACAGTTACTCTTCATTAACAACGATCGATCTAAAAGATGAACCTGTGGATCTTGGACCTCGAGGTAATGCATGACTTGTCATCAAAACAGGTGGGAACTCTCAGAACCTTTTTTTGTAATCATTAAGTTTACTTTTTCTGCGAGCATGATGAGTCTTTAATTTCTGAAAGCATATTGTTTGTAATTTAATGGGTATGTTGTGTGATATGAGTTGGGTGATTTCCCCGCGAGTGTCTGTGTTCCCCATATCTCTTGGCTAAGTTTAGTAGAGCAATGCTACGTTGTTTGGATATTACTTAAGAGTCTTGGCTTTACCTTAATAAATATTATTACATTTTATTGTCTTAAGATAGTAGTCCGGCTTTACCCCTATTGATTATTACCTAGTAGTCCGGCTTTACCTGGTTAGATATTATATATACTATTTTTTATTTGGGGAGTTAGTTACTCAGTGCATATCATACTTGTTTGTTCGAGTCTTAGTAGTATGATCGGTTACCATGACCTTGACTTAGAAGAAATTCTAGGTTCATGATCGGATATGGTCATTATTTGGAGACTTGACCTACGAATAATGATTGGGTCTTTTGTGAACTCCGTTGTGCGGGTCGATCATAGTAATCAAAACTTTATTATATTCTAGACTTAGATGGTGGCTTTTGGATTTATGAGGTGTACGCATTCCATAATAATATCTTACAGTACCTGGATTCATGCTATCATTCGAGACTGAAGTTATTCCTAGCATCTTCTTCTCCATAGAGTGAGACGAGGTTAGGATAACATATGTTTAGGTTGTTTAACTCTATTCTCGTAGAATCATCCGGTGGTGGTTCTTTCATAGATATTGCCACGATGGACGCAATATCTAGGGAAAAGAGTTGAAGCAATCTTCTGCTTCGTGTTGTGTGTAAAAGGTGTTTTATGTTTTCTTCTATTAATTGTTCTGTTTTTAATTTCATTATCATTTAGAACTGTAAAGCATGTTAGTGATTACTTTTAGGTTATATATTTTCATTGGGCACCCCTTTAGGATGATGTGCTCACTCGTTCCCACTTCAGTTTCAGTAATCAGAAGAAAAAGTGCGCTCGAAGATAACTGCTTCGTAGCTTAAAGCTTTTATCGTAAGAGAGATGTTACGTAGCTTTTGTATATGTTCTTTTTTGTTAATTTGTAAAACAACACATTATTATATTCATATCACCCGAGATATCTTCATTCATATAATATTAGAGTGTATGGGTTGGCTTTTGGGATTAACTTATGAAATTGAAATTCTTAAGATCATTAATACAGATTTGATGCTTCAATTAGGTTGTAACCTTTAAATCTAAGCAGGTGATTAGGTTGGGGCGTCACAGTAGTGGAGAAGGCAGCCAGGGTGCTAGTAGACTTGTGAAGTTAATGGATCTACTATTGGATGATAAGCTCAAGAAGAAGAAATATCTGATCATGAAATGAAGTAATGGGCCGAAATCCAAGTGATATCCATGTTGGGAGTTAAAGAAAGAAAGCCAGGTCCAAGTTCCATTCTCATATGCCAAAAACAGGGTATTCATGATTTACACCCAAACAGACCCCAAACACCTCTTTCTTTTACTATCATTAGAAACAATTCCATTCTCTCCTTCACCACCGACAACTCCCTATCAAATGTCAACCCTAACTCTGGCAATCTCATCGATAACCAGCTCCACCTCGTTGTCAGTTCCAGTATTCAACACCGACCACCTCAATCCCCATCTCTTTCAATCTTTCAAAACCATCTCTCTATCACAACCGACACCACTTCTCTGAGAAACATCACCATACCCATTTCAACCTAACCCTAGGCTATGAATAGTGCAAGAATAGAAGGCTGATTAGTTTCCAAGGCAACAGAGTTGTCAATTAAGGCCTGAATTTCTAGTTCTCTGCAACTCTCAACTTTATCGCCCCTCCTTTACTGTTAGAAGCATCATATGAAGCCTGACTTGATGTGCTGAGACAAGAAGACAAATTCAGGCGGCGCATACACCACCATATTTGCAACAAGATCAGACAATCGAAGACAGGGTTTTCTCAATCAATCATGGCGAGTTGTATCTAGTGGTATAGTACCAATTTGTATTTTATCTTTGGATGGGATTGATTAGAATTGAGGAAATATTGGTATAAAAAGGGGGAGGCAGATGTATGTTGAAAGGAAGCCCGGACTAGCCGGAGCAATTAGCAGTAATAAATTAGGTTTAATTTCATTTTGCATTATGTTCTAAACATCTTTGCTAGGGCTGAGATGAAGCCCTTAGCTTACTGCTAGTTGCTTATGTTGATGAAAATGTTTTTGTAGAGCTTAATTGAATAGGATTCAGTTTAGTCTTCATGTTGCAACTTATAACTTTCACCTAGTATGTTTTGCATCCTAGGTTGTTAGAACAATTATTTGTTGTTGCATCAACTCAGGCTTCATTGGTTGTTTTCAATTTGTGATTAGTTGTGCCATAATAAGACAACTAATACTAGGAATTGATACCTTAGTTGTGACTAAACTATCTGAAAAGGCGAGGGTACCCAAATATACCTCAAGCTAAAACTTTTCCTACCTATAAGTCCTTTATCCGAAAGTGATTGTCTATGGACTGAGTCGAGACAATACAACTAATCGGTTCACACTTCGTGTGATCTTCTATGGATACGAGATCGAGACAATACAACAACGAAGTATGTTTACTTGATACAAAGGTTCGAACTTAACCAAACACAATATGATTTCTTATCAAGTAAATAGGACTTAACGTTTGTGTGATTTACTTTAATTATAATAAAACAATTATAATGCGGAAAATAAAAGTAAATGACACATCAAGATTTTGTTAACGAAGAAACCGCAAATGCAGAAAAACCCCGGGACCTTGTCCAGAATTGAATACTCTCAGGATTAAGCCGCTACACAAAATTACACCTAACTTCGCATAGTTAAGACCAAGTAACTAACCCTATAGTTTACTTAGTTGCATCTGTATTCATACGCCTCCGACTTGTAAATAAGTCACGTACTTGGAACAATTCCTTTGGTTCGTATTCCAAATAGTAAAGGAACAACAAATCTGTTTGGTATCAACTCTATTCAACCAAGTGATATGAGTCGGACAAAGGCTCTTCTGTTTATCTTAACATAAACTCCTTCGTCGGGCCCTTAGATCTATCTTATGTTCAATCACCTAAAGGTAATCGTTTAAGATTAAGACAACCAATACCTTTAATCACAAGGAAACGTATTGATGCCGATATACTCAATTAATCAATCCAATCTACCACAAGGATAAACCGATTATTAATTGGATCCTCTTTTACCCAAACAAGTATTGTGCACACCAAAGATTATAAAACCCAAGTCAGATCTTCAATATCTTCTTTGTCTTCAAATCTTCTTAAATCTTCAATAAAAACCTGCACACAATCACTTGGATCTCTTGTGATCAATCACGCACAGAACGGAGTATGTTAACAATGGATTATCACAAGATCGTATAGAACTAACAACAGTTCTAAAGATCCTTGTCGAAACTCTGAACTAGTTTGAGTGAATCTTATATCAGAAGAGAAGATTCTCAAGAATAAACAAACTAGGTGCAATCAGATTTCAACCACCGTTAGTCAATCAAATCAATCGAAAACAAAGATAAACCGCAATTATTTAGTTTCCCACCAATGGGTCGCGCTAGAGCTTCTCAATCCCAAAGAAGACTTTAAATTGAGCGGCCGTAAGAGATTTCGCCTAATTAGATTACTCTCCTCTCCGAATAGGTGGATACACCAGTAACAACAACAAAAGACTAAATATGTTGTTACGAAGGATTAGTTTGCTAGAAAGGCAAACTTCGTGTATTTATTGACAAGGAAGTTTGGACACAAGGAATTTCCAAAACCGAAAATATTCTCAAGATATTCATAAAAGAACAGATTCGGTTTTCATAATTCCTGGAAATGCTCTGTACAAAAATAACGATCGAAATCTCTCGGAAAATCTAATTAGTAAATGCACATTACTAATTTCGTAATTTCCTACAAAATGAAATTAATAACCTTAATTAAAAGATTCTTAACTTACTTATGTTTCGATCCTGGGATTCTCTTCCCTTAGCCGTTCAGGAATATCTTTGAACAATTATAGAAATAAACATTCACAGCACGTGTTCAAAGTTTGTCGACATCTTAACTTTGTAAGTTCTCTTTCACACTAACAACCTTGAAACCGATTTGCCACACTTCTAAACAAGTTTAGAATTGGTTCATCTGACTTTCAAGAACCATGTGATTGATCAAACCAACATTCAATCACAATCATGGGTTTACGGTTCTACCAAAACAAGTTTCGGTTCTACCTCCATGTGAGTACTGTGCATAGTCACACTAGCTTCCCAAAAGTTCGGTTGACTAGGTACTAGGATCGGTTTCTCACATATATATGGTATCTAACTTATATGTGTTGCACATGTCCATAGGATCGGTTCCCCTTTTTGCTATAAACCTTGCTGCACCCCATACAAGGATCGGTTCCCTTTGATGTACTGTACCCCTTACTAGGATCGGTTCCCTTTCCCTTACAAGGTCAGACATACAAAATCCGATCATACCACAGGTGATTACTTAAGATCGGTTTTACTAATAAAAGTTATACTAATACATAAGTCAGTCCTTTGTGAACAGTTCTACCAAGAATACAACAAGTTGTGAGCGGTTATACTCTATCACACATATTGGTTGTTCATAAGATATGCAATGAATAACAAAACCAATAACACCTGGCAATTTCCTTTTCGGTTCACAAACAAGTTTATGAACTTACTTCCTTAGAACACATGTAAATATTGTTCCCTAGGATGAAATCCTCACCTCATACCCATACATAATCACAATAACATTCAAATGATTATGGCGATGTCTTATCTACAAAGTTTAATGGTTAAGCAATAAACCTCGTATTGTATTCCTTAATACTATGTCTATGTAGAGTTCAAATATGCTTCGCAGTTATTTTTTCAATATGCACGACTTGAAAGATACGTTAGGGAATGAAACAGTTCAAGTCAAATATCACTAACCTCAAGTGGAAGGATGATTGTTGTCGTTGAAGCTCCTTGCTTCTTCACATCTTCAAGTCTTCGCAATACTTGTAATGTCTCATATCCTAATACTTTCAAGCTAACCTATACGAAGTTTAACTCTAGTACATAATCAAGCGACTCTTAACATGAGTTTTGATTCACTAAAATATGACAACCAAACTTGACACACCAACGCTTGGTGGGTTCAACCGGGCCATGCTCTAACAATCTGCACATCTTTGTTATACCAAACATATGACATGTTACTCCCCCTTAGTCTATGCTTTCACTATTTCGTTAGATAAAAACATTCAAGTACCAATGTTCTTTTCCCTAGCGATGCCAATCAATATAAATATCAATGCCAGCATTACCTGTTTACTCCATATATTTCTCCCACTTTTTGTCACAAAAATGACAAAGAAACGAAAAATAAAGGACAACATGATGTAGTTTTGAAAGTGATAAGTAAAGTTCGTTCAACTTACTTGATGATATTCGATTTCAGACTTAAAAATAGAAAACACTAAAAACAAAGAAAATATATACAAAAAGTTATCACGATATCGAGAGGTACTGAGACTCGGGATTCCACCATAAACTCATTCATGCGATTCATATATTTGTTCCAAACAATTATAGCTCAAATACTATTGACTCTAATTCTTTGCCAAGGTAGATTTTAAAAGATTGACTGTAAATCACTAGCATGACGCATCAAAAGCACTTAGACCAAGCATACATCATCATACGACATCACAATCAATTAAGAAAAATCATAAAACGATGATAATAGTGCAAGTAGTCATATAAGAATTAAATATAATTACCCATGTATGATGTGTAGGATCAGAATATCGCAACATCAAGACCCTTGCGAAATCCATAAACGACACATTGCGAAAATGTCGCAGATGGATAATATAAATGACACAACGGATGACGACAGCTTGAACACGAGAAAGATGTGATGACCTAGCGAGATTTAGGAGTGTTGCGAGATTTAACATTTGTGCACTCGCGAGAATGTCGCAAGTCAGATCCGAAAATAAAGGACAGCTTAGTCAGAAACCACTATGTAATGTCCTATATAAAGAGCCGAACAGGCTAAAGAGAGGGGGAGATCTTTTTCGAGTGAGGAGCAAGTTATCAAGAGAGAGAAAGTTTAGAGCGGTTGTAAATTCTTTAGCTTATTTCCTTTCCATCTTATAACATTTGTGAGTTTTAATCAATAAAGAATATAATTGTTCATCTTAAAATGACTTGATTGTGTGAATTCTTGTGAGGGGTGTAGTGTGGGATTTCCTGCTACTACATATGGATAAAGAATATAATTGTTCATCTTAAAATAACTTGATTGTGTGAATTCTTGTGAGGGGTGTAGTGTGGGATTTCCTGCTACAACATATGGCACTAGAAACGGGGACTAATTGAAGATTGATATTGTGATTTGAAAGAATTTGGAGTAATAGGGAAAGAACTTCATATAATTTTCAACAATTCATTAAGATTGAAAAATGGATAGAAGAAGACATGCATCAAAACAACCAACAAATGTTAGAAGGAGTAGGAGAATTGCTGGAGAAAGGAGAAACGAGATGTGGGAATCTTCAAGAATGAATGCAAGGAACAATAGAGAAAATCAAATTCAACCGCCAATTCAACGTACACCACAAATACAAAATAGAGTTGTGGATTATGACAGAGTGAGTGTACATACTTGGTGATCAGATTCTGTAGATGAAATGGGAGAAGGGCAGCAATTAGGAGGCAATGGACCAGAGGAGAGAGACCAAGAAGAAATTGGAGGAATAATTCATGCAAATGAAGAGATTGCAGCATTAGAGGCATTGAGGCAAACAATACATGAAGAAAGGCAGTTAGAAGCAGAAGAACGTGCGAATTTGACAAGGCAAAATCATGAATTGAGGATGGAAAATATGAGATTACAAAATAGAAGGTCAAGAAGCACAACAAGATCAAGTTCAAGATCAGTTAGAGAAGAAATAAGACAAAATTTGCCTATGGAAAATGCTAATGAAGAAACTCGAGAGGGAATACAAAATCCAAACGAAGAACGTCGCGAAGGAAGAGAAATAATGGAAGATCGTTATATCCAACGTGCTGAAACTCTTCAAAATGGGCAAAATTATAGAAATCAGGGAAATAAACACCGTCAGGGGCGAAATAATCAAGATGGCGAAGAAAATCAGGAAGAAGGAAGGAGAATATTACATGGGAGAGAAATACAAAGAAATGAACGAGTAATTGAAGATGAAATTAAAAGACATTATACTGAACAAGCACATCTAGCTCGCGAGAGGGAAAGACTAAGAGCAGAAGTGGAAGAACAAGAGCTACAAGAGGCAATTCGACAGAATAACCATGATAATCGAGGAAGGAGGCGTGAGCGAAATCGCAATAATGCTAATATCAATGAAGAATATGATAGAATACAAAGGAGAACTGAAAGGCGGCACAGAGGAGAAAATGAGAGATATAACGGTGTGCGAATTAATGAAAGAAGTGAAAGAGAAGATCGCAGAGAAAGACGAGAGGAAAATGATGAACAAGAAAGTCAAAACAGAGATGAACGCAGGAGAAGAGAGGCGGAGCTGAAAAGACCAATGGATCCAAATTCTGGTATAAATGAACAAATTTTGCGAGAGTTAGCGGAAATGAGAGGAATGATAAATAATAAAAGAGGAGGAGGAAAGAGACAATTGGATGAAGCCATAGAGGAAGTGCAAAACTCCATTCACACAAGAAGTACAATTAGGAGAAATACCCCCAAAATGCAATTTACTCCGCGTTAACCAGCATTTTTGATGGAACAAC
This sequence comes from Papaver armeniacum, assembly GCA_023531295.1. Lineage (NCBI taxonomy): Eukaryota > Viridiplantae > Streptophyta > Magnoliopsida > Ranunculales > Papaveraceae > Papaver > Papaver armeniacum. The sequence goes on along the minus strand of JAJJWW010007730.1, from coordinate 148,098 downwards.
TTGTGCAGTCCAACACATCAAAGCTTATGTGAGATGTATGTTACAATGGGAGAACCATGATGCAATATTATGCAAGTATTTCGCATCAAGTTTAACAGGAGAGGCGTTAAAATGGTTTGAAGGTTTTCCAAAGAATACTATAACATCTTTCAACCACTTGCAAGCTACATTTTTAGGAGCATATATAAGTAACAATTCCTCGCGACCTGGAATTGAAGATGTATTTGGGCTGAAGCAAAGGGTTGGCGAAAGTTTGAAGCACCTAACTGTGAGATGGAAGACAATGTGTAGTGATATGGCTGGTCGTGTGGACGAAAGATATCTCATTCTATCATTCATCAATGCTATGTTCGCAACCAACCTGTTATACATTCAAATTTTTAGAATCAAAAATACAATCACAATGACAGAGTTGCGAGAACTTCAGGAGGAATATATTGCTCTTGAGGAAAAGCAAAATGAGATGGAATCATACCCCATTGCGAACACAAGTTCAAGAGCAGCGAATGCAAGCTTGTTACCAAAGTTAATAAATACAGTGGCGAGCACCTCGCAAGGGCAACAAGAGAGGATAATGGGAGATAGTCAGCAAAAACTAGTAGCTATGGGGAGCCGTGATCAAGAAGAATTTGAGAGAGAGAGAAACTTCTATAGCCGTGGTGGAAATAACAAAATCCAAACACTCGATCAGCCACAAGAAACGTATGGAGGTCATCAGCAACAAGAAACCTATGGAGGTCATCAGCCGCAAGGAATTTACGGAGGTCAGAGGCAAAACCATCACAGAGGGCAGCGAAGTCATAAGATAATATGAGAAGAAATCAAAATGCCACCTTTGAATGCTAGTGTGGAGAAGATATGGGAAGCTATAATCCTAATGGAAAACATACCCGCACCATGGAACATGGGGATTGAACCACCTCCAAGCTACAAAAGTAATGAATTTTGCTCTTATCATCATTTCCATGGACATACAACAAATGACTGCAGAAATATAAAGAGAATCATTCTCAGGATGATAGATCAGGGAAAATTAAATAACTTTTCTAATAGGACAAACGCAAACTCAAGCATTACCACCTCCTCCAGATATCCACAAACCAAACACAGCAAAAGAAAGAGAAACATTTGTGATTGAAGTTGGCGCAAAGGCAAAGAATCTGTTTTGTAACTCTATCGTACACTCATACAAGACGATTGAAGATTTTCACGACAACACTCTCAGCAGGGTTTTCGCAAGAGATGCCGATGATAGAGAAATAATGAACATTGCGAAAACATCGCCACTAGAAGAATGGCAAAAGCAGATTATCTCTTTTACCGCAGAAGAAGTACCTGAGGGTGGAGAAATGCACGACTACCCATTGGTGGTAAGATTAGAGATCAACCCAAAACCTAGCGAGGATGAAGATGATGAAGCCGAGAATTCATGGGCAATCAACAGAATTTTGATCGATACTGGCAGTTCCGTGAATATTCTTTTTTATCATACTTATAAAACTATGGGAGGGAAAGATGAAGATCTAATACCATCAACGTACAAAATCTATGGTTTTAACGATACTGCAAATAAGCCAAAAGGAGAAGTTCATATGCGAATTCCACTGAAAGGATTATCTTCTGAAATTTTATTCTTTGTAGTTGATGTGGAATCACCATACAACGCATTGATTGGACGACCTTGGTTACATGAAATCTTAGGTGTGGCATCGACTTTCCATCAATGTATCAAGTTCCCTCATCCCACTGGTGTTGGCATCATAAAGGGAGATTGGGTTGAAGGAAAGAAGTGTTATGAAATTGATATAGAATCTTGCGAAGAAAGAGATGCGAAGAAGAAGAATTGGAAACACAACATCAAAGAAAAACAAAGAGGTGAAAGATTAATGGTAGATGTAATAGAACAGAGAGAGAGGAAGAAATGCTGCGAAACCAATATATGATGAAGATAAGAAGTGGCGAAGGCTTCGCAACAGACAAGAAAATGACACAAAAATTCAAAAATGCAGAGGCAGAAAATAGCAGAAATAAGAGACCTAAAGAATGAATGTGCTTGTTGACTGCCGAAGAAGAAATTGGGAGGTAAAAGAAAAATGTATGATGGGTTGGATCTAAAAAAAAAAATATTCTTATGCATAGCAGAGATGAGGTTGCGAAAGGAAGTTGATATGCAGAAGAAGAGAATATATTTTATGAAATATAAAGATATGATTGCGAAATTACAAAAAGATTTATATGCAGAAGAATCAACAAATTAATCAGACAGAGGCGAACCAACTATGGCGTACACCCTAGTTCGCGAAATCAAAATTTCGTAAGAGGCAAATGTAAGACCTAAAGTGCGTCATAGAAGGGGGTACCTATTGCATGGCTTAGGGAAAAGGTTACACCACCCCTGGAACCTGAGTCATGGAGAATTGGGGTCAATAAAGCCCATCCAGGGGAGATACCTTGGATTTTCAATCTAAGCTTATGACTTAGATTGGACGACCGAGGGTCTCTTCTAAGGAGTCAACATTTGACCAAGGCGCCGAGGTACACGGTTGAGCCAAGAGTGCCTGGGGCATTTGAAGTGTCTCGGCCATTCTTGGCAAGTCTCGGAATATCTTTTCGGCCAAGAAAACTCCACTTAGGGTGCAGTCTCGTAACCATAAGCCCTATAGGCAAAAGGGATAAGAGGCTCGAAAACAACCGGTTGTTGTTAATACGGATGGGGGAGCTAGCCTTGTATGGCGAAGTACGCCTCCTTGAAGGGGCAACCAGGGGAGATGATAAGGGCGGCACCCTCCATTAGGGAGCTGATAAGTGTCTTAAGACGCAAATGTCATGAGGCTTTATTTCCGCAAGGAAATTTAGGCTTGTCATATTTGTGCGACAATCCTGAAGAGGCAATAATACAAAAGATAAAGATAAGACGAGATCAATGGGTCAGTACATGAAAATGTAAGGACGTCCTGCGATTTCGTCGCAAGACGACAATGTCATGGGGCTTTATATTCGCAAGAATTTTTAGGCCTGTCATATTGTCGCAACAAAAATATCCTACAGAGGCAACAATACTAAAGAAATGATAAGGCAAGATCAATGGGTCATTACATGAAAGAGTAAAGATGTCCTGCGATTTTGTCGCAATGACAAGGGGTGGCACAGTAAGACCTTTAACTAGGAAGGAAAAATAAGACCACATAAGAGAAAAAGAAAAAAGGAAATCTTGGAAGAAACCAAGGTTTCCTTACTTGCTGAAAATTCAAAGACAGAATAAATGAGATTGAGGCATGAAGACATATCATTATTCGACAAGAACTTGCTTAATCTCTCATTTGAATGCAAATAACGAGAGGCAAGTATGGGAATGTATAGAATAAAAACATGTTATTTGTCTTCATATGATAGATTTACGCGCTCATAAAATGAAAGATTGATAATATATCGATTAACCGTATTGCAAAAAGAATTGTTCTTTTAACATGTGCGAAAAGGAACAACAAAGGTAGAGCTTGTATCGAAGACCCAAGAAACTTCATGATAACAGATTACAAAAATAGAAGATTAAAAGAATGAACGAACAGATGTTACAAAAAGAGAAAAAAGAAAACAGAATTATTTCTTGTTTGATTCTTCTTCTTCATTTTCTTCATCATCAGATCCTTCTACTTCTTCATCTGCGTCAGATTCCTGTTCTTCGCTGTCAAATATATCCAAAGAAGGCACATTCTTAGGGATTTCATCAAGGAGGCAAGGGTATGAAGAATGAGGAATGCTATTGTCATCGCAGACCGTCTTAATAGTCTGATTGCAAAAAAGAGTAGCATCATTCTTGAAATTCGCAACTGTAATTTGTAGTTGCCTCTTCAATCTAGAATACTTGTCATTTCGAGAAGAAAGATCCTTTGCGAGCTGCTCCTTCTCAGACTCAAGTTCTTCAATTCTTTTGCGAAATCTCTCTTCAGCCTCTGCGTTCATATGACAATGAATCAGCAACTTAATGACAACTTCATAAAAGACAAACAATTAAATAAAGAAAAATGATCAACAACCTTCTTTGTCAGAAATCATATCCCTAATCAAGGCCGTATGCTCAGCTTGAAGACTAACATTAACACCTAAATTATTTCTGGCATCATCTAGAACCTTCGCAACCCAAGCGAATTCATCGTCATTGTTTATGAGAAGAAGGGAGCGAATTTGATTCTCTCTTTCGCTAAGAATAGCATTTTCGCGGATGGATTCATCTCGTTCAATTTGAACTTCAAGAAGAGTCTTTTGGAATTTCGCTAATGCTTGAGCACCTTGACTAGTAATGCGATCTTTGTCATCTATGAGATCGCTGATTTTCTTCCTTAAAGTATTAATTTTCTCTTTAGAATTAAGATATAGACATTTAAATTGGTTGGCTAAGCCTAAACTAGATCTATGATCAATTTCTAAGAGGCGAAATTTGGATTGAAGTTCGTTTAGAGGAAGAGATTTAATCTTGTTATTTGAAAAACTATTCAAAGAATCGTTGAGGTAACCAAGGAGGGCATTGTTATCCATAGGATCGGGGAATGAGTGAAGAAGAATGGCTTCATCAGAAAGGTTATAAACATCTGTGAAAATGGTAAGTCAGATAAGGGAAGATAATGAGAGAACAAAACAAAAAGGAAAAGAGAAAAGTCTCATACCATAAAGCTGTTGGTTGGCACTTTGAAGACTAGAAATCTTATTCTTCTGAGTGGAAGAATCAGCTTCTAATTGCTCGGTTTTCTCGCGAAGAGTAGCAACTTCAGTTTCGAATTCTTCATTCCTCTTGCGAAGAACAGCAGCTTCAGCTTCCAATTCTTCATTTTTCTTGCGAAATTGAAGATTCTTCTTTTCGAGAATACTGCGCCTTTTCTCAAGATCTGAGGCAACAGCAAAGGAAGCTCTCCCGGACTATAAAGAAAAGTAAAGAAACTATCAAGATATAACTTAAAATCGAAATTATGAAGAAATAAGGGAACAAAGACATACCAAGACACCAAGTGCATTTAGGAAGCTGGGAGTCACTGATCTGGAGACCCCATGAAGAGAATCATCACCCTCTAGTAAAGGATCATCAAAGATACTCGCGAGAGCTTCGTACGTACTAGAAAGACGATCATCTCCAATTCCTTGCATGGAGTCAGAGAAGATGCTAGACAGTTGCGCCATAGAAGATTCAGTTGGAGGATTCTCCTTTGCGAGAGAAATATCAACATCATCATCTTCATCAGAGCTTTCGCTGGATTGAGGGTTTGAAGGAGAAGGGGAATGAATATTTCGTTTCTTAGAAGGTGGAGCAGTAGACTTCTCTCTGCGAAGAGAACCTTTACCTTTACCTTTGGTCTTCGCAACCTTAGGATTTTCTTCTTCTCCAACAACTTCAGCACCAACCTTCACACACGAATGAAGATAAGAAACAGAGGCAACAATATTGTTAAAAATGATAAAGAAAAATATTTCTTACTTCATCCGTGATCGAATGGAGTGCTGCTAGGGTACTTGCCTTAGCATTTCTTTTGTAACTCTTCCTCAGCTTGATAATCTGGAAATTTCGCAAGATTAATAGGTATAAAAAAGGAATGAAGATTATAAATTGAGCGAAATTTAGGAAGTATACCTCTTTTGCCTTTTCAGGCCAGTTAAAAATTAGGGTTGATAGTTGGCGAGATTCGCAGGGAGCACATGTGAACCTGAAATGTAAGGTCCTTTCAAAACCAACGGAAAGACGCACCATCTGTCGTCTTTAGAATGACGAGGAACATTGTTCTTTCCAGAATGCTAATCGATATCTTGAATGAGTATTTTATCGCTGGCGACGTTCTCTTTTCTCTTCAAGCGAGCACCCCAGCGAGTTTTATCATTCTTCATGATTATTACTTCGAAGTTTTCGAAGAAGCTTTCCACCGTATATTTTTCGGCGAATATCTCTAAGTCCACAAATTTAGGATCTCTGACTTCTTTTGGGTAAAGAGATCCCTTACCAGCACCACGATTGGCGAACTCAAGCATTAAGCGGATACAATCCACGCTTAGTTGGTAGATGGCTCTCGAGAACTTCGCATGAGCAAGAACTTCATAAAATAAGGGAAGGTCAGGGTCATAGAGAGGAATGGGAAGACCTGCAAGAATTTGACCTAGCGAAATTATGATTTCCTGATCATCACAATGATGATCAGAAAACAGTTTGGCAGAAAGAATGAATTTAGATTCTTGATCGGGAATGGTGGACAACGTGAAACCTCTGTCTTTGAAATCCTTTTGCACTTTGTCCAGAACAGCTTCATATTTGCGACCGATGGGAGGCATTTTCAAAGTATGGGAATGTAGAGAAACTGAAGATCAAAAGAAGTGAAAAGGAAAAGATTTACTGATGAGAAAACGGAATTTACAGAGAGATGTTGAAGAAAAGTTGCGAAAAAAACAAGAAGGAAAGTAAAAAAGAAGAAGAGAGGAGTAAGGAAAGTATGTATAGAGAGAAGGTTTCTCGAAAAGGCAAACACATTTAATGCGAAGAGTAGACATGAACGGTTGAGAAAAAGCAGTTGAAAAAGACGTGTCAAGAAATGGATGGAGGAAGAGATACGTGTAATAAATTAACGTAAAAGTACGAGAATCATGTCAATACGAGAAAAATATGAAAAAATGAACAGTTGCGGCATTTTGAAAGTATTATTTCTCATGACATTCTCCCCTTCGCAGAGAAGACATGAGAAGAGGCAAGATGTAGGATCAGAATATCGCAACATCAAGACCCTTGCGAAATCCATAAACGACACATTGCGAAAATGTCGCAGATGGATAATATAAATGACGCAACGGATGACGACAGCTTGAACACGATAAAGATGTGAAGACCTAGCGAGATTTAGGAGTGTTTTGAGATTTAACATTTGTGCACTCGCGAGAATGTCGCAAGTCAGATCCGAAAATAAAGGACAGCTTAGCTGTCAACCACTATGTAATGTCCTATATAAAGAGCCAAACAGGCTAAAGAGAGGGGGAGATCTTTTTCGAGTGAGGAGCAAGTTATCAAGATAGAGAAAGTTTAGAGCGGTTGTAAATTCTTTAGCTTATTTCCTTTCCATCTTGTAACATTTGTGAGTTTTAATCAATAAAGAATATAATTGTTCATCTTAAAATGACTTGATTGTGTGAATTCTTGTGAGGGGTGTAGTGTGGGATTTCATGCTACTACATATGGATAAAGAATATAATTGTTCATCTTAAAATGACTTGATTATGTGAATTCTTGTGAGGGGTGTAGTGTGGGATTTCCTGCTACTACATGATGTTAGGCTTCCTCCGTCGTCCCAGTGATGGGGTTTAGCTCCTCATGGTAAAAACACGCTCAAAATAATAAATCATGGCTCAGAAGGTGTTTTTATTGAAGAAAATATATCACACAGCGATTCTGCAACGATGTAGTGGCATTACAAAAGTCATCGTTACAATAATTGTTGCAAACTGAAGATATGCGTGGCTAATCAACTCTTACAGAACTGTTTAAATATAAGACCCTAAATGCGACTGTTCTCTGCAGCTATATGTTCTTCAGTTTAGGTTTCTTCATGCTGCTGCTGCAACTCCTCCTGCAGCTTGGATTTTGGCTCTGCAGCGTCACAACAAACTTCCCCAAACTCCCGACACCCCTTATATATACCACAGGACCAATAATATCTCGAGTAATTCCTTCTTTCTCCTCCTCAGGAAGTTACGGGAATTTCTTTCTCTTTTTATTCTTCACGCCTCCCTTACTCCCTGTTTTCTCTCACACGGCTTCCCTTTCTCATCCAAACTCTTCTTTGTTATCACAAGATCGAATCTAGAAAATCCAGAGGAGATATTCTTTCCTAAACTTCCACGTAATTACTAAAAATAAACAATACAACCCGTAGTTTTCCTCTTGCCCTATTCAACTCCAACAAATCCATATAATCGAAAGTCCGCGTAAATCTTGTCCAACTCTACCTGTCTAATCCGAACAGGCCGAAACGAAACTAAACCCACAAAGAAATCCAAGAAACAGAGAACCCGTAATATTTGCCTCCCTGATTTAACTAACACAGAGTTATTCATCCCACGTTTGTTGATTTAATCAAACATACCATTCCTGTTTACTCTGTTCAAGTACGGACCAACAAAGTTCTCCGATTCAATCTCCTGAAAAGTTGCCCGAAAAGCCAACCCTAATCTGTTACTTCGCTGCACTTATTTTCCCGCCTTTTTACATTTGAAATTTGGAGAAGATGACCTCCCCCTAACAACTGGCGGTGTGTGAATAGCATTGGGGTCCCCCTTGGGTGCCCCTTATCAACAGGGTACCCCTTATCCATGTGAGGGGTTCCGTTAGTAATTTCTCTGGGGTGTTTTCAATACTTTTCCTAGGTGCGTTTAGCACATCATCCGGGTGCCTCCAACATATTTCCGGGGTACCTTTAGTAATCTTCTCCCGGGACTTCAATCACCACTTTTCGATCCAATTTCTCCGCGCAAGTGTATTTCTCCAAAACACCTACAAAGACATAAAAAGCCATAATAAATACAAAATCGAGCACTAACAATACACACAATTTAGAACAAAATAGACACATAAATGTGTCTATCAAATACCCCCAAACTTATTATTTGCTAGTCCTAGAGCAAATCTAATTCTGAAAATAAAATAAAATCCTAACTCACTGTCGCCGGCATCGTCGGTTGCATTTAGCATATGCAACAAGCCTTTAAACCCCTAGGTGTCCCTAGTGGCCGAGTTATAGTCTCAGGAGGGCTTACAAGAGATATACCCACAAAACCTTTACTCCAGACCCTAACTATCTACGCAGAACCTTGGAAGGCACTAAAGAATCTTATTGGTTGGCATACTTATTGACTACAGGAGGAAGTACCCTGATGCGAAATTCCAATTGTTGTATACGAGTTTGCACTCAAGCATACTAAAATTCATATATAAGTGACAGAGCTCTACTAAGGTAGTTTCTGGACATCATAACCGGAGTCAACCTATCACATGGATATATTAAGAGATGGATATAGAGAAAAACATAGATGGTTTTGATGTTGACTAGGTGAACGGTGTTTCCCATATCTGTCTGAAGGCCACTGCCAAAATGAACCTATCCTAATGGACTGGGATACTGGTCTGGACTAATATCAACACACCGGCATATACAAGGGAACCAGTGGTCGATAATCCTAACTCTAGGTCAACTCAGCTGGCATATACAAGGGTACCAGTGGTCGACTTTATTGAATTTATTCCGGTTGGTCTGGTCTCAATTTTATTTTTTCCTTTTTTCAACTTTTTTTTTTTTGGTATCTCAATCACTCTATTTCACCCTAGCAGTGGTAACAACTTGAATCGTGAGCCCCACCTAATCACTTAGAGAAATATATTTTAAAAAGAAAACAAAATAAAAACAGAAGTGAAAAGGATTCAACGAGATATAGCGAAACTACCATGTTTTTTTTTCTAACACCTGAGCTTTGTGCTTTTATGAATAGACTCTTTAGATGTTTCCATCTAATCAGATTGGTTCCTCAACTCCTACAACCAAAATTCTTCCATCCACTTAGATTGGTTAGTGCCATCCTTAATAAGCATAAATTTCTAGGCTCTGGAGTTTAACAATGCAACTAAAATGTTTCTCCCATACCCCCCAGTAGGACCAGAATATCGCGACAGCAATACTTCGCGAGATTAATAAACGACCGCATCGCGAAGGAGTCGAATGGAGGTAAATAAATGACGTAATAGATGACGACAGTTAGAACATGAGGAAAGTGTGAAGACTTGGCGAGATTTAAGAGTGTCGCGAAGGCAAATAGTCGTATATTCGCGAGCGTTCGCAAGACGTTTCCGAAAATAAGGGACAAAGATAGTTTGTCACCCACTATGTAATGCCCTATATAAAGGGTCGAGTAAGTCTGTTGTGGGAGAGGTCTTTTTGAATGGTGAAACAAGTCATTAGGAGAGAGAAAGTGAAGAGTGATTGTAATTTCTTTAGCTTTGTTCTACATTTCTTTGTAAATCTTTCAAGAAAACAATTAATAAACATATCATTCTTCATCTTCAAATGAGTTGATTTAGCAGATTTGAGTGAGGGGTGTAGTGTGGGAAATCCTGCAACTACATATGCGCTAGAAACAGGGATTGAAGAAGATCAACCTTGTGAATTGGAAGAATTAGGGATAACAAAAAAGAAATCTTGAATAATTTTTAACAAATTACCAAAATTGAGAAATGGCTAGGAGAAAGAATGCATCAGAACTACCAACGATCGTAAGGAGAAGTGGAAGATTAGTGGGAGAAAGAAGAAATGAAGTAGGTGGACCATCAAGGATAGATGCAAGAAATGGAGAAGAAGATCCAATTCAACCAGCACTAAACAGAGTAATCGATTATGATAGAGTGAGCGTGCATACATGGAGATCAGATTCTACGGAAGAAAGAGAAGAAATACAACAATTGATGAATGATAGACAGGAAGAGAGAAATCGAGAAGAGATGGGAGAAACAATTCGTGGAAATGAAGAAATCGCGGCATTAGAAGCGCTGAGACAAACAATACACGAAGAAAGGCGGTTAGAAGCAGAAGAACGCGCGAATCTAACAAGGCAAAACCACGAGTTGAGGATGGAAAATAGGAGGCTGCAAAACAGAAGGTCAAGAAGTAGTAACAGATCGAGATCAGTATCGAGTAGAGAAAATGGGAGGAGAACATTGCCTGTAGAAAACATTAATGAAGAAAATTTGGAAAGAGAGTTAAGTCATGGCGAAGGAGATCACGAAGAGAGAGAACTAATAGAAAATCGTTATATTTTGGTAAACAACCACGATGATGGAAATCAAGAAGATAGGCAGCCTCGAGGACAGAATAACCCAATTAATGAAGAAAATCAGGAGGAAAGAAGAAGAACACTACATGGGAGAGAAACTCAAAGGAAACAAAAAGAAATTGAAGATGATATTGAAAAGCATTACATTGAGCAAGCACGTCTAGCTCGCGAAGAGAGAATTGAGAGCGAGAAATGGAAAATCGGGAATTAGAAGAAGCGATCCGTGACATAACCATGATAATCGAGAGAGGAGGCGTGAGCGAAATCGCAATGATGGAGACATTAACGAAGAATACGAAAGAATACAAAAAAGTAGACACGAACGAAGAAAGAGAGCAAATTAAAGAGACCGATCAATTCATTCTGAACAAATTCTCCGAGAATTGGCAGAGATGAGAGGAATATTGAACAACAGAAGAGAAGGAGGAGGGAGAAGGCAGTTAGATGAAGCTATCGCGGAGGCTGCGAAAAATCCTTTTACATTAGAAGTGCAGTTAGGAGGAATACCCCCAAAATGCAACTTACCAGCGTTAACCAGCATTTTTGATGGATCCACTTGTGCAGTACAACACATCAAAGCTTATGTGAGATGTATGCTACAATGGGAAAACCATGACGCTATATTATGCAAATATTTTGCGTCAAGTTTAACAGGAGAAGCATTGAAATGGTTTGAGGGTTTACCAAGGAATACGATCACATCATTCAATCATTTACAGGCTATATTCTTGGGGGCGTATATAAGTAACAACTCTTCGCGACCTGGCATTGAAGATGTATTTGGACTGAAACAAAGAGTTGGCGAGAGTTTGAGACATTTAACTGTCGGATGGAAGACGATGTGCAGCGAGATGGCCGGCGGGGGGTAGATGAAAGATACCTCATCTTTGTCATTCATAAATGCTATGTTCGCAACCAATCTATTATATTTTCAGGTTTTCAGAGTTAAGCATACAATTACAATGACTGAATTACAAGAGCTCCAGGAGGAATATATTGCTTTAGAAGAAAGACGAACGAGATGGAATCTTACCCAAATGGCAAACACAAATTCTAATGTTGCGAATGGAAGTTTATTACCTCAACTAATACACACAGTGGCGAGCACATCGCAAGGTCAACAAGAAAGAAAAGCGATGATATAGAACCAAAGTTAGTAGCTATGGGAAGTCGCGATCAAGAAGAGTTTGAAAGAGAAAGAAATTTCTACAACCGTGGCGGAAACAATAAAATTCAAAGACTTGATCAACCACAAGAAACCTATGGAGGTCAAAGGTATAATTCGCAAGAGACTTATGGAGGCCAGAGGCGGAATTATAATAGAGGACAGCGAAGTCGCGAGTAGTGTGGGAGGAAATTAAAATGCCGCCATTGAATGCCGGTGTGGAAAAGATATGGGAATCAATACTTTTGATGGAAAATATACCAGCACCATGGAACATGGGAAGTGAGCCACCACCGGAGATAGAAGTCATGAGTTACTGTTCTTACCATCGCTTTCATGGGCACCTAACAAATGACTGCAGAAACATCAAGAGAATTATCCTAAGAATGATTGATCAAGGAAAGTTAAATCACTTTTTAAAAGAAGAAGAGAAAGTTCAACATTTACCACCCCCACCGGCGAAGGGAAAAGAAACATTTGTTATAGAAGTTGGGACAAAGGCTAAAAATTTGTTTTGCAACTCCATTGTCCACTCATACCGCACTATTGAAGATTTTCATGACACTTGTACTTAGTAGAGTTTTCGCGAGGATGCTAATGATAAAGAAGTGATGAGTGTTGCGAAGACATCGCAGCTAAAAGAGTGGCAATTGCAGATTATTTCTTTCTCGGCTGAAGAAATACCCAAAGGAAGAGAAGTACATGATAGTCCACTGGTTGTGAAGCTGGAAATTAATCCAAAACCTATTGATGGCGAAGATGATGAAGCGGAAACTTGTTGGGCAATCAATAGAATATTGATCGATACTGGCAGTTCAGTCAACATTCTTTTCTACCATACTTACAAAACTATGGGAGGAAGAGATGAAGACTTGATCCCTTCAACATACAAAATATATGGTTTCAACGGTACCGCGAACAAGCCCAAAGGCGAAGTGCACATGAGGATACCCTTGCAGGGGTTATCGACTGATATTTTGTTTTGTGTAGTTGATGTGGAATCTCCCTACAATGCATTGATTGGAAGACCATGGCTTCATCAAATTCTGGGTATAGCTTCGACATACCATCAGTGCATAAAATTTCCACATCCTAGCGGTGTTGGGATTATAAAAGGAGATTGGATAGAGGGGCAAAAGTGTTATGAGGTGGATGTAGAAAGCTGCGAAGAGAGAACAGCAAAAAAGAAAGGTTGGAGGAAGAATGTACAGGATGAACAAAGAAAAGAAAGACTAATGGTAGATGCCATAGAAACAAAAAAAGAAGAGATGCTGCGAAGTGACTGCACAAAAATAACTGAGTATCATGATGCAAAGGAGACATTGAAATGGTGGAATGATGCGGAAGCAGAAGGAAGTAAGAATAAAAGGTGTAAAAAATGATTAATTGTGAGAAAAGATAACAATTTAGTGATGAAAGTATGATAAGGATAAGAAGCAGAGATAATGGTGGCGGAAACATTGTGCGAGAATCTCGCCATGAAGAATATATTCAAATCTATTGAATAATGGAAATGAGATTGTGCGATACTTTCGCAGACAAATGATTGAATAAATTGATAAAATGAATGAGTGAGTGAATGGGACAAACCTTTATGGCGTACACCCTAGTTCGCGAATGATATTTCGCAAGAGGCAAATGTAAGACCTAAAGTACGTCATATAAGGGGTATCTCTTAACATGGCTCGGTGGAAGGTTACACCGCTCCCGAAACTGGGTCATGGAAATTTGGGGCCCATGAAAGCCTATCCGGGAGATACCTTGGATTTCCAACTATATATATAAGGTTATACCCTGGTTGGACGCCCGAGGGTCTTTCCCAAGGAGTCAGTGTATGACCAAGGCGCCGAGGTACACGGTTGAGTCAAGAGTGCGGGGAGCATGGAACTTCCTTACCACTCTTGACAAGTCTTGGCACATGCTTTGCACTCGGCCCGAAGAAAACTCCACTTAGGGTGCGGTCTCGTAACCATAAACCATATAGGTATAAGGGATAAGAGGCTGCGAAAACAACTGGTTGTTGTTAAGACCGGATGGGAGGAGCTAGTCTTGTATGGCCGATGTACGCCTCCTTGAAGGGGCAACCAGGGAGAAGATAAGGGCGGCACCCTCCATTAGGGAGCTGATAAGTGTCAAAAGACGCAAATGTCATGAGGCTTTATTCTCGCAAGAGAATTTAGGCTTGTCATATTTGTGCAATGATCTGCGCAGAGGCAATAATATTAACGCGAGGGTAAGACGAGATCAATGGGTTTTTACATGAAAGTGTAAGAACGTCCTGCGATTTCGTCGCAAAGACGACAATGTCATGGGATTTTATGGTCGCAAGAACATTTAAACCTGTCATATTGTCGCAAATACAATATCCTGCAGAGGCAAAAATACTTAAGAAACGATAAGACAAGATCAATGGGTCATTACATGAAAATGTAAAGACGTCCTGCGACCTTGTCGCAATGAGGGGTGGCAAAATAAGACCTTTACTTAGGAAGGCATAATAAGACCACACAAATAATGATAAGGCAAGATCAATAGATTTCTTAATCCATGAAGATATCTTGCGATCTTGTCGCGGGGATATTGTTCAAAAAAAAAAAAAAAAAAAAAAAAAAAAAAAAAAAAATGATATATATATCTCGCGAGAATGATTATATTATTTAACTCGCAAAGTTGATTATATCTTATGAACAGAGGCAGAGGCAAGTGTGAAGTTATAATTATAAAGAAGGGTTGTTTGATTAATATATCTGAACAAAGGGAGCAAAAGTTGAAATTTACATTCAATAGTCAAAGATATATGTATACAGATATTACAAGAAATCAAAGAAGAAAGAGAAGTTATTTCTTTGCCGGTTCTTCTTCTTCATCTGATTCTTGGGTTTCTTCTTCTTCATCTGATTCTTTGGTTCCATCACTCTCGTCGTCAAAGTCTTCTTCTTCATTAGCTTCACTATCAGAAACATCTGAGACAGGCAAGTTCTCGGGAACTTCTTCAGTGAGAAAGGGATATGAATGAAGAGGGATGTTGTGATCCTTACAAACTATTTCCATAGCTTGATTGCGAAAACGAACAACATCATTATTAAAATTCTCCACTGTAGTTTGGAATTGCTGCTTCAATTTAGAATATCTACTCTCGCGAAGAGAGAGATCTTTTGCGAGACGCTCTTTTTCGATTTCAAGCTCTCCAATCCTTGTCTCGAAATCTCTTTTCGATTACTGAAAACATGAGGAAATGAATTAATTTTAATAATACAAAAGGAAAAATAACAGAAAAGTAAAGAAGTATAACAAACAACCTTCTCTTTCAAAGATCATATCCTTGATTAAGGTAGTTTGCTCGGTGCGAAGACTAACATCAACACCTAAGTTATTTCTAGCGTTATCTAAAACCTTCGCAGCCCAGGCAAATTCATCATCATTATTTATGACAAAAAGTGAACGAATTTGGTCTTCTCGCTCGCTAATCATGGTATTCTGACGAAGGAGTTCATCTCGCTCAACTTGCACATCAAGGAGAGATTTTTGAAATTTTGCTAATGCCTGTGCACCTCTGTTAGTAATGCGATCTTTCTCATCTATGAGATCACTAAATTTCTTCCTTAAAGTTTTGGTCTTCTTCTTGGAGTCAACGTACTTTCGTTTAAAAAGATTAGCCAAATTTAAACTAGATCTATGCTCGATTTTTAAGAGATGATGTTTGGATTGAAGATCCTTTAATGAAAGAAGGTTAGCATCATTTGAAGAACTACTTAGAGATTCATTGAGGCGAGCAAGGAGTACATCATCATCCATGGGCTCGGGAAATGAATGAAGAAGAATGGACTCTTGGAGAGATTATATATGTCTGCGAAAATAGTAAATTAGGTAAAGAAAAGTAAATGGTAAAATAAAAGAAATCTGAGGAATAAAAATTGTTATACCATAAAGCTGCTTATTTGCGCTTTCAAGAGTAGATACTCTATTTTGTTGAGAAGTAAGTTCAGCTTCCAGTTGTTTAATCCGTTCATCCTTCTCGCGAGATGACGCAGCCCCAATTTCTAGTTCTCGAATCCTCTTGCTCAATTGCAAGTTCTTCTTTTCAAGGTTGTTGCGTCTTCTCTCAAGGTCTGAGGCAGCAACAAAAGCAGACTCTCCCATCGAAAAAATAAAAAAAATAAAATAAAAAATATAGAGAAATAATTAAAGATAAGAGCGGAGTCACAAAGAGGTAAAGAGGTGTGAACATACCAAAGCATTGAGAGCATTTAAAAGGCTGGGTGTTATTGTTCGAGAAACTCCACGAAAAGACTCGATATCCTCCAACAACGGGGCATCACAGATCTTAGCGATAGTTTCGCAAGTAGCGGACAAGTTGCTATCGCCAAAACCTTGCATAGAATCGGTAAAGACATTAGATAAAAGCGCCATAGCAGAAGTATCTGAATGACTTCCCTTAGCAGAAGAGGTGCCAATTTCATTTTCATCTTCCGAATTCTCGCTAGATTGGGAGTTAGAATGTGAAGGAGGTTGGAGTCTCCGTCTTTTGGAGGATGGGCCAGAAGATTTGTCCTTGCGAGAAATGGCCTTGTTCTTGCCTTTAGCCTTCGCAGCTTCAGCTTTTCCATCATTAATTTTTGCGATTTCAACTTCTTCAAAACCAATCTTCACACACGAATAAAGATAAGAAACAGAGGCAACAATATTGTTTAAAATAACAAAAGAAAATGTTTCTTACTTCATCCGTGAGTGATCGAAGTATCGCCAGGATATTTGGCTGAGGATCCTCTTTGTATTTCTTTCTCATTCTGATGACCTAAAATTTTTCTAAAAAGTTAATGAAGGAAAGAAATGGAAGACATAGCAAAGCAAATCTAAAATGAATGATATGTATATACCTCTTTTGTCTTCTCAGGCCACTTAAATTCCCAAGGATGATAATTCGCGAGATTGGCTGGGAGTGCATGTGAGCCTGCGATATAAGGTCCACTCAGAAGGAGAGGAACAACCCACCACTTTTCATCTTTGGAGTAGCGAGGGATATTATTTTTACCCGAATGCCAGTCAATGTCCTGCATAAGCAATTTGTCAGCATCAACGTTATCATTTTTCTTCAATCGAACACCCCAGCGAGATTTATCGTTTCTCATAGTTATGACTGAATAATTTGCAAAGAAATTATCCACAGTATACTTCTCGGAAACTATTGGTATATTCGCAAATTGGGGATTTCTAACATTGTCAGGATATAAAGATCCTTTACCGGCACCACGAGAGGCGAATTCAAGCATCAGGCGAATACAATCGCCGTTCAATTGATAAATAGCCCGCGAGAATTTCTCGTGAGCAAGAATCTCATAAAATAATGGTATTTCGGGATTATACAAAGGAATGGGGAGCCCTGCGAGGAGTTGACCTAGCGAGACTATAATTCTCTGATCATCACATTGATGATCAGAAAATAATTTTGCAGAAAGCATAGATGAGGATTCTTGATGTGGAATGGTAGATAAAGTGAAACCTTTTTCCTGTAATTTCTTTTGAATATCAGTAAAATGAGGAGCGTATGTACGACCAAGTGAAGCCATTATCAGAGTATAGGAATGAAGGGGAAAGTGAAGAATTGAAAAGGAAGCAGTAGCAGAAGCGCAAATTACGGAAGGAGAAAGGTGAAGAAAAGTTGCAGAGGGAAAATAAAAAGAGAAGAAGAGAAAGAGGAGAAAACTATATATAGAGAAGAGAGTTCTCGAGAAAACAAATGCATTTAATGAGAGAAGGGACGTGAATGGTTAAGAATAATCGGTTGAAAGAGACGTGTCAAGAAAAGAGTGGAAGAAGAAACACCTGTAATAAATTCCGTACACAAACAAAACGAGTGAAAATAAACAATCGCAAGATAAAGATAAGCAGTTGCGGTACTTTAAAATATAGGTTCTCATGACATTCTCTTCTTCGCAGAGAAGACATGAGAAGAGGCAAGATGTAGGACCAGAATATCGCGACAGCAATACTTCGCGAGATTAATAAACGACCGCGTCGCGAAGGAGTCGAATGGAGGTAAATAAATGATGTAATAGATGACGACAGTTAGAACATGAGGAAAGTGTGAAGACTTGGCGAGATTTAAGAGTGTCGCGAAGGCAAATAGTCGTATATTCGCGAGCGTTCGCAAGACGTTTCCGAAAATAAGGGACAGTATAGCTGTCACCCACTATGTAATGCCCTATATAAAGGGTCGAGTAAGTCTGTTGTGGGAGAGGTCTTTTTGAATGGTGAAACAAGTCATTAGGAGAGAGAAAGTGAAGAGTGATTGTAATTTCTTTAGCTTTGTTCTACATTTCTTTGTAAATCTTTCAAGAAAACAATTAATAAACATATCATTCTTCATCTTCAAATGAGTTGATTTAGCAGATTTGAGTGAGGGGTGTAGTGTGGGAAATCCTGCAACTACACCCCCAAACTTAAATCTAACATTGTCCTCAATGTTCTAAAGATAAAATTAAAAGCATGAACAAGGAGAAACTGTTACCATTTGAAGTAAAAGAGTTAAGGAAAGATATTACCGTGTCGCATGAATATTGGGTTACCTCCCAAGAAATGCTAAGTTTAAAGTCTTTCGCCAGACTAAGAAAGGATTAGTCACCTTATAAAATCATAAAGTAATAGCCGAAATATTTGTGGGTCATCAAAACCAAATAGAGCTATCACAAGTAAAAGGAATCTGCAACATGCCAAGAAAATTAACAAATAAAGCACACCCTTGTCTAGTTTCCTGTTTAAGACAACTACATCTAGCTGTGGTTGAGGTTCAGGCTCTATAACTGGGTCTAGATAAAATATTTTCATGCGCTGGAATTCCTCAAAGCTAAGATCCGGTTCAGGTATTAGAGTCTGGATAAATTTAGAAGCAAACAACAAATAACCTGAATAATTGAGGATCCTCTAAGTCAATCAGATTTGACTTTGACTCACAAAGTTGGCCACAATGAGAGTAGTGGTCATTCTTAAGCAAATGTGTTGTTTTTATTCTCCTAAAATAATTAGGTTTGGTCTCAGAACTTAATAACTGACACATTTTGAACTCATACATTCCCACAATTGGTTAAAAAATATTTGGTGGGAAAACAAAATCAATCTGGGTATCATAGCCTGGGCTAACCACATCAACCAGAGGATGGGTTTCTAACAACTGAACTTACCTATGGACATCACTAGGTTCAGGAAAACGTGTATGAAGATAATCTTTTAAAATGGTTGAGGCACATATGTCAAGTCCCAAGTGAGGGACTTTTCTAAGCGTTAAAGCACATGGAGAATGATAATCACCCCCAAACTTAGAGATTTCAATGTCTCTAGAAAGACTAGTCACAACTTCCCTAATTTCTAGGTCATCAGATTCCTGAAAATGGTCAACTGATTCTTCTAAGTCTGGTACATCCTCACTCATCTCGACGAGTTCATATTCTTTTTCTAAGACTAATGTTTCTAATTCGCTAGACCCGGAAACAATATTCTCAGGTTGACCCGCTTCTCTAAACCATCATCGACTTCGTAATCATAAGGAAAAACTACATCGTCTAAAACGGTGGTATCTCTAGTCAAATCCTCGTCCTTTTGAATAGGTAAATAATTAGTAAAATTATTTGGATTCGAACTAGAAATAATATTATCATTGTGAAGCTCAATTGTATCACTATGAAAATAAATTCCTGATCACTATGCCTATATGTATCCGATTCTTCATCAACACTATCCTCATCATAATCATCATTATAATAACATGAAAATGGTCGAACCCCATCTAAAAAATTAGTGTTACCAAGTTTAACCTCGTCATCTTGATTATGTGAATAACTATCTTCATTTTCAAATGTACTATTGGAAACACTATATTGGAAATTAAGACTATCTTGAGCAGTTCTTTCCTGGGCCTCTAACAACATTTTCTGAGTTGACTCACATGACTTCCTAATTTTATCTAGGAAAGAAGGTTCACACGTTGCATTGCTTTCGTCCATAACTAAGTTATTCATCTCGGATGAACTACGTGTCGACTCAAGTAACTTTTGTGTCGACTCAGCTAACTTACGTGCGGACTCTAGTAGAGAGGAATTTTTCTCGTATGACCGGTGGGCGTATGGATAGTAATTGGGCTCACCATGGTATGGACCATAACCTTCAAAAGGATGATGTTCCCAACCACTATTCACATTATGGTCAAAGTAGTAACATCCATTTTGAAACTCAGTCGGATATTCGTTGTATTGGCTATTGTAATACCAGTTCGATATTCTATTGCAGGGGTGTGAGTTGTCACACAAAATAAAACCCACTGACAGGGGATTCGTGGGTGGATAGAGTCTTACCTCCCGTACCAGACGGGCGATGAACCGTTGAAGTCGACTCAGGCCACCGAGTTATAACTAACACCGATTTATTTCAGCCCACGATTGTTGATTTAATCAAACATACCATTCATGTTTACTCTGTTCAAGTCCGGACCAATAAAGTTCTCCGATTGAATCTCCTGAAAAGTTGCCCGAAAAGACAACCCTAATTTGTTACTTCGTTGCACTTATTTTCCCTCCTTATTTACATTTGAAATTTGGAGAATATGACCTCCCCCTAACAACTGGCGGTGTGTGAATAGCATTGGGGTCCTCCTTGGGTGCCCCTTATCAACAGGGTACCCCTTATCCATGTGAGGGGTTCCGTTAGTAACTTCTCTGGGGTGTTTTCAACACTTTTCCTGGGTGCGTTTAGCACTTCATCCGGGTGCCTCCAACATATTTCCGGGGTGCCTTTAGTAATCTTCTCCTGGGACTTCAATCACCACTTTTCGAGCCAATTTCTCCACGCAAGTGTATTTCTCCAAAACACCTACAAAGACATAAAAAGCCATAATAAATACAAAATCGAGCACTAACAATACACACAATTGAGAACAAAATAGACACATAAATATGTCTATCACAACACGAAAAGAATCTTACAAATCTCAGAATAGACTTGCAAACCTGTAGATTTAGGTTAGGCACAAGGGTTCCACACATCATGTTCTGATAACCAATATCAAAACCGAAACTACAAGTAGTCTTATTTTGATATGTTACCAAGGAAACAATTGTCCGAAACAATTTTTCTAATTTTTTCTAGCAAACCAAAAACAACTAAGCATATTAGTCCCTTTGCTAAACCGATTGTTCAAAAACAACCGCTTAATTCGATAAAACCAACCTAATTGAATTATTAAACCTCTAGATATGCAAGACATGGATAATGAAGATGTGTAGAACCATAAATGGGCTTAGAACCATTAGATAGATTTCTATGATTCTTGTGTGAGCATTTTGGCTAGATTCTTAGAGTTCTTGTGTGATTAACAATTAGTCATTATTAACAACGATCGATTCAAGGATGAACCAGTGGATCGTGGATCTCGAGGTAGGCGTGGCTTGTCATCAAAAGAGGTGGGAATTTACATTTAACTATTTTGTGATCACTGTTGTTTTCCTTTACAAAAGTTTTGTTTAATAAACTCATGCATTGTTAGTTTGTGCATTCCATGTATTGTTTAGTTTGTATTACGATTGTTCTGTTGATTCTTTAATCTTTCCATGGTTTGGAAAGGATCTGTAATGTTTTGTGTGTCATTATGAATTGTATGGGAAATAAGAATTTCCACATGTGGTATATAGGATACGCTCCTTCACATTTATACCTACTTACTTTCAGATTTTATATTATGGCTAGGGCGATACACCACAATATTATTATTCGGTGTGGAATTCACGGCATCAATATTATACATTGTTTGAAAGAAGGAGTTTGTTCCATATACATGATTGTTTACTTCAGTGACTTGGTCGCTATTTAATATGTTCGGGAAAACATGTATTGTTTTCTAAATCTTGCCTTCTATTACTTAAAAGTTAAATGTTATTTCTACTGGGCACCCCTTTTAGGGATGATGTGCTCACCTATTCCCACTTTCAGTTTTAGAGACAGATTAGAGTTGCGCAACGGAAAATTCGAGAAGTTGAGATCGTTAGTTGGTTAACTTCGGCTATGTTTATTATGATTTTTATTCTATTTGTAAACCAAATGACTATTGTATGTGTATCATTTGAGAGGAGTTCTTGTATATATGTATATTGAGCGGGGCTAGTTTTTGGGTTAAGTTTTGTAGCAGATTTCTTAATTGAATGCTTAAGTATATGATTTAGATTCCTTAGTCCCTCCTTATTTAGTTAATCTCTTGGATTAGTCAGCTGCTAGCTTTGGGGGCCCTACAATGTTGGTATCAGAGCTCACTATTAGATCTTAAATGGGAAAAGATAGGAATAGCCAGTGCCAGTTAGTGAAATAGATTAGCTTAGAACTTGGTTGGGTTGTGAGATAAATCTTAATCACTAAACGCTATCAGTTATTAAAAGATTTATTTGATTGATTAATTTGTTTGTTTGGTTGGTTGTTTATGTAATGAAGTAAAAATTGTAGGATACACCAATAACTTTAGCTAATAAAGGTTAGAGAATAATTAATCTAAAAAGTATGAACACGTAGACAATTTAATACTAAAAATAGTGAGATAAGTATTATTGATAAATTTTGAAAGTCACATATAAATTATTTGAGTACCTTGACTTATACGTAGAGACAACAATTTAAAATTACATAAATGTTAACCATATTTTTGGGATTCAATAATTTTTGTAAGATTAGTTAGAAAAATAGCTCAATCATCAATGTTAATAATAAAAATATTATAATAATAGTAATAAATAACTTTAATAAAGTAATGTTAGCATTTCTCAATTAGTATCATATTGTACTTAACTTAACTAAAATTTCAATAAGAATAAATAACGATAAAAATAATAATTATGATTAAATAGTTATGGAAAATTATTAACACTTATCTACAGTTCGATTTTGTAAATTAAACTAATGAAAAATTAGAAATATATCTTTTTATGTTTAAACTAGATAATTAATATAATACTTGCTAGGCGTGTAGTTGCAGGAAATCCTACACTACACCCCTCACTCGAATTTGCTTAATCAATCCATTTGAAGATGAATAATAATGTGTTTTATTAATTGTTTTCTTGAAAGGTTTACAAAGAAATGTAGAACAAAGCTAAAGAAATTACAATCATTCTTAATTTTCTCTCTCCTAATGACTTGCTTCACAATTCAAAAAAGAATCCCCCTTACAACAGACCAATTCAACCCTTTATATAGGGTAGTATATAAATGGATGACAACTAAGTCTGTCCTTTATTTTCGGGAACATCTCGCGAAATGTCGCGAATGTTATAAACGTCTTTACTTGCGACACTCTTAAATCTCGCCAAGTCTTCACACTTTTCTCATGTTCTGTTTGTCGTCATATGATGCGTCATTTAAATTATTTCCTTGCGACACCTTCGCAATGTAGTTGTTTATTACTCTCGCGAAGTATTGTTGTCGCGATATTCTGGTCCTACATCTTGCCTCTTCTCATGTCTTCTCTGCGAAGAAGAGAATGTCATGAGAACTAATTATTGAAGTGCCGCAACTGCTCATTTTTATCTCGCGATTGTTCATTTTTACTCGTACGGAATTTATTACAAGTGTTTCTTCTTCCACTCCTTTTTTGACACGTCTCTTTCAACCGTTTATTCTTGACCATTCACGTCCCATCTCGCATTAAATGCATTTGTTTTCTCGAGGATTCTCTTCTCTATATATAGCTTTCTTATCCTTCTCTTTTTCTCTTTTATTTTCCCTCTGCAACTTTCGTTTAATTTTCTTCTTCCGCAATTTGCGCTACTGCTACTGTAATTCCCCTCTTCAATTCTCTCAATCTTCCATTCCCATTCATTCCCATACTATATCAATGGCTTCATTGGGTCGTACATATAAACCCCTTTTCGAAGATACTCAAAACAAATTAAAAGAGAAGGGTTTCATCTTATCGACCATTCCCGATGAAGAATCTTCGTCTATTCTTTCGCAAAATCGTTTTTACGATCATCAATGTGATGATCATAAAATCATAGTCTCGCTAGGTCAACTCCTCGCAGACTTCCCATTCCTCTATATAATCCCGAGATACCATTATTTTATGAAATCCTTGCTCATAAAAAATTCTCGCGAGCTATCTATCAGTTGAGTGGCGATTGCATCCGCTTGATGCTTGAATTCGCACACCGCGGCGCTGGTAAAGGATCTTTATATCCTACTAATGTTAGAAATCCTAACTTTGCAAATTTGGAGATAGTCCCCGAGAAGTATACTGTAGAAAATTTCTTTGCGAATTATGCAGTGATAAACATGAGAAATGATAAATCTCGCTGGGGCGCTCGACTGAAAAGAATAGATGATGTTCCCGATGACAAGCTTCTTATGCATGATATCGATTGGCATTCGGGTAACAATAGTACTCCCCGCCACTCCAAAGATGAGAAATGGTGGGTTGTTCCTTTATTCTTGAGTGGACCTTACATCACAGGTTCACATGTTCTCCCTGCACACCTCGCGAGTTACCATCCTTGGGAATTTAAGTGGCCTGAGGAGAAAAAAGAGGTATATTTCCTTCTCTCAATTTCACTTTGCGATATTTCCTTTCTCTTTTATTTATTAACTTTCAAGAAATTTTAGATCGCCAGAATAAGAAAAAAGTATAAAGAAGATCCAAAGCCGAGTACCCTGGCGATACTCCGATCGCTCACGGATGAAGTAAGAAACATCTTCTTTTATTTTAAACAATATTGTTGCCTCTGTTTCCTATCTTCATGCGTATGCGAAGGTTGACTTTGAAGAGGCTGAAGCTGCGAAGATTAAAGGTAAAGATAAAACTACTTTTCGCAAGGACAAGTCTTCTGCTCCGCTTTCTAAGAAACGGAAAACCCAGCTCTCTTCTCAAACCAATGAAAATTCTGATGAGGGTGAAAATGAGGTTGGTACTTCCTCCGCGAAAGAAAGTCGCTTGACTACTTCTGTTATGGCGCAATTGTCCAGTATCTTCTCCGACTCTATGCAAGGATTAGGAGATGATCATCTAACTGCTACTTGCGGAGCTCTCGCTAAAATTTGCGATGCCCCACTATTAGAGGATAATGAGTCCTTTCGCGGAGTCTCCCGAACGTTGACCTCCAGTCACTTAAATGCTCTCACTGCTTTGGTATGTTCATATCCCTTTGTTTCTTTGTGACTTCAATTATAAGCTTTATCTTAATCGTTCCCATATTTCCCTTATAGTCTGGGAGGGCTTCTTTTGTCGTTGCCTCAGACCTTGAAAAAAGACACCACAATCTTGAAAAGAAAAATTTGCAACTTAAAGAGAAAATCCGAGAACTAGAGGTTGAAGCTGCGACATCTCGCCAGAAAGATGAAAGAATTAAACAGCTGGAGGCTGAGCTTACTTCTCAACAGAATAGAGTATCTACTCTTCAAAGTGCAAATCAGCAGCTTTATGGTATAAAATTTTTATTCTTCAAGTCATCTTTACTTTGTCGGCTATTATTCTTTCCCTGATTTATTATTTTCGCAGACATATATAATCTCTCTGATGAAGCTATTCTTCTCCATTCATTTCCCGAGCCCATGGATAATGACGTTCTTCTCACCCATCTCAACGAGTCTTTAAGTAATTCATCAAACAAAATTGATTCCCTTTCATTGAATGAACTTCGAACCAAATGTCGCCTTTCAGAGATTGAGCATAGAGCTAGTTTAGGTTTAGCCAATCGATTTAAACAAATGTATCTTGATTCCCATAGAAAAATTGAGCTTCAAAGGAAGAAAATTAGTGGCCTTATTGATGAAAAAGACCGTACTGCTAATAGGGGTGCGCAGGCATTAGCGGCATTTCAAAAGTCTCTTCTCGAGGTACAAATTGAACGAGATGAATCCCTTCGCCAGAATGCCATACTTACTGAGCGAGAAGAACAAGTTCGTTCACTTCTTGTTATAAATAATGATGATGAGTTTGCTTGGGCCGCGAAGGTTCTAGATAATGCCAGGAATAACTTAGGTGTTGATGTTAGCCTTCATGCCGAGCATACTGCCTTGGTTAAGGATATGATATCTAATAGAGAAGGTTGTTTATTATGCTCTACTGTTTTTTTTTTATTTCCGTAGCATCGCTATTAAATTGTTAATATATTGTCATATATTCTGCAGAATCCGAGAAAAGACTTCAAACAAGGATTGAAGAACTTGAGTCTGAGAAAGGACAACTCGCACAAGACTTTTCTCTTCGCAACAACAAATATTCTAAGCTGAAGAAACAACTGCAAGCTACAGTGGCGAACTTTAATAATTATGGAGTTCGTTTTCGCAATCAAACTATTGAGATAGTTTGCAATGATCACAAGATTCCTCTTAGTTCATATCCTTGTCTTCGCGAGGATATTCCTGAAGATACACTTTTCTCAGATGTCTCTGATAGTGATGCTAGCGAAGCAGAAGAATCTGGCGAAGAGAATGATGAAACTGAAGAATCTGACCAAGAAGATGATCCTTCAAAGAAATAACTTCTTTTTCTTCTTTTGCTACTTGTAATATATATACTCTTTCAATCTTCTTGAATTGTCAAATATGAATTCAATCTTAGCTTTCTTTACTTGCACATATTAATCAAGCAGTTCTCTTTTATAATTCGACTACCAATATCATGAATGCATAAATTCCTCATATGGGAATGAATAACAAAACCTTATCCTATTCATTCCCATACTTGCCTCTGTTATTCATTCCCAAATGAGTAATCTACCTCTTTTGTCTGTTTTCTGAAGCATATTGAAGTTAGTTATGGCGACAAGATCGCAGAATATCTCCATAAATGAAGAACTCCACTAATCTTGCCTTATCGTTTTTGTGTGGTCTTATTTTGCCTTCCTAATTAAAGGTCTTATTTCGCCACCCCTCGTTGCGACAAGATCGCAGGACGTCTTTACATTTTCATGTAATGACCCATTGACCTTGTCTTATCATTGAGTATTTTTGCCTCTGCAGGATATTTTATTCGCGACAATATGACAGGCTTAAACACCCTTGCGAGTGTAAAACCCCATGACATTATCGTCTCTGCGACGAAATCGCAGGACGTTTTTGCATTTCCATGCAATAAACCATTGATCTCGCCTTATCCTTGCGTCAGTATTATTGCCTCTACAGGATCATTGCACAAATATGACAAGCCTATATTTCCTTGCGAAAGTAAAGTCTCATGATATTTGCGTCTTTTGACACTTATCAGCTCCCTAATGGAGGGTGCCGCCCTTAACATCTCCCTGGCTGCCCCTTCAAGGAGGCGTACATCGGCCATACAAGACTAGCTCCTCCCATCCGGTCTTAACAACAACCAGTTGTTTTCGCAGCCTCTTATCCCTTATACCTATATGGTTTATGGTTACGAGACTGCACCATAAGTGGAGTTTTCTTCGGGCCGAGTGCAACATGTGCCAAGACTTGTCAAGAGTGGTAAGGAAGTTCCATGCTCCCCGCACTCTTGACTCAACCGTGTACCTCGGCGCCTTGGTCATACGCTGACTCCTTGGAAGAGACCCTCGGGCGTCCAACCAGGGTATAACCTTATATATATAGTTGGAAATCCAAGGTATCTCCACCGAATAGGCTTTCATGGGCCCCAAATCTCCATGACTCAGGTTCCAGGAGCGGTGTAACCTTTCCCCTGAGCCATGTCAAGAGATACCCCCTTATATGACGCACTTTAGGTCTTACATTTGCCTCTTGCGAAATATCATTCGCGAACTAAGGTGTACGCCATAAAGGTTCGTCCCATTCACTCACTCATTCATATTTGTTAATTCATTCAAGCATTCATTTAGTTTGCGAAGCTATCGCACAATCTTACATTGTTTAATCATTTTCGTTTTTCAACTCTTCAATCAAAGTTGCATACATATTTTTTTTTTTTTTTTTTTTACGAGATCTTCTCATGTTGCTGCTTCTAGTATTGTTTCTTCCTCTCACTTTGAATAATCTCTTGTTGTTGCTTTTTTGATGATTATTCACTTCTTACACTTTTCCCTCTTACTACATTCTGCCTTTTCACCATTCAAATCTCTTGTTGTTTCCTTTCCATCGCAATTTTTCAACTGCCTTCATGCATTCACTTCGCAAAGCGCCTACAACTACCTTTTATTCTTCTTGTCCTTCACATGCCTTCGCCACTTTATCATTGTTACTTTTCGCAATTATTCACTTCTTACACCTTTTATTCCTGCTTCCCTCTGCCTCTGTATCATTAAAACCTCTGACTAATTCTTTTCCAGCATGACTTTCAACTGCCGTCATATCTTCTCCTCGCAATGTGTCTTCCCTCCTTATGTTTATGCTATCTACCATCAATCTTTCTTTTCTTTGTTCCTCTTTAATATTCTTCTTCCATCCCTTCTTTTTTGCGGCTCTCTCTTCACAGCTCTCCACATCGATCTCATAACATTTTTCCCCTTCTATCCAATCTCCCTTTATAATTCCAACACCACTAGGATGGGGAAATTTTATACACTGATGATATGTTGACGCCACACCCAGAATTTCATGCAACCATGGCCTTCCAATCAATGCATTATAGGGGGACTCCACCTCGACCACACAAAACAAAATATCAGTTGACAATCCTTGCAACGGTATTCTCATGTGTACTTCTCCTTTGGGCTTGTTCGCGGTACCATTGAAACCATATATTTTGTATGTTGAAGGGATCAACTCTTCATCCTTTCCTCCCATAGTCTTGTAAGTATGGTAAAAAAGGATGTTGACTGAACTCCCAGTATCGATTAATATTCTATTTATCGCCCAACAATTTTCTGCTTCATCATCTTCCCCATCAACAGGTTTTGGATTAATATCCAATTTTACCACCAACGGGTTATCATGTATTTCTCTTCCTTTGGGTATTTCTTCTGCCGAGAAAGAGATAATCTGTAATTGCCATTCTTTTAACTGCGACTTCCTCGCGATGTTCATTACCTCCTTATCATTAACATCCCTCGCAAAAACCCTACTGAGTACGTTATCATGAAAATCTTCAATGGTGCGATATGAATGAACAATGGAGTTGCAAAACAAATTTTTAGCTTTCGCCCCAACTTCTATCATGTACGTTTATTTTCCCTTCAATGGTGGCGGCGGTAAATGTTGAACTTTCTCTTCGCTTTTTAAAAAGTGATTCAACTTCCCCTGATCAATCATTCTAAGGATAATTCTTTTGATGTTTCGGCAGTCATTTGTCAGATGTCCATGAAAACGATGGTAAGCGCAGAATTCGTGACTTCTATCACCTGGTGGCGGTTCACTCCCTATGTTCCATGGTGCAGGTATATTCTCCATTAGGATTATAGCCTCCCATATCTTCTCCACACTAGCGTTTAATGGTGGCATTTTGATTTCTTCCCATACGACTCTATGACTTCGCTGTCCTCTATGATAATTCTGCCTCTGGCCTCCATAAGTCTCTTGCGAATTATGCCTTTGACCTCCATAGGTTTCTTGCGGTTGATCAAGCCTTTGAATTTTATTATTTCCGCCACGGTTGTAGAAATTTCTTTCTCTTTCAAATTCTTCCTGATCGCGACTTCCCATAGCTACCAATTTTGGCTGTTCATCATCTACCACTCTCTCTTGTTGCCCTTGCGAGGTGCTCGCCACTGTTTGTATTAATCTGGGTAACAAACTTGCATTCGCAGCGCTTGAACTTGTATTCGCAACTGGGTACGATTCTACTTCATTTTGCCTTTCCTCCAAAGCAATATATTCCTCTTGCAATTCTCTCAATTCGGTCATCGTGATCGTATTCTTGACTCTGAAAACTTGAACATATAATAAGTTGGTTGCGAACATAGCATTTATGAATGATAGTATGAGATATCTTTCATCAACCCGTCCCACCATTTCGCTACACATTGTCTTCCATCTTACTGTCAGATGTCTCAAGCTCTCGCCAACTCTTTGTTTTAGCCCAAATACATCTTCAATGCCAGGTCGCGAAGAGTTGTTGCTTATATACGCCCCAAAAAATATAGCCTGTAAATGATTGAATGATGTGATTGTATTCCTTGGTAAACCCTCAAACCATTTCAACGCTTCTCCCGTTAAACTCGACGCAAAGTATTTGCACAATATAGCATCATGGTTTTCCCACTGTAGCATACATCTCACGTAAGCCTTGATGTGTTGTACTGCACAAGTTGACCCATCAAAAATGCTAGTTAGCGCTGGTAAGTTGCATTTTGGGGGTATTCCTCCTAACTGCACTTCTAATGTAAAAGGATTTTTCGCAGCCTCCGCGATAGCTTCATCTAACTGTCTTCTCCCTCCTTCTCTTCTGCTGTTCAATATTCCTCTCATCTCTGCCAATTCTCGCAGAATTTGTTCATTTGCCTCAGAATTTGAATTTATCGGTCTCTTTAATTCTGCTTCCCTCCTTCTTCGTTCGTGTCTACTTTTTTGTATTCTTTCATATTCTTCGTTAATATCTCCATTGTTGCGATTTCGCTCGCGCCTTCTCTCTCGATTGTCATGATTATTCTGCCGAATCGCCTCTTTCAATTCCCGATTTTCCATTTCTGCTCTCAATCTTTCTCTCTCGCGGGCTAGACGTGCTTGCTCGGTATAATGCTTTTCAATGTCATCTTCAATTTCCTTTTGTTTCCTTTGTGTTTCTCTCCCATGTAGTGTTCTCCTTCCTTCTTCCTGATTTTCTTCATTAACTGGGTTATTCTGTCCTCGAGGCTGCCTATCTTCTTGATTTCCATCATCGTGATTATTCACCAAAATATAACGATTTTCTATTAATTCTCTCTCTTCGCGACCTCCTTCACCAAGATTTAACTCTCTTTCCAAATTTTCTTCATTAACGTTTTACTGCAGTAATGTTCTTCTCCCATTTTCTCTACTCGATCCTGATCTCGATCTGTTACTACTTCTTGATCTTCTATTTTGCATCCTCCTATTTTCCATCCTTAATTCGTGGTTTTGCCTTGTTAGATTCGCGCGTTCTTCTGCTTCTAACCGCCTTTGTTCGTGTATTGTCTGTCTCAGCGCTTCTAATGCCGCAATTTCTTCATTTCCACGAATTGTTTCTCCCATCTCTTCTCGATTTCTCTCTTCCTGTCCACTATTCATCAATTGTTGCACTTCTTCTCTTTCTTCCATAGAATCTGATCTCCATGTATGCACGCTCACCCTATCATAATCGATTACTCTGTTTAGTGCTGGTTGAATTGGTGGTTGAGTTGATGGTTGAATTGGTGGTTGAATTGGACCTTCTTCTCCATTTCTTGCATCTATCCATGATGGTTCACCTACTTCATTTCTCCTTTCTCCCACTAATCTTCCACTTCTCCTTACGATCGTTGGTTGTTCTGATGCATTCTTTCTCCTAGCCATTTCTCAATTTTAATAACTTGTTAAAAATTATTCAAGATTTCTTTCTTGTTACCCCTAATTCTTCCAATTCACAAGGCTGATCTTCTTCAATCCCTGTTTCTAGCGCATATGTAGTTGCAGGAAATCCTACACTACACCCCTCACTCGAATTTGCTTAATCAATCCATTTGAAGATGAATAATAATGTGTTTTATTAATTGTTTTCTTGAAAGGTTTACAAAGAAATGTAGAACAGAGCTAAAGAAATTACAATCATTCTTAATTTTCTCTCTCCTAATGACTTGCTTCACAATTCAAAAAAGAATCCCCCTTACAACAGACCAATTCAACCCTTTATATAGGGTAGTATACAGTGGATGACAGCTAAGCTGTCCTTTATTTTCGGGAACATCTCGCGAAATGTCGCGAATGTTATAAACGTCTTTACTTGCGACACTCTTAAATCTCGCCAAGTCTTCACACTTTTCTCATGTTCTGGCTGTCGTCATATGATGCGTCATTTAAATTATTTCCTTGCGACACCTTCGCAATGTAGTTGTTTATTACTCTTGCGAAGTATTGTTGTTACGATATTCTGGTCCTACAAGGCGTTAGACTTAAGAAAGCGAGGATATAATATATAAATAAAAAGACTCAACTTGTTAGTAATCTTGTACCGAAATTATCTTTAATCCAACAAATGATCCAATAAATTTTTTTAAAATGAAACAAATATACATGAAGTAGTAATAATAGTATTTGGATGCTTAGTGTAATATTAGAATTAAAATAAAATAAATTAGTATATTAATGGAATACATTATATTAATAGCAAAATCTAAAGACTATTAAGATATATTATAATTTTATGCAGACTCAAACTTAAACCAAATTAAATTACCAACGCCAATCTTTAACAAGATATAGTATACGGATTTGAGATGAATAAATAAAAATCTGTTATATCAATCCTTACATGAATGTAAATTATATTTAGAAGATTAAGGCTTAGTGTACGAACTGGACTATCAAAGAATAATGAGAATAATAACACAATTGATGATAGTATTTGAGTAATTAAGCTGATAACAAATTTATAATAGATATTATTTGAAAAATTGTATATATGGTATCACACTAAAGTTAAAATATTAAATATTATAAATTGACGTGAATAGAATTTGGATTACTTATATTGATAAAATAAATAAATGATAATCATAATAACAATAATTAAAAATAAAACAAAATAAATTGTGATGATTAAATTGTTTAAAATGCTGTGAATTATGTATATAATTTATGAACTGAAATTTTAAGTTAAATCAATTACAATAGAATTAGAAATTAGTTAGTCATAATAAGTTAGTAATTAATTAATCCAACACTGGGGAATAGTGAAGGTTGTGTTTTCTCTGTTCGTAGGAATGCATTGTTGGGCCTGGCCAATCTTGACAGGGCAACTGCATTCAGAGATGACCGATCATAGAAGTATGGTTTAGTTCTTTTAGAGAACCGATAGTTCAACCTTATTTCGTAGGATTTTTCCTTGAAGTTAGAGATAGATATCTTATTGCAATAGAAATTAGTGTAAGAAACTTAGACATCCCTATTTGATAGAACTTAAATCAGCATAGTTGAACCTAGAGCCACAAATTTTAGTTGTATAAAGCCATATAGGTCTATGCTTTGTTTCTTGTTGTTTTGCGCTTAGACAAGAAATATGATTATTCTATAAGGTGGGGAGTTTTTGAAGACCAGAAGGATGGTTTGATTTTCGAGGACGGAAATGTATAAGGTCGGGAGAATGTAAAGACCCTCGAGCTCGTCAACTCTATTAGACCAGTCAACAGACGTTTTAGCCGATAATAACTAGATTAGTTTAACACGAACGTTAATTAATAGAAATTAATCTAACAACGATTTAGATACGAAATTAGTACCAGTGGATAGAACTCGAAAATTTATGCGAAATGGGCTACTCGAACGTGTCATTTGGATATTGGTCGAAGAAGAAATCATCATAGTAACATGAAGGTTAAGTTAGTCATTTCATTGATGGATTTGTGACATCCCTTATCCAGAGCGCTGGGTGTTTTAGTATTTTCACCGAACCGAGAACATAAACGTTTATTTTTCTTTCCATTTATTCTCCACTCTTCTTCTTCTCTTTTCTTCTTCTCCTGTTCCTATTCTTCTGCGAATGATTTTGAGAGTTTAGAATAAGATTCTGAGATCGAGATAAGAAGAGACTAATCAGGAATCAAGTTATGGTGGTGGTGTTGTTTGATTGATTTAAGGATGAAGTCGATTCAAGAAATCAAAAAGTTAGGGTTTCTGAAGATTATTCGAGTATGAAATTGATTGAGTTATTGAACAATAAATGATGGGTTTTTAGTTGAGGAGACCATATAGAGGATTTGGTAATTGAATTTAAACTTGAAGGAAGATTTGTAAATTTAATTAGGGTTTCAGTTTGATTCGGGGTTTGGATGGAATTAACAGGTTTATTGAGTTACTAACAGATGAAGAACGAAAGGGTTTTGTTTAATTGAGGTTGGGGATTGGTTTTGATTGTGATCGAAGGATTTGGGTTTGGTTCTGTATTAATGAAGGTTGTTGGGAATTGGCAGTGATGAACTGTGGATTAGGGGTTAGATGGTGATGAGCTGAGTAGAATCAATCTAAAAAAGGGGTTGATTTCAATTGGTGGGGAGAGTCTTTTGAGGTAAATTACTTCTTAGTATCTCAGTAAAGCTTTTTGATTTCATTTAAATGAATTATGAACTATGGATGTTGATGAAGATATATTGAAACTGGTATTGAGATAACTATAGAATGAATTGATGTTGTTGATGTTTTGGGATGAATGGATGGACCTGAAATGGAATTGTTGTTAATGGATATTTGTATGTCTGTGTATATGAATGAGTCAAGGAAGGTGTTGATTGTATGGAGTTGTAGTAAACTGAATAAGGGAATGGTGTTACAGAGTATGTATGAGAAGATAGTGTTAATGAAGTGTTGAGTTGAGTTACAGTTGTGGACAATGGTGTTATGCTCAAGAACTATGGCTATGTGTTGTTGTGAGAATTGAATGTGTTGCAGAATGGTGGATGGTAGTGTTAGTGTATGAAATGTAGATAGGAGGATGGATTGGAAACTGATAAATGTAGATGTTAATGGAACTGTAGTTGTAATTGACTTGGTGATTTAGGAATGGAGATTCCAGGTTGTATTAGTGATACTTGATAGACACCTAATATTGTACATGCTTCATATCATTTTGTAGGTGTTTACGGTATCTTGTTGTACTAATTGCCAATATTTGTGCCAAATTGTGTATTTTGTTTTTCTTGTTTGTTGCGAGTAAATGTGATGCAGGAGCATAAGCTATCTCTAGAACGTTCTTTAGTTTAGGAGTGGTTTGCAAGTTATTGTTAATTTTGGTAGTTTCCATCTTTAGACTAGGGTTTCCTTACTTACGTTTCTCTCGTTCTAGTATAAATAGCCTATTAAGTCTCTTAGAATAATCAGACTTTTATTATAATTTCCCTAAGTTTATAATCTATTGATTATATCAAAGAGTTAGGTTAACCCTAAACTCAATTTATCTACGTTCTAAAGCTATCAATTTTGTATTTAACTCTAAGTATCTTTGTTCTTTCTCCCTAGCTTAGTGTTCTGATTTCTAGAACTGCATCAGTTGGCGCTAGAAACCAAATAGACCAGCAAACCCTAGCTCTACTATGGCATGAAGACTTAGAGTTAGAGGTAGAGGTAGAGGTAGAGGTAGAGGTGGAAACAATGATTTTAATGATTTAAGAACCCTGATTGAGGGCATGTCGCTGCGGTTGCAAACCCTAGAGCGACGAGAACGTGCTGAAGCCCGTGAGGGGGTCCGACGTAACCATTTGAATTCACCAGAAGGTTTATCTGAAGAAGATGAACGCGAAGAGGATGCAAATCGTGTTGTTCATGGTCCACAACAAGGCAGATTGGAAGATAGGTTGATTAAAGCTCTTGACTTGAATTCCGGAGGGGTGAGAGTTGAAGTGAATGATATGAATGGGAGGATGCATGCCGACGATTTTCTGGATTGGGAGTCTAGCATTGAGAATTATTTTGAGTGGAAACCAATGGCGGAAGCTCGTAAAGTGCTGTTTGTGAAATTGAAATTGAAGGGAATGGCTTTACAGTGGTGGAAAAAGCTAGAGGAAAAATGTACAAGGCAAGGCAAAGCGAAGATCCAGACATGGGATCATTTGAAACAAAAGTTGCGGAAACAATTTCTTCCACCCGATTATTTGGTGACGTTGTACGAAAAGTTTCATAACTTTCGTCAGCGTGATCTCAGCGTTGAAGAATACACATCCGAGTTTTATAACTTGTCTTTAAGAGTTGGTTTGAATGAAACACCAGAGCAACTTACTGCAAGGTATATTATGGGTTTGAACATAACCATTCGAGAAGAATTTGGTCTGCTAAGAGTTAACAACCTAGAAGATGCTTATCAATGTGCATTGAAAGCGGAGGAGAGGGTGAATCGTCGGTGGAAGAACCGAAATTCTCCTGCTCAAACAGGAATCACATATGAATGGAATATGGCTTCTGCTTGGAGTAATAAGGGCCAAGTAACTGCCAGTACATCGAATATAACTGCTCAGACTACAAATGGAGCAAACAAGGTCAGTAATCGCTTAATTATGAAGTGTTATACTTGTGGTGAAGACGGTCACATGTCGTACAACTGTGCACAAAAACAGGTAACACTTATTGAAGGCGATGGTGATGGAGTCACACTAGGGAAGCCGAAATCTGACGAATCTGATAAGGAAGAGGAAGATCTACTGCCAGTTGGTAGGCCTTGGAATGTGTTTATATTATGGCCTACGGTGATAACCGCAAGTGCACGGCGTCTATCGGAGACGCGGCAAGTACGAGTCGATCCACAGGGAAATGGGATGCTTATGTGATCAAGGCTTCTTCAACTGAATTTCAACAAGTGCAAGTAACAACAGATGTTTTGTGCCGATACGGCTAAGATTGTTATGACTCTGAACTAAGGAAAAGAAATAAAAGGTGACAATATGGGAAATACCAGGGTCTTCAAATCCACCTTTAACATACATTATGTTCTCAACTCATGATATTATTCTAGTCTTTATGACAAATAGGGGAGGTGTCAACTCGCTTGTCTGTGTCTAGGATGTTTCTCCAATTGATAGATTAATCACAACTAATGTATCTTTCCCAAGCATTACCTGTCTGTTTAGAGTACAACTAATCTGAGGATTGATAACAATCTAATTAGGCTTGAGTTGCAGCATAATTATCACAGGGGTATTCTAACTACAATATATCCATGGCATTGGCATACACTGTGAGAGCAATATGTTGATATGCTAAGATTAGACTCTATCTTGGGAAGTATTCAAGCATTCAAGAATCACATTTAAAGTATGAGAAACACAATAGCAAGTTAGGGTTTCATATCCACCCTAGCAATTTGAACTAAAACATGATTAGAGTAACAGAACTACAAATTAAACCTAAATTGAAGCACTGGCTACTGGCTAGCCCAGGCATGCTTCTACACACCCACAGT
The DNA here is from genome assembly GCA_023531295.1 of Papaver armeniacum. Taxonomy (NCBI): domain Eukaryota; kingdom Viridiplantae; phylum Streptophyta; class Magnoliopsida; order Ranunculales; family Papaveraceae; genus Papaver; species Papaver armeniacum. Next base: position 111,118 of record JAJJWW010007730.1, on the reverse strand, counting down.
TCTGCTATTTATACATGCAAGAACCCCCAAAATATCCAACCCTAATTTAATTCAAAAACATAAATTAATTGCAATAACTTCTCACCCATACTCTCTGCATCGGTTGTTGGCTCTACTCATGCTTCTCTGACCTCTGAATCGACCCGCACAATGGGTTTGGTGAAACCCTAGCTTCAATCATCTTCAACCCTAGCTTCTAGGTTATGAAAGAAGCTAGAAGTGGAGATGGGTGAACCTAGGGTGGCGGAGAGAGCTGGTGGTGATGGCGACAAGAGATGAAGGTGTGGTGGTGGTGATGATGTCTCTGCATCGGGCGTGGGAAGAGAAGAGGAGGGTGATGGGTTTTGCAGGTGCGGGTGGAGAAGAAAGAGAAGGAGAAGAAGAAGTGAGGGGTTTTCTCGATAGGGTATAGGGTTAGGGAATTTCGTTGTGAGGCAGGTGCATCAGGGGAAGATGAGGAGGCTGTAGCGACCGTAGGATGAAGCTGGTACGATCTGAACGGCTGAGGAGGACTTGGAGTGATCTGGTGTTGAGCGGAGCATCGAGAAATAGATGTGAGCGAAGGAGCGACCGTATGATGCATCTGGGCGAGATCTCAACGGCTCGGGATGAGCGGGTTCGGATCCGGGTCGTGGGTAGCTCTAGCCCATGTCTTGTAGATGAGTTGCTACTTGTTGGGTTGCAACTGTTGCGCGCGCGGGCTTCGGCTTTCTGCTCCATAGACACTTGCCTCTGAGTCTTCGCTCTTTTGGCTCCTCAATTTCTCCGAGCTTTATTTATTGCCTAAAAATACAAAATTAATTAATACAAATATTTATTCTTGAAAACAAAGAAAACACAGAATCTGGGATAATATCTGATTTCTAAGCGCAAAAGATGAGTAAAAAGCCAATAAAAAGGCGTATAAATATGCACTATTTGGCACTCATCAAATACCCCCAAACCTGAATTTTACTTGTCCTCAAGTGAAACAGAAATGAATAAATCCTAACTATACCCCTGTCGCAGGTCTCTCGAATGCATTTAGCGTATGCACTAAGCCTTTAAACCCCTAGGTGTCCCTAGTGGACGAGTTGTAGTCTCGTGAGGGTTTACCGAGGTGTACCCACAAAACCTTCTCCAACTTCGAGTGTAAAAGAGTTTCAAGCATCCAAGAAGCTATGAGGACATAGAGTTTCTGCATGCTAGTAACAGAAGTTAGAACTACCAAAGAACGCATTCTCATCCTTAAGTGCTGAGCGAGAAGTAACCATACCATATGAAAGAATTCGGATTCGATTGTGATCATAAGCCTCGACTTCTGCCTCACTAATAGGGTTTTATGATAATTGCACTCAAAAAGATCGCTTTTTTAGTCTCTCATGTGTGCAGGCAGGAATAAAGAGAGAAATCCTGCACACGTTGTAGGTAAGAAGGATAACCTTCCGAAATAAAATCTGGAGACTCCACAGAAGTGTGGACAAAAAGAATCTTTTTTCTGATGATCTCTAAGAAAGGAAATCAACCATTAGCAAGGGTGGGAGTACTCACTTACCTTCTCACCCGATCGGCAATTAATATCACTCTCTCATAGAAACCATAGAAACGTCTTCACTCTTCGGTCTTTGGTCTTCACTGTTGATGACGAATCTTCTGAACTTTACAAAAAACTTGAAATATTATTATTTATTTTTATTTATTTTTTTATTTTTTTTAAGTACATGAAATGAAAATAATAATACAACATATAATTTTTTTTTTTTTTTTTTTAACTTACAATAAAACAATAAAACTCAATTTTTCACAAACTTCATTAATTCTCATCCTATTTTCTTTTCTTTTCTTTGTTGCTTGTAACCTTGGACTATCTCAACTTTTCTTTCAATATTCTGATGATGCTCCGTTTGCTGACGATGATGTGTTTCTATGGGTCTTGCTGATTGAGAGAGAGAGTGATGCTAACTGCAAATCGATATTTAGAAGGAGTTTTCTTCTTTAAACGTCACCCTCATGATTGACAAAAACTAGCACTCAAGAGATCAAAAGTAGTGCTGAAAGTGGTGCGAAGTTGGGTAGCTCACCATTCCTACCCGGAATTGACGTACGGTGACACACACTCAAACAGCTTTTCTAGAAAGTTGCAAAAAATTGAAGGTTGGTGCCTCACTTGATGTAAAATGGGTAGTCTCCACTATGGGTGATCACAATTCTACTACCGAATATCTAAACAGCACCTAATTCGCCCTCCGGTATGGTTAAATCCAACTTTAACGCTCTAATCAACTAAGGAACCCGATTGTGTTCTCCGGTACTTCCAATTTCTGTTATTTCGGTCAGATTCTCTATGTAAACATAGCTAGAAGCATGCTAGTGACTCTAAAATCTCTAAAAGTTGGAGGTTTTTACAAAAAAAGTTTTTAATTTTTTTTTTTTTTTTTTTTTTTTTTTTGAATAAAAGATTAAAAAGACTAAAAACTCTAAATGCAAATGCACCCCCAAACCTAAATCAAACATTGTCCTCAATGTGTCGACAGATAGAAAAAAATTTAAACAGTCACATACCATGAGAACTATGCTGAAAAGAGAAAAGGGAAGAGATTACCGGATGTCGGCGGAAGCAAGGTTGAGCTTCTTTAGTCAAGGCTAGAATCCAACATTCTCAACGGAGATCATATCGGATTAGCATAATATATGCGCATGAAGACTCAACCGATTCAAGAAAAGAAAATTTAACAAGTCCTACTGGATATATACAATGAAAATTCACCATACACTAACAATCTAAAGAGTTGAGGATCAACCCAATATAAAATATATACAAACATCAACAGCCTTACACAGATATAATATGAGAGTGCAAGTAAGACTGTGTATGTGAATGAGTTTCTCCCAAACCTAAACTTGTCAACAGGTGTGTTTTGGAGCACAAAATCTTGCAATTTTTAAGGTACATCATGCAAAAGGTCTAACTCAAAATGAGTATTGCTAAGAACAGGCAGACATACACATTCCAACTGTGGCTTCTTAAAAGTATTATACTTTGATGCAAAATAGTCCAAGAGGACTTGAGAGGCACAAAGCTCTAGGCCTAGATTAGGCATTTTCAGAAAAGTTGGTTTTGCAATTTTGTTACAAACTACACCTAGGTTTGGTGGAGGAGTTTCAATTTGTGACTCAGGAGAGAGGTTAGGTACATCTAAGTTATTTTCATGTATAAAATCATTTGTACCATCACACACTTTCCCAAAGTCAGAAGAGGGTAAATCATGTTCATTTTCACAGGACAATTGCACAGGTTCCACATCATCATCACATATATGAATATTAGAAGAAGCATCATTCATGGGGTTCACAGAAGAGACACTTAATGTCTCTGAACCTAAAGATTCTACTACATTTTCAAAATACACATGCTCTTCATATTCATCATCATCATCATCATAGCAAGAATTCATCTCTCCATTCAAAAATGTAGTATTTTTAGTGTACTCATCTACCTCTGGATTAGGTTCATATTCAATGTTAGTTGCATGAGTAAGACTAGAAACACTATTTTCAATCATATCATTTTGTAACTCAATCAGGTTCCTTTGAAGAATCATCTTGAGTTGTTCTATTGAAGGAGAGTCTTCACTAGTGGGTATGCATTCCTCATATGGATATTCATTGTATGGTTGAGCATGAGGTTCACTAGAGAAGGGAAATTCATACATGTTGCTATGTTGATGGTCATGCATTGCATTCATTTCAAGCCTAGCATTTTGCTCCATGAGTGTTTCCATTATTGATTGCAAACTAGGAGTTGGGGGAGTATAAAATTGTTCATCCCCCCACTGTGGTGAATGATGCATGTGTGCAGGTTGATTATGGTCCCAATAGTTGCCAGCATAGTCACTTCTAGACAATTCGTATATTGGATTATCATGGTTTTCCCTAGACTGTCTAAAATCATGCAAAATATAACAGTTCTCAGCAGGGTGGTCTAAGCTACCACATAAGGTACATGCATAAATTTCATATTGCCTAGGGAAATTAGATTCGACAGATTGCTCATGTGATTGCCTTTCTAAAGCAGATATGCGAGCTTCTAATTGATCTAAAAGTGATGACTGGGTATGAGGAGAGTGTTCATTCTCAACCTGTGATGGATGATATATGTGCTCATAGTGATTAGGGTATGTGAAGTCAGAGCCCTGAGAAGGCTCATAATAATCCCTAAAATCACTATGGTATGTGGGGAGTTCATCCTGTGAAGCGTGCCCGTAAGCAAGCTCTCTAAGGGATTTGTTTGTATCCCCAGTTGCAGACCAAAATCCTGACATGATTTAGTACTCAAATTGAACTCAAAGTCTAGTTTGGTTTATGTGGGCCTTGGTTTATTGGGTTTTTGGTTTGTTGGGTTTCATTTGGTTTGTGTGGAATTTGGTTTGTTTGGGAAAATACAGCCCAGTTGATGTTAAACAGTTCAACAGAGTGGGTTCTAGCCCAGATGATGTGGGCTCAGATGCGTGTACAGCCCAGCAGTATGGCTTGGTTATGTGGGCTTGAGTTTGGTGCAGAAGCAGAGCCCAGTTTGGATTCAAAATGCACAGCCCAAATGTTCAGCTTATGTGGGCTTCAGATGCAAAGTAAGGCCTAGTGGTTGTGGGCTTCAGCTTATAAAGCCCAGCAGCTCAGTGAGTTAACAGCCCAGGTTCAGTTAGCCCAGCGAAAAGGCAAAGCTTAGTGGTTGGGCTTCAGCTGTTGGCAGCCCAAGATATGTGTGAGTTTCAGTTTGGTTTTGTGCGCAGTCCAGTTGTTACAGTTTGCACAGCTTGGTCAGGCCAAGCACAGAATAGGTGCACAGCTTGTGTGCAAATCAGGCAATGCACAATGCAGCACAAGCTTTGTGCTCAGCACAGCTTAGGTGCTCAGACAACACAGAGCAATAAGACAGCCTAGGTTGGCAGTTCACACAGGTCTAAGTGCAACAGCTTATACAATGGTTATGCTAAGCACAGATTAAGCACAAATAATTTCTCAAACTTAAACACAAAGACACGAACACTAGTTTTCACAAAGACAATTCTAAGTGTAACTCACAAAGACAAAGTTAACGGGGGCAGCTCAGATTAGGTTATGTGCACACAGCTCATGCAAAGGTGTTGGTAGGTGCACATGCCTGAGTGCATAGGTAGAACAAGAAAGCAACAGATTGCGCAGCACAAGTCTGAGTGCTCAGGGTATGCTCAGGTGGGTTAAAAAGTAACTCAGACTATGCTCAAGATTTCAGTTGAGGCTAAAAACTCAAGGTACAGGGCAAATGGGTTGTGTCAACTCTCTGAGTTGATATCAACTCCCTCAGTTGACTTCAACTTGGGATTACGGCCAATCTTGGCTATCCAAGCTGCACTCAAGCTCAATAGCTGCAGGGGCTGGAGCTCAGGGCAAATTGAAGTTATGGGCACAGAGAAAAGACAAAAAGCTCATCCAATTAACACACAGGTTACACACAAGCATACATCTCAGATTTTTAAGGTTTGCTCAAGTGTCACAGATGAATGATTTGACCTCAAAACTCATATATGAGCAATTTCTATTAATCATAGATGCACAGATGAAAAATTGAAGCACTCTATAGCAGTCCTAACATTCCACAAGATGTCACTAGTTCAGAGATGTAACAGAAAAACAGCTTGGCACAACAACTCACACAGGGCTGGGTTCAGGGTTATGCTTAGCAAATTCAAAAAGTGACTCAGGGTTTGCACACAGCACAAGGCAGACAATGGCTCAAAGGTGTTATAGCACAGGCCTTGTAAAGGCCAAGATTTCACAGCTCAACCACAGCTCAACTCACAGCTTCAGGGGGCTGGAGTTCGGCTCAGAGCATTGCAAGGTAATGCTTAACAGGGTGGAGCAATACTTGGGTAAGCTCAGGGTTTAACAACACTTGGTAACAAAGTGATGGCTCACAGGGGAAGTTTAGTCATGCTTACCTCACTCACAGGGCAATGCAAGGTTCAATTACAGTGCATTCACAGGTTAAGCGCAAACTTGAGCTTTTCCTTGCCTGCCTTGGGTTGGCTCAGCTGCTCACAGGTACAGCAGCAGTACCTGTTTACTCAGCAAATCAATATCAGTTCCCAGAAGGTGCAAGTTATAGCAGAGAAGATGAATATCAGCACTGGCAGATGACCAGCTGAGAAGAACTTGGACTGACACATGGAACAAAAGTTATACTAAGTTATAACACAAGAAGCTAAGTTACACTATGAAAAACTAAAAACAAGGATATACAGACAATGAACTTAATGCAATGAACTGAAACTAAGTTACACTAATTAAAGAGCTAAAAGAAATAACACAAAGTGAATATGTACAAGGTGGAAGGAAACTCAGTAAAGACAGGCCAATGAACACAGGGCACACGCCAAGTCCCCGGCAACGGCGCCAAAAACTTGGTAGGCCTTGGAATGTGTTTATATTATGGCCTACGGTGATAACCGCAAGTGCACGGCGTCTATCGGAGACGCGGCAAGTACGAGTCGATCCACAGGGAAATGGGATGCTTATGTGATCAAGGCTTCTTCAACTGAATTTCAACAAGTGCAAGTAACAACAGATGTTTTGTGCTGATACGGCTAAGATTGTTATGACTCTGAACTAAGGAAAAGAAATAAAAGGTGACAATATGGGAAATACCAGGGTCTTCAAATCCACCTTTAACATACATTATGTTCTCAACTCATGATATTATTCTAGTCTTTATGACAAATAGGGGAGAGGTGTCAACTCTGCTCTATGTCTAGGATGTTTCTCCAATTGATAGATTAATCACAACTAATGTATCTTTCCCAAGCATTACCTGTCTGTTTAGAGTACAACTAATCTGAGGATTGATAACAATCTAATTAGGCTTGAGTTGCAGCATAATTATCACAGGGGTATTCTAACTACAATGTATCCATGGCATTGGCATACACTGTGAGAGCAATGTGTTGATATGCTAAGATTAGACTCTATCTTGGGAAGTATTCAAGCATTCAAGAATCACATTTAAAGTATGAGAAACACAATAGAAAGTTAGGGTTTCATATCCACCCTAGCAATTTGAACTAAAACATGATTAGAGTAACAGAACTACAAATTAAACCTAAATTGAAGCACTGGCTACTGGCTAGCCCAGGCATGCTTCTACACACCCACAGTTCTGCTATTTATACATGCAAGAACCCCCAAAATATCCAACCCTAATTTAATTCAAAAACAGAAATTAATTGAAATAACTTCTCACCCATACTCTCTGCATCGGTTGTTGGCTCTACTCATGCTTCTCTGACCTCTGAATCGACCCGCACAATGGGTTTGGTGAAACCCTAGCTTCAATCATCTTCAACCCTAGCTTCTAGGTTATGAAAGAAGCTAGAAGTGGAGATGGGTGAACCTAGGGTGGCGGAGAGAGCTGGTGGTGATGGCGACAAGAGATGAAGGTGTGGTGGTGGTGATGATGTCTCTGCATCGGGCGTGGGAAGAGAAGAGGAGGGTGATGGGTTTTGCAGGTGCGGGTGGAGAAGAAAGAGAAGGAGAAGAAGAAGTGAGGGGTTTTCTCGATAGGGTATAGGGTTAGGGAATTTCGTTGTGAGGCAGGTGCATCAGGGGAAGATGAGGAGGCTGTAGCGACCGTAGGATGAAGCTGGTACGATCTGAACGGCTGAGGAGGACTTGGAGTGATCTGGTGTTGAGCGGAGCATCGAGAAATAGATGTGAGCGAAGGAGCGACCGTATGATGCATCTGGGCGAGATCTCAACGGCTCGGGATGAGCGGGTTCGGATCCGGGTCGTGGGTAGCTCTAGCCCATGTCTTGTAGATGAGTTGCTACTTGTTGGGTTGCAACTGTTGCGCGCGCGGGCTTCGGCTTTCTGCTCCATAGACACTTGCCTCTGAGTCTTCGCTCTTTTGGCTCCTCAATTTCTCCGAGCTTTATTTATTGCCTAAAAACACAAAATTAATTAATACAAATATTTATTCTTGAAAACAAAGAAAACACAGAATCTGGGATAATATCTGATTTCTAAGCGCAAAAGATGAGTAAAAAGCCAATAAAAAGGTGTATAAATATGCACTATTTGGCACTCATCACCAGTCAGAGGAGAAAGTCTAGTTGTCTGCAGAATTATTACATGTCCTAATATTGCTGCCGAGGAGGAAGACTGGCGACGTAAGAGTATTTTTCGCACAAAAATATTCTGTGGAGGTAAGGTCTGCAAATTAATTTTAGATGGCAGCAGTTGTGAAAACTTAGTGTCTCAAGAAACAGTAGACAAGTTGAGTTTGTTAACTAAGGATCACCCTCATCCATATAAGGTTGCTTGGTTTGAAAAGGGAAACGTAGTACCAATTACGAGAAGGTGCTTGGTGAAGTTTTCTATCGGCAAATTTGAAGATGAAGTGTGGTGTGATGTAGCACCTATGGATGCCTGCCATATACTATTAAGCAGATCTTGGTTATTCAACAAAAAGATGACCCACTTGACTGAAACTAATACTTATACCTTTATGTATAATGGAAAGAAGATGACTCTGCATCCTATGAAGGAAGATGAAGTACATGGAAGGAAGGATGTGAAGTTGCAGTCAACAAATCTGTTAACATGTAGAGATTTTCAGCATAGAGACGGGGAATCAAGTGTGAGCTACACATTGTGTAAACCCACAACAGATAGACAACAGGGCTGCAATGAACAACCACCAGAAGTTGCCGAACTGTCGCAATGTGTCCAAGAACTTGTACCTACAGAGCTATGGAAAAAGGATTTTGAAAATGATGCACATGAGAAGTCCAACAGCTTGTTTCATGGATACGTCAATGATGAAACAACTCTGTTTTCAGTTAAAGAGACTGATGGATATCAAGTCCTTGTGGACTGGACTTCACCTCCGATATACGATACATATCCGAACAATGAAGTTTCGTGTAAGTCGAGCTATTTTGATACTTACACAGAGATGGACTGTTTTCCACTTAATCTATGTCATGCGAATTCAGTTTTAAGCGTCGAAGGTGATGTTGCTTTTACACCTAGCTGTGTAATACATTCAAAATTCATTCAAGTGGTGCAAAATATGGAGGAATGGTTGGGTAGCATGGCTGACAAGCTGGGACAAGTTTGTGTTGAGAGTGCCTACAGAAACATTGTTTTTGGAAAGGCAATTGCTAACCTAAAGCACAAAGGGTTACAAGAAGGAGAACAAGCCAGGGTGTTTTCTAATGATAAGAGTTTTGTGTTCGATCGTGGAAAGGATGAAGACAAAATCAAGACATAAGAAGAATTCATAACACTTCTCATCGGAGCTGAGAATTTTTCAACCTGGGGTGATTGATGCAGGAGCATAAGCTATCTCTAGAACGTTCTTTAGTTTAGGAGTGGTTTGCAAGTTATTGTTAATTTTGGTAGTTTTCATCTTTAGACTAGGGTTTCCTTACTTACGTTTCTCTCGTTTTAGTATAAATAGGCTATTAAGTCTCTTAGAATAATCAGACTTTTATTATAATTTCCCTAAGTTTATAATCTATTGATTATATCAAAGAGTTAGGTTAACCCTAAACTCAATTTATCTACGTTCTAAAGCTATCAATTCTGTGTTCAAATCTAAGTATCTTTGTTCGTTCTCCCTAGCTTAGTGTTTTGATTTCTAGAACTACATCAAAATGTGTGGTAATTGTTCCTGATTTTTGGTTGTGTAATGCTAGGGAAATGAAACAATGCAGTAAACTTGTGCTATGAAGAAAGTGGAGCTACAATGCCTTGTCAATCTAGATACCAAGACGGTGTTAAGTAGACGCGTGTAGTGTAGAAGGCATCCAGGGTGCTAGTAGACTTGTGAAGTTAATGGATCTACTAGTGGATGAGAAGCTCAAGAAGAAGAAATATATGATCATGAAATGAAGTAATGGGCTAAAATCCAAGTGATATCCATGTTGGGAGTTAAAGAAAGAAAGCCAGGTCCAGGTTCCATTCTCATATGCCAAAAACAGGGTATTCATGATTTACACCCAAACAGACCCCAAACACCTCTTTCTTTTTACTATCATCAGAAACAATTTCATTCTCTAGTTTTCTAGGGTTTCACATGATAATTCTTCTTTCCTTTCTATGATGATTTCCAAAAACACAAGTAACTAAGTTTTTATTATTGGTTAAAGATGTAGTTGGATTTTGCAACCAAGTTATTGATTTTGAATTAGTTTTCTCTCAATATTATCATTTGATTTCTACTCCGTATAATAATTGCATGATTGATGTATTGCAATATGATTGAATGTTTGTTTAGTTAAGTCTAGAATTGATTGAACTCACATCCATATCTATAGCTAATTTAGGGTTCATCATCGAGCGATAACCTTGAATACGAGTAGCATGATATGATTATGGTTTGTAGTGATACATCCTTGTAATCATATGTAGAAATTGACCTTTGTTCGAATTGTTTGCGCAATGTATTTCAATTGCATTGATTAGCCTATTTCACAAATCTTAATGCTCTTTGGGAATTGAACTTGATTAGCGCAAGGCGTCGAGTTATTCTCTAGGTAGTATTCATCCTTGCATCGTTTTACATGGAAGTGTGATGACTTAGGAAATTTACGGAGTATTCTTGCAATAAGGTATCCTAGGGCTTTTGATAATAGCGAGATTAAATACGAATTCTATTCATATATTCAAAAACTTGTTTACAATTGAAGATGAAACCTTTACCCAATATTTTCACATCCTTGATTTGCGTGCTTGATTTCCTTGTTTTGCTTTTAGATTAATTTAGTTTACATAAAATCAGAAATTCCCCCCATTGTTTTATATAAGAAATCGAAACATATTGACAACCCAAGACCTCTCTGTGGGAATGATCCTTTCTTGCCCTTGCTATATTTTATATTTTGAGTAGTGAGAAAGTAATTTATTTTTGACGCATACGACAGCGATCATATCACACAAAAGTCTATTTCTATTTTATCTCTTATTGAGACAAAAGTCGTATAGCTATATAGACTTTACTTTATACACATTTGATATTTCGAGCTGAGTTTAAATCGCTTATATCTTTCTCGAAATATGTGTTGGAAAGCTTTTTGCTTTAACTACGTTCATCATTATTCTTGACGAAAGTCAAAAGATGATCATGTGAAAATCACCTGGTAATATCTTACATGATTTGTGTGAGACAGTCATTTGATGTAGGCTTGGAATGTTTCGTATTGATCATTCGATCACTTGAAAATTGCTTATAAGCTAATAGTTTGTGTGAGACAGCTATTGTCGTCTTATAAGAATGTTTCAATGATTGAAATGTGAGTTAAGAGCTAAAACCCATGTTTGGAAACATTACGGTTTGTGTACTTAGTGTACAAATTGTTTTGTCGGAACTCAGGAACGGAAGTTTGCATACCCGTTCGCAAACTTATTCAACTGTTTAAGTCACGATACTTAAGTTTGCATACCCGTTCGCGAACTGATTTAACTATTGAAGTCCGGGAACCAAGTTTGCGTACCCGTTCCCAAACGGTTTCAACTGAGTTCGATCCGGAGCTAAAGTGTGCGTACCCGCTTGCAAACTGTCGGCTTGTGACCAATGTCCGGAACTTAAGTTCGCGAACCCGTTCGCAAACTTAAGTGGTTCAAGTTCTTAAATCGGTTAAGTATGATTTCATACTCATGAACAAATACATTTATAAATTAAGGAATGCAATCTTTGCAAATCGTGGCTAAATTGTTCATGAAATGATTCTTTTGAATCAATCTGATTTTGCTTCAATTGTGTCTTGTATACTTCTATGAGAATATAAACAATTGAACGACTCTATGAGTAACACAACTAGATTCATTTGAGTCATTTGATCTAGAAGTGTTAAGATGGACATGGTTAAGAGAAAAGTGTTCATATGGCTAACTTCGGTTAACTGTTATTGAGCCAACTCAATATACATGTTCAGGTACGGTTATCCATATCTAAATGAAGGTATATTTCATTTGTGTGTAACAAGCTAAGTTTCATCTAATGGTGGAAAGATATTAGCACGTAGACACGTAGACAATTCAATACTAATTAATTAATTAACGGTGGAAAGGTATATTTCATTTGTGTGTAATAATTAATCTAAAAAGTATGAACACGTAGACAATTCAATACTAAAAATAGTGAGATAAGTATTATTGATAAATTTTGAAAGTCACATATAAATTATTTGAGTACCTTGACTTATACGTAGAGACAACAATTTAAAATTACATAAATGTTAACAATATTTTTGGGATCAATAATTTTTGTAAGATTAGTTAGAAAAATAGCTCAATCATCAATGTTAATTAATAAAAATATTATAATAATAGTAATAAATAACTTTAATAAAGTAATGTTAGCATTTCTCAATTAGTATCATATTGTACTTTAACTTAACTAAAATTTCAATAAGGATTAACGATAAAAATAATAATTATGATTAAATAGTTATGGAAAATTATTAACACTTATCTACAGTTCAATTTTGTAAATTAAACTAATGAAAAATTAGAAATATATCTTTTTATGTTTAAACTAGATAATTAATATAATACTTGTTAGGCGTTAGACTTAAGAAAGCGAGGATATAATATATAAATTAAAAGACTCAACTTGATAGTAATCTTGTACCGAAATTATCTTTAATCTAACAAATGATCCAGTATTTTTTTTTAAAATGAAACTAATATACATGAAGTAGTAATAATAGTATTTGGATGCTTAGTGTAATATTAGAATTAAAAAGAAAATAAATTAGTATATTAATGGAATACTTTACATTAATAGCAAAATCTAAAGACTATTAAGATATATTATAATTTTATGTAGACTCAAACTTAAACCATATTAAATTACCAATGCCAATCTTTAACAAGATATAGTATACGGATTCGAGATGAATAAATAAAAATTTGTTATATCAATCGTTACGTGAATGTAAATTATATTTAGAAGATAAAGGATTAGTGTACCAACTGGACTATCAAAGAATAATGAGAATAATAACACAATTGATGGTAGTATTTGAGTAATTAAGCTGATAGCAAATTTATAATAGATAATATTTGAAAAATTTGTGTATATGGTATCACACTAAAGTTAAAATATTAAATATTATAAATTGACGTGAATCGAATTTGGATTACTTATTTTGATAAAATAAATAAATGATAATTATAATAACAATAATTAAAAATAAGATAAAATAAATTGTGTTGATTAAATTGTTTAAAATGCTGTGAATTATGTATATAATTTATGAACTGAAATTTTAAGTTAAATCAATTACAATAGAATTAAAAATTAGTTAGTCATAATAAGTTTGCAATTAATTAATCCAGCACTGGGGAATAGTGAAGGTTGTGTTTTCTCTGTTCGTAGGAAGGCATTGTTGAACCTGGCCAACCTTACGGGGCAACTGTATTCAAAGATGACCGATCATAAAAGTATGGTTTAGTTCTTTTAGAGAACCGATAGTTCAACCTTATTTCGCAGGATTCTTCCTTGAAGTTAGAGATAGATATCTTATTGCAATAGAAATTAGTGTAAGAAACTCAGACTTCCCTATTTGATAGAACTTAAATGAGCATAGTTGAACCTAGAGCCACAAATTTTAGTTGTATAAAGCCATATAGGTCTATGCTTTGTTTCTTGTTGTTTTGCGCTTAGAAAAGAAATAAGATTATTCTATAAGGTGGGGAGTTTTTGAATACCAGAAGGATGGTTTGATTTTCGAGGACGAAAATGTATAAGGTGGGGAGAATGTAAAGACCCTCGAGCTCGTCAACGCTATTAGACCAGTCAAGAGACGTTTTAGCCGATAATAACTAGATTAGTTTAACACGAACGTTAATTAATAAAAATTAATCTAACAACGTTTTAGATACGAAATCAGTACCAGTGGATAGAACTCGAAAAGTTATGCGAAATGGGCTACTCGAACGTGTCATTTGGATATTGGTCGAAGAAGAAATCATCATAGTAACATGAAGGGTAAGTTAGTCATTTCATTGATGGATTTGTGACAGCCCTTATCCAAAGCGCTGGGTTTTTTAGTATCTTGGCTGGCCTTATCTTCACCGAACCGAGAACATAAACGTTTATTTTTCTTTCCATTTCTTCTCCACTCTTCTTCTTCTTTCTTCTTCTCCTGTTCCTATTCTTCTGCGAATGATTTTGAGAGTTTAGAATAAGATTCTGAGATCGAGATAAGAAGAGACTAATCAGGAATCAAGTTATGGTGGTGGTGTTGTTGTTGATTGATCTAAGGATGAAGTCGATTCAAGAAATCAAAAAGTTAGGGTTTCTAAAGATTATTCGAGTATGAAATTGATGGAGTTATTGAAGAATAAATGATGGGTTTTTAGTTGAGGAGACCATAAAGGGGATTTGGTAGTTGAATTTCAACTTGAAGGAAGATTTGTGAATTTAATTAGGGTTTCAGTTTGATTCGGGGTTTGGATGGAATTAACAGGTTTATTGAGTTACTAACAGATGAAGAACGAAAGGGTTTTGTTTAATTGAGGTTGGGGGTTGGTTTTGATTGTGAATCGAAGGATTATGGTTTGGTTCTGTATTAATGAAGGTTGTTGGGAATTGGCTGTGATGAACTGTGGATTAGGGGTTAGATGGTGATGAGCTGAGTCGAATCAATCTAAAAAATGGGTTGATTTCAATTGGTGGGGAGAGTCTTTTGATGTAAATTACTTCTTAGTATCTCAGTAAAGCTTTTTGATTTCATTTAAATGAATTATGAACTATGGATGTTGATGAAGATATATTGAAACTGGTATTGAGATAACTATAGAATGAATTGATGTTGTTGATGTTTTGGGATGAATGGATGGACCTGAAATGGAACTGTTGTTAATGGATATTTGTATGTGTGTGTATATGAATGAGTCAAGGAAGGTGTTGATTGTATGGAGTTGTAGTAAACTGAATAAGGGAATGGTGTTACAGAGTATGTATGAGAAGATAGTGTTAATGAAGTGTTGAGTTGAGTTACAGTTGTGGACAATGGTGTTATGCTCAAGAACTATGGCTATGTTTTGTTGTGAGAATTGAATGTGTTGCAGAATGGTGGCTGGTGGTGTTAGTGTATGAAATGTAGATAAGAGGATGGATTGGAAACTGATAATTGTAGATGTTAATGGAACTGTAGTTGTAATTGACTTGGTGATTTAGGAATGGAGATTCCAGGTTGTATTAGTGATACTTGATAGACACCTAATATTGTACATGCTTCATATCATTTTGTAGGTGTTTACGGTATCTTGTTGCACTAATTGCCAATATTTGTGCCAAATTGTGTATTTTGTTTTTCTTGTTTGTTGCGAGTAAATGTGTGGTAATTGTTCTTGATTTTTGGTTGTGTAATGCTAGGGAAATGAAACAATGGAGTAAACTTGTGCTATGAAGAAAGTTGAGCTACAATGCCTTGTCAAGCTAGATACCAAGATGGTGTTATGCAGACGCGTGTAGTGGAGAAGGCATCCAGGGTGCTAGTAGACTTGTGAAGTTAATGGTCTCAAGAAGAAGAAGAAATATCTGATCATGAAATGAAGTAATGGGCTGAAATCCAAGTGATATCCATGTTGGGAGTTAAAGAAAGAAAGCGAGGTCCAAGTTCCATTCTCATATGCCAAAAATAGGGTCTTCATGATTTACACCCAAACAGACCCCAAACACCTCTTTCTTTTTACTATCATCAGAAACAATTCCATTCTCTCCTTCACCTCCGACAACTTCCTGTCAAATGTCAACCCTAACTCTGGCAATATCATCGACAACTAGCTCCAACTCTCTGTCAGTTCTAATATTCAACACCGACCACCTCAGTCTCCATCTCTTTCAATCTGTCAAAACCATCTCTCTATCACAACCGACACCACTTCTCTGAGAAACATCACCATACCCATTTCAACCTAACCCTAGGCTATGAATTGTGCAAGAATAGAAGGCTGATTGGTTTCCAAGGCGACAGAGTTGTCAATTAAGGTCTGAATTTCTAGTTCTCTGCAACTCTCAACTTCATCGCCCCTCCTTTACTGTTAGAAGCATCATATGAAGCCTGACTTGATGTGCTGAGATATGAAGACAAATTCAGGCGGCGCAGATACCACCATATTTGCAACAAGATCAGACAATCGAGACAGGGTTTTCTCAATCAATCATGGTGAGTTGTATCTAGTGGTGTAGTACCAATTTGTATTTTATCTTTGGATGGGATTGATTAGAATTGGGGAAAATTGGTATAAAAAGGGGGAGGCAGATGTATGTTGAAAGGAAGCCCGGACTATCCATAGCAATTAGCAGTAATACATTAGGTTTAATTTCATTTTGTATTATGTTCTAAACATCTTTGCTAGGGCTGAGATGAAGCCCTTAGCTTACTGCTAGTTGCTTATGTTGATGAAAATGTTCTTATAGAGCTTAATTGAATAGGATTCAGTTTAGTCTTCATGTTGCAACTTATAAATTTCACCTAGTATGGCTTGCATCCTAGGTTGTTAGAATAATTATTTGTTGTTGCATCAACTCAGGCTTCATTGGTTGTTTTCAATTTTTGATTAGTTGTGCCATAATAAGACAACTAATACTAGGAGTTGATACCTTAGTTGTGACTAAACTATCCATTTGAAATCACCTTAGATACGCGGCAGACTCGAATCTTCACCGCTATCTGTTGTAAGGACAAGAGTAGTTTCATTGGCTAAAGTAATGTCTAGTGTAGGTTATATGGTAGATTCAATTGCCCTAGTATTCCCTACTTGACTGTTTTTGACTCTCATTGCATCCCTAATTCTGTTCCATTTTTAGTTTTATTTTGCTAACAATCATCTTGTCGTTTCGACACACAAACCCCCCGTTATTACTTCTCATTTGAATCAGTATAGAAAGACCTTAGAATCAACTCTACATCGCCCTAGTCTCTGTGGGATCGACATGTATTTGCCCTGTCTACTATAGACGCTGTGCACTTGCAGTTTATTACAATTGTAGGTTATCTTTCTTAGCCTACCAATACTGAGATTGAGTTTGAGGTTTAAATGTGGAATTGAGTTTGGTTCAGTTGATAATGGAAGTAAATGTTGATACTGTTGTGACTATGAAGAAGGTTATCGGTTTCTTGAGATGATGAATGAGTTATGAATTCGAATGTGTTGGTTGTTGTAGAACTGGAGTTGCAGTTACAGAGTTGAGGTGTGTGAGCTTGTTGATTGGTGGTAGGGGTTTTTCTAGTCACAGGACATGGAAGAAGTATATGATGTAGTATGAATGTAATGGGTTATGGTAGATGTAGGGTTATTGATGGTCTCGGTGGAGGCTTGCATATGCTACCTGAAGGTAAGCTGAATTTGTAATTGTGAATTGTGTTATGAAGCTGTTTTAAATAAATGTATTGTACTTTGGCTTGTGAAGTTCAGTCGATAGGTGTGTTAGTATCAGTTTAGTAATGAAGAAGTATTAGTGAAATATGCCACTTGTATTCTTTGGCATGAGTTACCCGGGTCGTATACCTTTTTTCCCATCTATTTATAGAAGTGTTCCTTGTGAAGAAATTTCTTTTTCCTTTCATCTTCCTCATCGCAAGTTTTCCTCTTCTTCATCGTGCAAGGGTTTCATTCTCATGGCATCCAGGTTTGTTAATCTTGCCATATCTAATTTAATCTTGTGGTTAATTGCTTTAGTTAGTTTTTCTTGTCAAATCACACCGTCTTAACTTTATAGTTCTTTTTCTCTCGCCATTGTAGCAAGAACCAACCGACTCTTTCTTTGGGCTCGCCATCGAACCCTCTTCGCAACAAGAATCTCCTATACAGTCAAAGCCTACTTCGCGAACAAAATCTATAATCAAAAGAAAGCCTCAATCATTTCTTTTTATAAGCAATATATTGTTGCCTCTTGACTTGTTACTCAGAATGATGAAAATCCCTCCTAAATTCTGTTCCCACATTTCCTTCTTTTCGAGTTGATAACCCACTTTTACGCCTCAACTCCTCATAGACCAAGTTGACCAATTCTATCAATGTTCCTACTATTTCTCCAACCACTTCTCCCCGAGACCTCCTTTCTCATGAGATTCCTTTGACAAAAGATTGAGAGCAAATTCAACAATGTAAAATTGACTTGACTTTTCACTTGTGAATGATGCCTTCCTATCAAATCCAATGACACTTGGTCCTCGATAAGGTCTCCCGCAGCGCCTTTGGTTCAAGAAATTAGTAAGTCAAGAATGATCTCCGTGTCATGACCGTGAAGTGCAATCAAAAATTTCACAACATCTCGCTGGATTGTGATGACCTTGGAAGAATGAAGAATTAAAAGGTATACCTTGAACTCAAACTCTCTCGCTCATTCTCCAAGCATTGACCGGAGATTATGGAGTCCATGACTTAGAGAGATTGGATGGAACAATATAATCTCTTAGATAATCTTCACACTTATGCAAAATTTAACTTGTTAAATTTATCGGGCCTTGTCAACAAGAAACGTTTGTTGAATAAGGTGGCTAACTATTTCGCAGCAGATGATGCTTATTCGTGAAGAACAAGAGCAAGCCAATCATTCTTTTCAAAACCAACTCGAAGTAATTATGCCGAGAGAGATAAACTTATTCAGGGTAGAATAACTTTGAGTGTAAAAGCGGTTCCAAGAACAATGTGTCAATTTAGAAAAAATCCAACTTTCAGCTTGAAAATTCCATACTTGTTTCCAATGAAAAGAATTTGCGTATTGAAAGGTTTAGTGAGATTCATTTGATGATGTCATGGACCGCTGGGAATAATTTCGCATTTAATTCAACATCTTTCTTTCTCAAAAGGAAGGTAGTCAATTTATTTGACTATCTTAATTCATATGTTTATTCCATGAATGCTTTACTACCCCGAAAATGTCGATAATGTTCGATAAGAATTTTCTCTGATCTTGTGTATTTGTTATGCAGATTCTGAGAGAAAGCTTCGCTCCACTATTTCTACCCTGGTCTGATTATTCCAAAATTCGCAAGGAAAATGGACTACTCACTTCGTGGCCTTCGTGCCTTGATTATATGTCTCATTGTATGGACATTGATAGTAAGAATCCAAAAGGCATTACTACGCCAGTTCCCCTAAAGGCGGAAGTTCTTGTGAATAACATTTTGCTTTCGAAGTCTCTTGATCCTATTCACGCCGCTTCTCCTTTGGAAATAAGTGATGATGAAGTTCCCGATGCTCAATTATGACTATGAAAGCTAGCTAATATCAAGTTATCAACAAAGATCTGACTGAAAAGCTATCTGATGAGAATCCACCAATTGGCGAGAATAAAGATGCTGAAAATATCTCAGAAGAACGTCCATTGACAAGGTGAAGCTGAGAAAGTAATTGGTGAAGACGATAAAATTGATGTAGAGAATTAACGCTTTTGATAACTCTTGCTACAAATCAGAGATTAAATCCTGTTGGAGAATCCTCTTATTTTCTTCTTATTTATAACTATAATCTCAAGATTCGCTACATTTTGATGAAATTATTTTTACTTAATCATCATCATCTTTTCATTGTATTCTTCGGCCATGTCGAATTTTGTATTGAATGAAGAAGAATTGGTATTGTAGAGTTGTGTTGCATAATGATTGTGCACTTGTATTCTTTGGCATGAGTAATGACCCTGGCCTGTGCAAGGGTTTAGGCCTTGTGCCTTTCAGCCTAGTCAGGTATCTGACTCTAGCTGACTGAGTCAATCCTGTGCTGACTCAGTGATCCCGATTTGTTACATGAGTTGACCCTGTTGACCAATTCTAGTCTGACTCGTTGACCAGTTGACTTGACCCTGGACCTTGACCTTTGACTGACGCCGACTGTTAGTTGGCCTTGACCATACGTTGACCGTTAGTTGACTTAGTTGGACCAGACCTTTTGTTAATGGGCCGGGCTTAGGCTTAAGGACAGTTTTCTTAATTAGATGTTTTGGACCCTTTATGGTCCGAATTAGCCTTTGGCTTCTTGTACAAAGTTGTAGTTATTTACAAGACTTAGCTAATGGACTATAGAACCAACCTATTGAATTATTAAACCTCTAGATATGCAAGGCATGGATAATGAAGATGTGTAGAACCATAAATGGGCTTAAAACCATTAGATAGATTTCGATGATTCTTGTGTGAGCATTTTGGCTAGATTCTTAGAGTTCTTGTGTGATTAACAGTTAGTCATTATTAACAACGATCAATTCAAGGATGAACCAGTGGATCGTGGATCTCGAGGTAGGCGTGGCTTGTCATCAAAAGAGGTGGGAATTTAAAGTTAACTCTTTTGTGATCACTGTTGTTTTCCTTTACAAAAGTTTTGTTAATAAACTCATGCATTGTCAGTTTGTGCATTCCATGTATTGTTTAGTTTGTATTACGATTGTTCTGTTGATTCTTTTAATATTTCCATGGTTTGGAAAGGATCTGTAATGTTTTGTGTGTCATTATGAATTGCATGGGAAATAAGAATTTCCACCTGTGGTATATAGGATACGCTCCTTCACATTTATACCTACTTACTTTCAGCTTTTATGCTATGGCTAGGGCGATACACCACAATATTATTATTCGGTGTGGAATTCACGGCATCAATATTATACATTGTTTGAAAGAAGGAGTTTGTTCCATATACACGATTGTTTACTTCAGTGACTTGGTCGCTATTTTAATGTTTGGGAAAACATGTATTGTTTTCTAAATCTTGCCTTTGATTACTTAAAAGTTAAATGTTATTTCTACTGGGCACCCCTTTTAGGGTTGATGTGCTCACCCATTCCCACTTTCAGTTTCGGAAACATATTAGAGTTGCGCAGCGGAAGCTTCGAGAAGTTGAGATCGTTAGTTGGTTAACTTCGGCTATGTTTATTATGTTGTTTATTCTATTTGTAAACCAAATGACTATTGTATGTGTATCATTTGAGAGGAGTTCTTGTATATATGTATACTTCAGAGCGGGGCTAGTTTTTGGGTTAAGTTTTGTAGCAGATTTGTTAATTGAATGCTTAAGTATATGATTAAGATTCCCTAGTGCCTCCTTATTTAGTTAATCTCTTGGATTAGTCAGTCGCTAGCTTTGGGGGCGCTACAGGTTACTTCTGACCTTGGTCTCATAAAGACACATGTTAAAGAACTTCTCAATGAGGATATCTTCTCTGAATATGCAGTGGATGATGTCAATCACAAGCTCAAAGACCTCAAGGCTCGTGAGGATTCCGAAACGTCTATTTGATTTTAGTTCTTGGTCTGTTTTGGTGGTTTAGGAGTCTGTCTTTGTTTATTAGCTTGTTGATTTTCTTTTGTCTAGGGAACTTCTTATGAGAATTTTATTCTTGTTTTGTTTAAGAAGGATAACTAGGGTTTGGAATAGCCATTATTGTGAGTACACATAACTATTTCCAACGATTTTCATCTTGCAATATTTTTAGATTTATTTGTTTAAATTCTAAAGTTTATTTGGAAGATGATTTTGCAGTATTAATCTTTATGATTTAATATATTGCAACTTGTTATGGGATATGTGTGTTTGCATCCGTGAACTATGAGTGTCCCATACGTGGTCAAAAGTTAAGTCTTTCATATGTCGATATGCATGTATTGATAAAAGATTGAATGAACTTTTGATAAATAAAAGATAAGCCTATTTTGTCATTATGCAAATATTGATGAAAGATAGGATGAGCTTTTTTTTACAAAGATTAAGTCTATTATGTCATGGTGCCAATTGTGATGAAGAATAGAATGAATCTTTGTTTATTCCGCAGTATTGATCTTCCATGATCCATATTTTTATGTAAATAATGTGCGGCTCCGTAAGTTCTCTTATGTGGGCACTTCCAATTGAATTAATCATGGGTTCTCTTGTGGTTAATTTAATTGAGATTTTGGATACAAATTCATATTCTATGTGATTTGTTAATGTCCAAAGAAATCCTTCTTTTCTTGTGAAATTAAGGTCGCTCTTGTTGTTCTTTCGGGAATTACATTTTATGGGGGAGAGTTCTTAATTGAACTTGTGCTTAATTGCCAAATCTTTGTGGGGATTGCCGCTGTGGAATATTATAGGGGTTATCTTGTATCTTTATAAACTCCTTGATGAATGCATTTAGTTTTGACTATATGATTGCATCTAAAAAGTTCATATGTACTTTCTTTTGGTCATGAAGTATCTCTATGGAAATTTCATTAGGATCCCACTAGTTTTCGTACCTTTGCCAATTTTATTTACAAAAAGGGGGAGAATTAATGTGTAGTTCACACTACAAATACATATGGTTTTCGGATCATTATGTAAGGGGGAGCGGTTTTCATGTGAGATGAAGTATTGACTAAGGGGGAGTTATACATATCACCATAGTATTGTTGTCGAAGTTGTGATACAATTGAACTTTGATGCTGTGTAATAATACCATGACACTGCATAACAATGATTGAGAGCTATTGTTTTCTCATTGTTATGGCTACGGATCTTCAACAACGATGATGCTGAATTGAATATCTTTGGAATCATTGGAGTACTTAGAAGTGACGAAGATTTCAAGTAATGTTGAAGAACCAAGGAGATCAAGCATGTGGATGAGAAGCTGTAAAGTTTATTTATTTTGTATTCCATATGTATTGATAGTTTTGTCACTAAAATTGACAAAGGGGGAGATTGTTAGAGCACTGCTCGGTCGAACTTGCAAGCATTGCTATCTCAAGCTTGTTTGTCAAGTTTAGTTGCCAAAACTATAAGTCTTGATTTCTAGTCTACTTATAGCTAAGTCACGGACTAGGATAGTAAGTGTAGTTGAGCTTTAGACTCCACGGCGTTCATCATGCAAAGACGAAGAACTACTCAAGGAACTGGTGGAACTTCATCGACAAAAAGGTATGTGGAGACTTGAACTTATCTATCACTCAAAAGTCTATCTACTCTATCTCTTATCTTGAGACAAAAGTCGTATTGCTATATAGACTTTGATTATACACATTTGCTATTTCGAGCCGAGTTTATCTCGCTTATATATTTCTCGAAATATGTGTTGGTAAGCTTTCACTTTGGCCAAGTTCATCTTTACTCGTGACGAAAGTCATGTTGATTATTTCAGTAACTTGAAAATCGCTTTGACGAAAAATAGTTTGTGAATAACAACTATATAACGTCCTCTAAGAAAGTTTCAATGATTGAAATGGAAGTTTAGAATATATAACCATGTTTGGATATAAACATTGTATGTGAATTCATACTTTTGTAAGTCCAAAATCCTTGAACCAAAGTATGCGTACTTTACTGGTTTAGGATGACCGGAGCTAAGTCCGCGTACCTGTATGCGTACTGTCGGAAGTTTACATCCCGTGAATTTCTGCTGGAGTTTGTGAACTGAAAACAAGATCAGTCCGGGTACTTAAGTATGCATACCGGTATGCGTACTTAAGTGGGTTATTTTATAAAAACAGTTTATTCGTGAACTAAGACATTTATAAATTAAGGAATGCAATCTTTGCAAACCGTGGCTATAATGTTCATGAATCGATTCGATTGAATCAAAACTGTTTTTGCTTCGATTGTGTCTTGTATACTTCTATGAGATCTAAGCAATTGAACAACTCTCTAACTAGTTCTTTTGAGTCATTTGAACTAGTTATGGTGAAGATGAATAAGGTTGATATGAAAGTGCTCATATGGCTAACCATTGGTTAACTACTATTGAACCAACTAAGTGTACACGTTTAGGTACGATTACTCAAACCTAAATGAAGTTACATTTCATGTGTGTATAACAAGCTAAGTTCGATCTAACGGTTAAAAGATATTAGCTTGAATCTAATCAGGTTTTCATCTAACGGTGAATATTGAATGCTTTTTTACCAAGGTAACTTAGATTGCAAACCCTGATTTGGAGACTATATAAAGGAGAACTTTAGCAACTGGGAAACCTAATCCCCACACCTCCTATGTGATATTAGTTGTATAAGCTAGATTCGATTCTCCTTTAACCTTAGGTTTCTATCGAGACCTTGTAGGTTAACGACTTATAGACTTCATTGGGATTGTGAAGCCAGACCCAACTATTTTATTTGTAGTTGCGTGATCCGATCTTGCTGTTTCTATCATATTTGAGTACAATCGTAAGATTGGCTTGAGATTAATTTCTCCGATAGGCAAGATAGAAAAGTAGTCACAAACATCTTCGTCTCATCGTTTGTGATTCCACAATATCTTGTTTCGCTAGTCGATTAAGATTATTATGAGGTGATTGATATTTCTAGGCTGTTCTTCGGGAATATAAGTCCGGTATATCAATTGGTTCCTGTTCACCTTGATTGTTGTTTGTACCCCTGTTACGTCTATTGGGTGTGTGGATTTGAGTTCCGCAATACATTTTCTTTGCCTACAATCCCAATAGTGATTGGGTCTAGTTTATTATTGGTTGCCTCTATGTTGTTTGATAATAGTCCCGAATTGTTGCATGTGGGTAATTAGGTTCTCATGCTTCCTATTTGGTGTTGTTTGAATACTTGGGTATCTTCTGTTTAGTCTGCAAATATGATCCAAGAGTGGTTAGTATCTTAAAATAAGTATTTCAGGGCTTTTTACCCATGTTCAGGTGTAGGTGCATCTATTCATGTCAAAATGTCAAGTCTTCTCCGTTAGGTGTATGTTAGAAACAAGTGTATGTGCACTTTGTTCTAAAGGAATCATGCTTAATTTCCTAGTTTTTATTCCAAAATTTCGATTTTCATTGTTTCTTAGATGAGAACGGCCTTTCGCTTCTAAAGAGGCGAAATTGATTTTTGAAGAACGGACCCTTCATTTTGTTCGCTTTCATTTATAAGTTGTGGATTCTTTTTAAGCAGATAAAGTGATCTGTTATGTCTTTTAGTAAAAAAAATTGGTTATGTCATTTATAGTGATTCTCTCTTATTAAGCAGATTAAAAGATTTGTTATGTCTCTTATAGTGATGGTTTCATTTTAAGAAGATTAAGAGATTTCTTATGTCTTTATTAGATGAGAAAAGGTTACTGAGCAGGGTGATTTTTGAATTAACATCCAAATACTTGTTGGTCTAAACTTTAGGAGCTCCAAGGAGTTAAAAAATGGTAGGATTCAAGTCGTCGTCGCTTAGTAAGGAAATGGGGGGGGGGGGGGGTTGTTTGAATATAATATGAGCAGTTTCTGGCTATAGGACGACCTTAAAGGTATTCTCATATAATTTCTTAGCGAATTAAGGACTAGAGTAATAGTGATTAGTGGGTACTAGCTAGTGATAAGTTGGGAAATTCCAGTCATTTTATTCTGTGTGTTGCTAGTATTTAGGGGATTGTCTACGCTTAGGCTTGAATGTTTTCCCGTTAAGTACCAATGGTAATTGGTTTTATCCTCTTTGTTTTGAGAATTCTTATTTTGCGAATTTATAAATTAATTTGAATAAAATCATCACTCTATGGGCCAGTCATAAAATCACATCTAAACCTCCGCTCCTCTGACCCAATAAAATCCCAAGGTAAGCTGACCTCGTCTTTTGATTTCATTCTTTCTAGTATCTCCCACCATAATCTCCTTGTCCATTCATCAAGTTTTTCGGCTGCATTTTGCTGGTGTTTCAATCTGAAGTGCTATTTATTGTGTCAACAAACAAGAATTCACAGCAGGAATACAGGCAACAAAAGCTTGAGGGTCCCTAATTGTCTCTTGCAGATCAGGTTGTATTTCCCTCAAGCTTTTGACTTCAAACCCTTTTATTTAAGATAGTACGTTGTTTTATCTTGTGTTATGATTTACAATTCTCCGACATCCTCTTCTTGCATACATGTTAGATCTTAGTTACTACTATCATTACTAAAACATATTAGCCTGCTTTTTAGGTTAGGCTGATAAGCTGAGGTTTCAATAGACTCAATAACTTAAATTTGGTTTAACTATTACATCTGTGCTAGTTATCTTAAGCATATCTTAATCCATCTCTAGAATTATTCTTGCTAGTTTTACTATCCATCTCTTCCCGAGTACTTAGAAATTTCAGTATATTGTATCCTGCTTTTTCTTCTTATGCACCTTATATATCCTGCATATTTATGTGGACTGAGATTGCATCTAGACTCGGGTTATGTGAGCATTTTATGTGCCTTGCTTCTGTGGATTCCTTTTAATGCTTTTCTGTTGCTTTTGGCCATGAAAATTCTGGCATGGAACACACAAGGGTGTGGCCAGAAAAAAAAACCAACAACATTTACATTCTTTGCTTGATTTAGAAAAACCTGACATTCTTTTTTTATCTGAAACCAAGTCTCGGAGGAGCTTGATGAAAAAAATTCTTAATCATTTCCCAAACACCCACATTGTAGACCCAAATGGAATAGCTGGTGGTCTGGCAATTGTTTGGGTGGATGGTTTGCACTTTGAAGTGGTTCAATGGAACCTTAACATGATTAATATCATTGTTAAAAATGATTTCAATTCTAAAGAGTGGCTATTAACCTGTTTTTATGGTGCACCAAAACATGATAACAAGTTAGAAATTATGGGTTATCTAGAGGACATTGCATAGAGAGTTAACTTAAATACAATGCCATGGCTTGTAATAGGAGATCTTAATATAATCTTCAATAGTGAAGAGAAACAAGGGGGTCTCCCATTTGATAGGAAAAAAGTAGAGCCAATATTGAACTTGATACAAAGAACAAGTTTATAAGACTTAAGTTACACTGGAAATACGTTCACTTGGAGTAATAAGAGAAGGAATAGACAATATTAAACAAAGGTTAGATAGGGCTATAGCAAATGCAGAATGGAATGATGAATTCCAACAAGCATCAGTGCAAAACTTGGTAGCAATTGGCTCAGATCATGGGCCAATTTGTCTAACTTTAAATCCTTCACACTCTTTCTTAGTTCCTACTTTCAAGTTTTATGACACTTGGATCAAAGATTTATCTTGTATTGAGGTTATTAAAAGGTCTTGGATTACTAACACAAATAGACCAGTCATAGATCTTATTGAGAACATTTCAAATGCAGGTATTAACCTTAACAAGTGGAAAAAGGATGTTTTTGGCAAACCAAATAAAAAGATTAAAGGCCTTCTCAGAAACATAGAAAACCTAGAGGCTAGACCAAGTACACATACCACAAAACACTTAATAAAAACAAAGATACTGGAACTAGAAGCCTTATATGATACACATGAAGAAATTGCAAAGACAGTCCAGAAACAATACCATAGCTCTAGGGGAAAGGAATACAACATTTTTTCACATTCAAACTTTAAAGAGGAGGAAAATAAATCACATAGACTGCATAAATGATAGGAATAATAAGGTGGTATCATCAAGAGAATAAGTTGAGGAGGTTCTAACTTCTTACTTCTCTGAGCTTTTTACTGAATCCTCTACTAACTCAGAAGAAGACATATTCACACACATTAAGAGCACAATTTCACAAGAAGAAAATTCTTTTCTAACTGAAATTCCTTCTTCTGAAGAGATTTGGTCAGTAGTAAAAAAGCTGAAATCCAACAAAGCACCAGGGCCAGATAGATTCCCTGTAAGTTTTTTTAAACACAATTGGGACATTGTAGGTCCTCAGCTAGTAGCAGTAGTGCAATTTTTTTTCAAAAACAATAAGTTAGATGACAATCTTAACAAAACTTTCCTTTTCCTCATTCCAAAAACAAAAGATCCTAAGTCCCCATCAGATTACAGACCTATAGGACTGTGTAACACTCCATACAAGATAGTAGCAAAACTGATGGCAAACAAATTCAAAAAATCTTTAGAAAACATAATATCACCTTTACAATCAGCTTTTCTTTCTTTTAGGCAGATTTCAGACAACATTATTGTTGCACATGAAATTGTTCATTTTATGGAAAAAAAAAACAAAAAGAAAATAAGCAACATAGGTTTAAAGATCGACATGTCTAAGTTTTGTTATGTTACATTTATATGATTCATGTGATTATTAAGGTTTTTATTCAAGTTCTTTTACTGCCAGCATTTGCCGCAGAGTTGGTAGTTTTATTTGCAGGACTGAAAAAATGTTTGCAGGACTGAAATTCTAAGTATTTGTTTGCAAGTGACTGGATTTGTTGCAGGCAAAGAAGATATGGTTGCACTGGCACTTCATAATAATATGCTGGAGGATATGAAATTTGCTTCTGCCTTAGTACAGGTACCTATTCCTTAGCCTTGTGTCGTGCTTTCATCATGGTTGTGCACTCTGCGTGCACTTAGCCATCATCTCTGAATTATATTCAGATCCTGAAAGTGAAAATGTGGGCACTCTTACCTGATTGGTTTTTAAAAGGTGCCTGGTCTTTATCAGGAAAAAATAAACCATAAAAAATGTAAAGGGATTTTCCCATTGCATAACATTTGGAGCTTTTGTAGTGTTTGGCACGATTACAGTATCGATTAGTCCCACTTAGGAAATAATTAGTTTGAGGACATAGCTAGTTTATTGGCAGTTGTAGATACTTGGTTTCAACAGTGGCGTGAGTTGTGTAGAAACCTAATCACTTCACTGTGAACAGATAGAAGTAGAAACTTAGACAAGTTGCAGATAGCGTAAACTATCATTTCATTTTTACAATCCAATCAAGCATTCATATATAGAAGAAAAGAAAAAGAAAAACATTGAAAGCGTTGATTAAGGAAACTCAATTTTATTAAAGATTACTAGAGAACATCAAGTTTCGACACCAAATGGACTGTAAAGGATCACCACAATAGGGACCTTACTGCAGGTACTAAATCATAGAATGCTAAGCTAAAACTCAAAAGATCCAAGAAAACAACTTACTAAAAGAAATGCTAACATAAGACCAACTCAAACTAAGGAAACAGCCAACTAAACAAGAACTAAACTAGCACCTGCATACTAAAATTTAAAGCATCAACCAGTCATACCCAAAAGACCTTCCTCTTCCCATTCCTTTATTATTTTCGCCTGCATTTGTTCATAAACCTTCCGTATGGCGGGTTGAAGAGGAGTAAGATCAGTTGTCATAATGCGCTCGCATTCCTTTCGCTTCCCTAATTTTTCTTTCTGCCTTTGAGCTTCTTCCTTCAATTGTTGGGATTTTTCTTTCAGTTCCAATTCCTTTTTCATCAATAGCTCCATCAATTCATGGTCTTTTTTATCCTTTTCTTTCTTCAATTCTAGTTCTTGTTGATTAAGAATGTGTTGCTTTTCAATTGTAGCCTGAAAACTGCTCAGTATGCTTGCCATATTCTTCTGTTCATGCGCTTTTTGGAGTTTAGCTTTGCTAGTGTTTTTACCCGGTGGTCGAGAAACTCCTTGTTCGGCATCAATGTTCTCCTGATCCACATCTGTGACACCATCCGGCAGTGAAGAAGTAGGCAATGTCTGCGCTAATGCAGGTTGACTATCAACAAGACCTTCACCTGTCTTCTTTTCTTTCTTTGAAGTTCCAGTCTTGGTCAGTTGTAGTGAACACCACTTAGGATTTTTTTTCATAATTTCCCAGCAGTGTTCGAATGCTGATCCATCCCCCGTCTCCTTGTAAACTCTCATTGCATCTCGTTTCTGCAAATGCGGAACAACAATGTTAGAAAAAAATTAATGCTGCAAGAGTGTATACACGAACAACAAAATATGTGGAAAAAAAAAACTAAGTGATAATCTAACCGCATCCACAATATTATTTCCACTCTTTGGAGCTCTTTCAATAGCTTCATATGCAGCATGAAATTTGGTGACAGCAGCTTGGATCAGACCCCAACGGCATGATAAGCCATTGGCTTTTCGCGACTCATCATAAGTGCCCATGTTTTCCCTCCAAGCGACCAAAATACGATTCCACATTCTTTCACTTGTTTGGTCTTTCCCTACAATGGAATTGACAGAGACATACAGATACGCCTTTGTTAGTGCGATGTCTTCAGCCGGTGTCCAAAGCCGACGGGGAGGATTAGAATATTGGACAGTTGAAGATTTTTTTCCTTTCTTTTTTGATACTTTTGAAGTGCTTAATAAGTTAGCTTCTAAAGGAGAAACTGGAGCATTCATATGACCTTGGAATGAATACCCAACCCCGTATGGGTGTTCAACAATAGACGGAAATGAACCACTGAATTGATTCATACCTAAATGGGGGTATGGGTGCGGAAAATGAGGTGAAGGGAACTGGTTTGGTTGGAGATGTAGTTGTTGACTAGAATGATAATGGGTTTGTGGGTGACCAGACACAACACTCGGTTCAGGAGAGGGTACAGGGACATGAACTTCTTCAGTTTCCTTGCTTGCTTGTTGAACCTCTGGTGAGATATTGTCTGACATATTTGAGTAATAGCTACACAAAAGAAAAGAAAACAGATCTTGGTTTAGGTTTTCTTCACAGTACAAAATAAACCATAACATGTAAATAACCTAAAAAAAAATAGATGACCATACTGATTTTCAATATGGTTTATTTTGTACTGAGTAATAAACTCAGTACAAAATAAACATATATGTATTGTAAATCATATCTGAGTAATAAACTCGAGTCTCATGAGTTAAACAAAAAAAAAAAAAAAAAGGATAATCATCCCAACAAGAAATACTCAACTAATGTTAGCATTTCTTCGAGTGGTTTGAAATTGTAATTATTGTTACCTCTTTGGATGTGTAACAAAACTTTGAATATAGGTAGATTACATCTCATCCTAGACAACAGCAGGATGATAAGTAACTTTACCATGATGTACAGAATTAAATAGTTAACTATGAAACATGGTAAACAGATAAAAGAAAAAAACAAAAACCAATCAATCAATTCTCACCGGAACATTCTAGCAGAGTTTTTCTAAGGATTGAATAACAAAGAAAAGATGAACAAGTAATGCAGTTTCTGTTCCTTTTTATAGGCAAATAAGGATAACTCACAACCTAATTATGGAGGGAATTTTGGTTGTCAAATGAATTCTCCCGCCACGGAGTTTTCAGCGGCAGATAAAAGTTCGTTATTTTCCCGGTCAATAAATATGAGATAAATCTTTTATTCGATATGAAAATAAGGGACAGCTCGGCAAAGAATTGGTAGAAAGGAAAGCCGGTTGGAGAAGCTTTATTTTTCTTCCTTGTAGTTAGGAAAATTTGTTGCAAAACAAGATAAAGGATGTCTTCCCACAATGCCACATATGAAGCTGACCACATGACCATTAGAGAAGCTCTAAACTCCCGAATAACGGAGCCAACTGGGAACCACAAATTCCGGAGATCTGTAAGGGAGCGGGTTTTTTCATTGTTTTTTTTTTTTGCGGTTCGTCTAAAATTGCTCTTGTTCCACCATGAATATGGTTTGTTTGGAATCTTTCATAGTAAACGAAATTTGAAAACTAATGCTACAACAACCCATGTTAACACACTCTGGTTCCCCCTTACATTAATCAAAAAAGTACGGTCAATTTGCGTATGATTTTGAATTCTAATTAACATATCTATCCTAGTACAATTGAATGTGAGCGTGTGTCTATAAGGGTGTTCTGGTCCAAGCTAAGAGCAGTTCCTATGGAATGAACAAACTCAGAGTTTTTTTATTTTGCTCCCACTATGGCATGAACAAACATGAAAAATGGATGTTCAAATCATCAAATCTGTTGCTTTGAAAATTGAGTCGTAACATGCAGCGCGCGTCTGTGTTAATGACGGGCGACATTTTTACCAACACGGGCGCTCGAAGGTAAAACGCAAGCGTATATATGTCCAGCGCGCGTATTCAGCTAAAGCGCCAGCGTCTGTCCCAATGGCGCTAGCATCTCAATCTGAACGGCTGAAAATTGTTGTGATCCAACGGCTACATTTTTTTAATTCTATAAATACTCCTCATTTCAACTCTAAATTCACACATTCTACACATTCTTCTCTTCTACACATTCTTCTCTTCACTCTCAATTCTTGATTGAACATGTCTCGACCCCGGTTGGTTCGGCGAGTTCCGTATGCTAAAGAAGAAGATGAATCTATTTGCAGAAACTATGTTTTTTTATCTACTCAGCTTGCTTCGGCAAACTATCCATGGGTGAATTTCTGGGCGGTTATTCACGATGGGTTCTGCAGTGACACTCGTAATCCGAGTCGTCGTTATATATCTGACATAGAACATCGTTTTGGTACAATTAAGAAATAATTAAGTAAGTTTGTAGCTTTAACCATACAAGTAAATTGATATCGACTGAGAGGTGAAACTGATGCTGAGATGGTAACAAGATCTTTGGCTGAATGGCGAAGATGGAAAAATGTGGCTTTTCCTTTCGAAAAATATTTTGAAATCCTTAAGG
Source organism: Papaver armeniacum (assembly GCA_023531295.1). NCBI lineage: Eukaryota > Viridiplantae > Streptophyta > Magnoliopsida > Ranunculales > Papaveraceae > Papaver > Papaver armeniacum. The sequence goes on along the minus strand of JAJJWW010007730.1, from coordinate 78,820 downwards.
TGTTGAACAGTTTCAACCCCTTCTTTGGCGTTTTTGTTCCACCTAGTACTTCTTCTCATTAGCGAAGCTAATGTTCGTAATTTAGTGAAGCCAATGTAAAAACGCTTTACTTTTAAACATATGTAATTTTATTTAATTAAGATTGCCGTACTTTTAACACTAAAACTACAAATGTAGCAGAATTAAAAATTACATTAATCTCTTTAACGTCGCTCATCTCTAGCTCCCTCATTGTTATTTTCTGAACCCAAAAATTCAGAAAGTCCTGGGGATAGACCTGGGAAATCAGCTGCCAACATAGTATGTAAATTTCCAAATGTTGATAGACCTGGGGATAGACCTGATAGACCTGGCTGAACAAAATTAGGCGATTGACCTGGATGAACAAAAGGCGATTGGAAAGCACTCTGTGTACTCGGTCCAAGCATATAAGAGGTTTGTTATTATGGTGGTGTTGGTGTGTAGAATTCATTTGGGTTGTAGGGCACATTTGGGTTGTAGAGCGAGAATGATGATGAAATGCGCCTAGGTTCAAGCCGAAATGTCTGAGGTTGAGATACAAGCACAATTTGTGGTGAAGTAGTATTGTACTGTGTTTCTCGCACCACTGTTTCTTCACTTTCTTGCCATGATCAGTCGGTTTCTTCACTTTCGTGCAATGATCTGTTGCTCCTGGTGGAATTGGAAGAATGTGATCGCCGCCCATCATCATTTGCAGTTGGAGTTGGAGTTGGAGTTCGAGTCAATCCAAACATTGTGTTTGTCTGCAATTTTCGTAGCTGTTCCAAGTGCATCGCCTCTACTTGCCGATTCCGCCAATGCAAATCGTTGAGTCGAATCCGCAACTCTTCCTCACTGGCAGTGATATTGTCGGAAGGATAATCATGGTCCATACCTTAGGAAACAATGGGGATCATGGTTTGCTCACCTTGTGAAGTACTTAGAAGCTCCCAACGAATTTCAGGCATATTTGACGAGGATGATGAAGAACTTGCACCCGTCCTGGGATAAGTCATAAAGCTTGGCTCTTCTGGAGGTGGTTGGATATGAACGATATTTGGGTTATGGGACATGTTTGATAACCCTGGGAAATCAACCCCATAGACGTGCATGTTCTGTGTCCCAATCACATGCTTCGTAATTAACTGGTACCAGTTGACATACTACGCTTCATCTAAAACCAACCTTGTATTTAGTTCATACCTCTCCCAACTGGTTCTTCTCAGCCGATAAAAATATGATGTAGAGGTTTGCATTTGTTGTAGCGGGTTAATTGCAATTGCAAATATACCTTGTATTTGGTACTGCACTCTTTCTCCCATATACCAAACCCCTCTTTGTGATTCCGGACTGTAAAAAACAACTCTACGCTGAGAATAATCAAGAATTCTTTGTCCAACATCATCACTATACTGAGGTAAACCAACGTAAGGGTGAACAACTACGTTGTTGTGGCTCCGAGTCATCAGTTGTAACCTCTGCACAAAACTGGAACCAAAGACGTCGCTGCCAATGTTCTTCTGTATGTTGGTCTTCATATACATGTCCAACATTGGAAATCTAACTGCCCGTCTTTTAGGATTGGTTTACCAAGACAGATGTAGGTATACCACCAATACTGCAAATTACTTCATAATTTTAGTATTTAGTAATAACAATAAATTTAAAAATAATAATTTTGATATTTACCTCTATGATGCTCCAGAAACCAGTGAAGTTTCCGTCACCCGAGGACGCTTTATCCAGCGCACAGTACAATTCTGCTAAAATTGCAGATTCCCAGTCATGATCTGGTGCTTTGTCGAGATCTTCTAACGCTTCAAGCCAATCAACATGAGCAACAGAAGTTGAGTTTGGAAAGAATGCCTGACCCAGTACCCATAAGATAAACATCCTTTCGAGTTCATCATAGTCATCTACATGTTCTGGGTTTCTGGCCTTGGTTAGGAAAATCTTCAAGGCCGAACATCTAATCCCACCTCCTTTCACATCTTTAAGAGGGATATTTGATTCCACAAACGAGTGACAAAGCGTCTCCCATTTACTATTTGAGATCCATTCGTCTTGGTTGAATGGTGGCGGGTCTCCCATTCCACTTGGGATCCCACAAATGAAATACAAATCAAGGGGAGTAATTCCTATTACAAGTATAATATCAACTATGATTAATTCTTTTGATTATTTAATAATTATTTAAAAATTTTAATTTAAGTTAAGTTAAAAAAACTTACCAATTTCGAAATCCATAAAATGGAATGTGTGCGTCGTCATCCACCACCTTTCTACCACTGTTTTCGGAATTTTTTTGTTATGTTTTCTAGGTTGTATTCTATAAAGCGCACGCCAAGGATATCTGTCAACCCTTGCTCGGGCAGCAGCCGGTAGACCAATATAAACAACATTTAATTCTGAAAATCCATCTCTCGTGACATGATAATCCTCAGATCGTTCACGATGCCCCGACACATGACCTGGAACTAATAATGGAGCAGCAACTATATTTGGGTTAGCAAACTCTTCTTCTCGATTTTGAGAAAAATCTACATCTGTGTGAGGCAACAGTGTCGATTCACTTTTTCGATCTCTTTTCTTCTTTATACTATTCATCGCTCTTCTCACTATATTCATATTGTAGTCGAAATATTTGATTTTAGAAGAGTTTTAGAAGAAGGAAATGGAAGTGGAGTGACTGAAAATGAAATCAATAGAAGGAATTTATAGGGCAAAAAATTCGACCGTTGGAAATATGGGCGTTAGGGAGTCGACCATTAGAGTCTTTGTTTCTAACGCCCGAGACAGCTCACCGAACGCCCGCGTCAGGTCTACTGACGCCCGAGTCCTGCCTTCAAACGCCCGAGTCTACAGTCCTGTCGCGCGTCTGTTGGTCTAACGCCCTACGCTTTCCCATAGTGGAAAACCCAGTTTGGCCATCCACCTAGCTGAACAAGTTTTTGAGTTTGGCCATTGCCATAGGAACTGCTCTAAATGGTATAGTTAAATTGACCTAGTTAGTGAGTAGACTAGGATTTTTGATTTTCTCATATCACTTTTTGTTCTCTCTAACAATTTTTTTAACAACCATTTTTATTAATTATGCAATTTGAAATTAATTTTTAAATTTAAGCAGAAAGTTTAACTTTACAAAAACAAAATAATATAAGGGGTTAGAAATTTTTTATCCTAAGACTTAAGCTGTTGTGCTTTCGAGGTGTTTTCACATATCAATTTGCAGAACTAGGATATGAGCTCGCACTTGTTTTATGAGTGTTGCAGAATCCAGAGAATATGGGATTACTTTGTTGAAGGGTGCCATTTTTGTTGAACATATGACCTTAGTGTCACTACATCTGTAAAGGCTTAAAAGTTAACTGGGGAGATGAAAGACTTAGTCGAACATGGAATGACATCCCGGTTGCTGTATGATAGCGAAATGCAAGAATCTTTGATAATAAAAAGAAAACTTTGGTGAGCCTCATCAGAGATATCCAAATTAAAAGCGTTCTTTTGGGCGGAATCGAACACAAAGATGTTAGGGTTTACGGCGAATATGGTGATTTCTTTATGAATTCCTTGTACCGATTTCCCTAATTTTTTGTTTCTTTTCTTGGATAGCCGAATCCTCTTTCGGCTCCCTTTTTTTTCTCCAGTTGTAACTTGTAATCATCTGCCTCTTTTTCGATGAATTTTCTACTTGACCGATCAAAAGGAAAATATTGCAGAACTAGGAAGCCTCACTTTCGGCCAAGGTTGTGATTTGGGATATAAGTGGCAAATTGCGATTGAAGTGTATCCACACGATGCCAAGTAGCTCTCTATTACGAATCACAGCTACCTGAAATTTTTGTTCCTTTTAGGTGGTATGGATATGATCAATTCATCTTTGTATCACTAGAATGCTAAAGTGGGAATGAAGACAAACACCTGTTATGTCTCTTTTCATCTTTGAAACGTCAGTCCCTCATACTCATCATCTAACACTAAAAGACTAAACTGAAACTGCATATGTTGAGATTATTAGTCCCACATGGTTGGGTTATTTAAGATCCTGCGATTTATAATCTATTAGGCCCCTCCACTCATTGCCAATTGGTTTTGAGTTGGATGCCCGTATTCTAATATGGTATCAGAGCAGGCTATTTGTGTCGAGTCAGTTGACCGCACCTTTACTCGCGTCACCCGATTTAATTGTTCACGTGTTTGTAAGACCCGCCGAGGCTACACGTGAGGGGGCGTGTTGAGATTATTAGTCCCACATGGTTGGGTTATTTAAGATCCTGCGATTTATAATCTATTAGGGCCCCTCCACTCATTGCCAATTGGTTTTGAGTTGGATGGCCGTATTCTAATAGCATATATATCCACATATATCTTCTTTTGCATGCATGAAACTAGCTACCTAAAAGCTCAACAACTATCACTTCTACACCTACTAATGGCTCCTCCATCATCACTTCATTACTATCATCTTCTATTCATCATCTTTGTATCTATGATCTCTCACTTACCATGCGAAGCCCAACAAAGACCAAGTGACTTCAAAGCTAACGCACTCGTCTTACCAATCCATAGAGATAATGCTACTAATCTCTATGTCGCAAAAATCTACAAGAGAACTCCGTTAACACCCCTGCCATTTGTTATCGATCTAAATGGACGTTTCTTGTGGGTTACTTGTGATCATGAGTATTTATCGTCGACATACCATGCTCCTCCTTGTCACTCATCTCGATGCTCCATCGCCAATATCCACTGGTGTCGTACATGTACCGGGTCTCCGTCAAGACCAGGATGTCATAACAACACATGCGGGCTAGTTTCATTTAATCCAGTCACTCATAGAAGTGGACCTGGGGAACTTGGAGAAGATGTACTCTCAATTCAATCTACAGACGGTTCGAACCCAGGTCCTGTTTTCACCATCCCTCGTTTTCTCTTTGCTTGTGCACCATCCTTCTTGGTACAAGGGGGAGCACTTCCAACGGGTGTTCAAGGAATAGCTGGACTCGGGCAAACCCAGATTGCATTACCAACCCAACTAACTTCACACTTCGGATTCCAACACAAGTTTGCTATGTGCCTTGGTGAGTCAGGTGTTTTATTCTTTGGTGGCGGTCCATATATGATGCGGCCTGGAATCGATATCTCACAATCACTCAGTTATACCCCACTAATCATCAGTAGACAAGGAGAGTACTACATAGGATTAAGATCTATTAAGATCAATAATAAGCTTGTTCCAGTGAATACTTCCCTGTTGTCTATGGATCCACATGGTTTTGGAGGGACCAAGATCAGTACAGTAGTACCATACACCACTTTAGAAACTTCAATATACAAAGCTGTTGCACAGTTCTTTGCTAATGAAACTTCAACAATTCCGAGAGTGGATCCAGTTGCACCATTTGGATTATGTTTTAACTCGACAAGTCTGGGAAGTACTCGAGTTGGACCCGGTGTACCCAATATCGACTTAGTTTTGCATACGGATAGGGTTATTTGGAGGATAGTTGGAACAAACTCAATGGTACAAGTAAAGGAGAACGTGTCGTGTTTAGCTTTTGTGGATGGTGGCCATGCTGGAGTTCGAACTACTACTAGATCTTCAATCGTTATGGGAGCTCATCAACTTGAAGATAACTTACTTCAGTTTGATCTTACTACTTCGAGACTAGGGTTTAGTTCTTCCTTGCTCTATCGCCGAACTACTTGTAGTAATTTCAATTTTGGATCGAGTCCTTAATTAAAAGCGGTCTATAAAATGTAACTCCATAAATAATCGATCTACTTTGAAAAACAACGAAGATGTTAGTTTATTCGTCTTTCAATAAAATAACAATGTTTTGGCCACGGCTAGCGATCCAGACTTGAGCATGTCATCTCATCTAAACTCTTATGCAAATGATAAACAGGTTGAATCAAAAAAATAACTGCTAAAGAATGTACGCAGTCGTTAATAATACTCCGTAGGCTGAAAAAGTTGGCAGATTTGTGGAAGGAGTCTCAATGGACTGCAATTTCTGTTCAAACGCAGTTGAATCTGTAGAACATATGTTGTTCCAATGCAATTTCTCCAAAGCAGTTTGGTTTGCATCTCCGTTAGGATTGGATTACGTCTTCAAGACAACCAACATCAGACCCTGCAGAAATTGATTGAACTTTGGATGCGAAACAGACAGAATTTAGGTTTTAATAGGTTTCTCAATGGAGAAAACCAAAGTGCAACTGTGTATATATATATTATCTGTTTACATGACGTGACACACAGGAAAACATACACTTACAATAGACTTGTCATACAAGACATAACTAATATGACCCAAACTATAAACAGAAGAATACAGTTTCAATAGGAAACAAAGACTACGTCTCCTAAACTCTAACACCCTCCCTAGATCTAAGCGGGTGGTTAGAAACAGTAAGCTTAGAGCGTAGAAAAGAAAAACGATCTCTTGAAAGACGTTTAGTAAATACGTCAGCAATCTGATCCTTAGAGCAAACAAAACGAACAACGAGTTGACCACGTTGAACCCTTTCGCGAACAAAATGATAATCGATTTCAATATGTTTAGTGCGATCATGGAAAATAGGATTCATAGTAAGATAGGTAGCACCAAGATTATCACACCACAAAACAGGAGGAGTGCAAACGGAACTTGCAGTTCTTTAAGTAAAGACTCAATCCACATGAGCTCAGCAGTGGTAATGGCAAGCCCTCGATACTCAGCCTCGGTACTCGATTTAGAGACTGTTTTGTGTTTTCTAGCACTCCAAGAAATGAGATTCGATCCTAAGTAGACACAATAACCACTAGTGGAACGTCTATCAGTTGGATCACCAGCCCAATCAGCATCCGTATAGGCTTGAAAATTTAGTTGCAAAGAAGAAGAGGGCCGCAGAGTAAGACCATAAGAAGAAGTACCTTGTAAATAACGCAGAATTCGCTTAACAAGAAGAAGATGCTTATCAGTAGGATGTTGCATAAATTGACAAACTTTATTAACAGAGAAAGCAAGTTCAGGGCGTGTGATCAACAAATATTGAAGACCTCCAACAAGACTTTGATATTCAGTAGGATTTTTCAAAGGAACTCCACCTTGCGGATTTAACTCTGTAGAAGTAGTAAAAGGAGTACTCACAGGCTTAGCCCCTTGCATGTTGGCGCGCTCCAATAAATCTTCAATATACCGACGTTGAGAGAGAAACAAACCATCAGTTGTGCGGGTAACCTCAACACCGATAAAAAGAGACAAATCACCAAGATCTTTGAGTGAAAATTCCTTGCGGAGAGTGTCAATAAGATGTTGCAAATAAGAAGAAGAGGAGCCTGTTAATATAATGTCGTCAACATACACCAGAAGATAAGTAACATCACCATTTGAACGACGAATAAATAAGGAAGAATCCGCTCGAGAAGTAACAAAACCAAGTTGTTGTAAAAACACACTAAGTCGAATGTACCACGCCCTTGGTGCTTGCTTAAGACCATACAACGATTTATGCAAACGACAGACGTGATCAGGATAATTCGGATCAGTATAACCAGGAGGTTGCTTCATATAACCTCTTCCGTAAGAAAACCATTGAGAAATGCATTCTGAATATCAAGTTGGCGAATAGGCCAAGCAGATGTAAGAGCCAAAGTAAGAACAACACGAATTGTACAAGGTTTGATTACTGGACTGAAAGTTTCGCCATAATCCTTCCCTTCACGTTGATGAAATCCTTGTGCCACGAGACGATACTTACGTCGTTCAATAGTGCCATCAGCAAGGCGTTTGACACGAAACACCCATTTACATCCAACTACATTCATATCCGGAGTAAGTTTAACATAAGACCAAGTGCCATTCTGAATAAGAGAATTATATTGATCATCCATAGACCTACGCCACTTAGGATCTTGTTTTGCCTGCGAATAACAAGTTGGCTCAAAAAACGCATCAGTAATTGTGGCATATTTCGAAGCTAAGAGAGCTTTCGGTTTAAAAATACCGTCCTTTCCCCTAGTAATCATGGAGTGATCATTCCTAGTTGGTGGTCGAGAAGTTGCAACAGATTGATCCAGAAAGACTTGTTGTACCGGTGCGACAGTAGAAACATCTTGTACCGACACTAGAGCCTCAGACGTCGCCATAGTAACAGGTAACGGAACTTCAGAAGAAGCAACAGGAACAGGTGGTAAACGTCTGTTGTAGGTGTGACCAAACCGAGTAGCAGAAGGAAAAAATTGTGGAACGTATGGTTGAAATGACTGTTGGACTTCCGCAGATTTGGAAGCTTGTTGAAAAGACTTTTGGACTTCCTTAGCTTTGGCAGCTTGTTGAAAAGACTGTTGGACTTCCATTGTTGAGGTAGTAATGGGAACAACGGGTGAAAGCGACTGTTCAGCTTTTGTACGTAACATAGCAACAAGAACTGCAGGTGGAAGAGATTGTTGAGCTGATGCCAGCGACGTTGCAGCAGACGTAGGTGAATCAGGAGGAGCAGCCAAAGATGACTGCCGGCAAGTCTTAGTAGGAGACTCTGGCACAACAGCAGGCATAGTTTCTGATGCACGGTTGGTAGGAAGGGTAACAGCAGATGTGCTGTTATTAGACATCAGCCTAAGAGAGTCACCAGGACGCTGTAGATGTGTTGAAGAAGGCAGGCTATCAATTGGACGTACCTGCAAAGAATTAGCAGAACTGCGAGCAATGGAACTGACACCAGAAACGTGTGCAGGAGGAATAGGTGAAGCAGCGGAAAGAGGAGTGGAAGATACAGATGCAGGTATTGAAAAGAAATGGGAAAGAGAGATTACCTGTGAGGGATCCGGGGAAGATGGTAGTACCGAGGAGCTGGAATCTGCAAAAGGAAAAGAGGACTCGTCGAAAACAACATGATGCGACCAATAAACACGACCAGAGGGAATGTGAAAACACTTATAACCTTTGCGAGTGGCACAATAACCCAGAAAAGCACAAGGAGATGAGCGGGTTTCAAGTTTATTAGATCGATAGTCTCTAAGATGGGGAAAACATAGGCAACCAAAAGTCCGAAGAGACAACAAGTCTGGGACTTTATTGAAGAGCAACTCATAAGGAGACTTAATACCTGTAGGAACAGAGGGAATGCGATTCATAAGATAAGTAGAAGTGGAAAAAGCATCATACCAAAAACTGGGCGGAACGGAAGCCATTGAGAGAAGTGGCAAACCGGTTTCAACTATGTGACGATGTCGTCTTTCGGCAAGACCATTCTGAGCAGATGTATGGGGGGCAAGTAAGGCGATGTTGGGTACCATTTTGTTGTAAAATTTTAGCAAGCTTCTTATATTCAGTACCATTATCAATTTGGAATACTTTGATTTTTCGACCAAAGAGAGTTTGCACTTGACGATAAAAGACGTCAAATGTAGGATCAGAATATCGCAACACCAACGCCCTTGCGAAATCCATAAACGACACATTGCGAAGACATCACAGACGGGTAATATAAATGACGCAAAGGATGACGACATCCAGAACACGAGAAAGATGTGAAGACCTAGCGAGATTTAGGAGTGTTGCGAGGTTTTACATTTGTACACTTGCGAGAATTTCACAAGTCATATCCGAAAATAAAGGACAACTTAGCTGTTATCCATTATGTAATTCCTATATAAAGAGCCGAATAGGCTTATGAAAAAGGGGGATCTTTTTAGAGAGTGGAGAGAAAGTTTAGAGGAGAGAGAAAGTCTAGATTAGCAATAACATTCTTGATTTCACTTCCTTCTTGTAAAATTTCTAACTCAATTAATAAAGAGATTGGTTATTGATCTTAAATACGTGTTAGATATTATGAATTCTTGTGAGGTGTGTATTGTAGGATTTCTTGCAATTACATATGGCGCTAGAAACAGGGACTGATTGAAGATAGATATTGTGATTTGAAAGAATTTGGAGTAAATTTCTTATAATTTTCAACAATTCATTAAAATTGAAAAATGGCTAGAAGAAGACATGCATCAAAGAAACCAACAACTGTTAGAAGGAGTAGGAGACTTGCCAGATAAAGGAGAGACGAGTTAGGAGAATCTTCAAGAATGAATACAAGGAACAACAGATAAAATCAAACTCAACCGCCAATTCAACGTACACCACCAATACAGAATAGGGTTGTGGATTATGATAGAGTGGGTGTACATACTTGGCGATCAGACTCTACAGATGAAATGGGAGAAGAGCAGCAATTAGGAAACAATGGACAAGAGGAGAGAGATCAAGAAGTAATTGGAGGAATAATTCATGGAAATGAAGAGATTGCAGCATTAGAGACATTGAGGAAAACAATACGTGAATAAAGGCAGTTGGAAGCAGAAGAACGTGCGAATTTGACAAGGAAAAATCATGAATTGAGGATGGACAACATAAGATTACAAAATAGGAGGTCAAGAAGCACTACAAGATCACGTTCAAGATCAGTTAGAGAAGAAATAAGACAAAATTTGCCTATAGAAAATGCTAATGAAGAAACTCGAAAGGGAATACAAAATCCAGGCGAAGAACGTTGCGAAGGAAGAGAAGTATTGGAAGATTGTTATATTCAACGTGCTGAAATTCTTCAAAATGAGCAGAATGATAGAATTCAAGGAAATAGACATCGTCAGGGGCGAAATAATCGAGATGACGAAGAAAATCAGGAAGAAGGAAGGAGAATTTTACACGAGAGAGAAATACAAAGAAATGAACGAGCAATTGAGGATGAAATTGAAAGACACTATGCTGAACAAATACATTTAGCTCGCGATAGAGAAAGACTAAGAGCAGAAGTGGAAGAACAAGAGCTACAAGAAGCAATTCGACAGAATAACCATGATAATCGAGAAAGGAGGCGTGAGCGAAACCGCAATATTGCTAATATCAATGAAGAATATGATAGAGTACAAAGGAGAATTGAAAGACGACGAAGGGGAGAAAATCAAAGATATGACGGTGTGCGAATTAATGAAAGAAGTGAAAGATAAGATCGCAGAGAAAGACGAGAAGAAAATGATGAACAAGGAAGTCAAAATAGAGATGAGCGCAGGAGAAGAGAGGCGGAGTTGAAAAGACTAATGGATCCGAATTCTGGTATAAATGAACAAATTTTGAGAGAGTTAGCGGAAATGAGAGGAATGATAAATAATAAGAGAGGAGGAGGTAAGAGACAATTAGATGAAGCCATAGAGGAAGCTGCGAACACTCCATTTACACAAGAAGTACAATTAGGAGGAATACCCCTAAAATGCAATTTGCCTGCGTTAACCATCATTTTTGATGGAACAACTTGTGCAGTCCAACACATCAAAGCTTATGTGAGATGTATGCTACAATGGGAGAACCATGATGCAATATTATGCAAGTATTTCGCATCAAGTTTAACAGGAGAGGCATTAAAATGGTTTGAAGGTTTGCCAAAGAATACTATAACCCCTTTCAACCACTTGCAAACTATATTTTTAGGGGCATATATAAGTAACAATTCCTCGCGACCTGGCATTGAAGATGTATTTGGGTTGAAGCAAAGGGTTGGCGAAAGTTTGAAGCATCTAACTGTGAGGTGGAAGACAATATGTAGTGATATGGCTGGTCGTGTGGACGAAAGATATCTTATTCTATCATTCATCAATGCTATGTTCACAACCAATCTGTTATACATTCAGATTTTCAGAATCAAAAATATAATCACAATGACTGAGTTGCGAGAACTAAAGGAGGAGTATATTGCTCTTGAGGAAAAGAAAAACGATATGGAATCATACCCCATTGGGAACACAAGTTCAAGAGCAGCGAATGCAAGCTTATTACCCAAGTTAATAAATAAAGTGGCGAGCACCTCGCAAGGACAACAAGAGAGAGTAGTGGGAGCTGGACAGCAAAAGCTAGTATCTATGGGGAGCCGTGATCAAGAAGAATTTGAGAGAGAGAGAAACTTCTATAGCCGTGGTGGAAATAACAAAATCCAAAGACTTTATCAGCCACAAGAAACTTATGGAGGTCATCAACTGCAAGGAACTTATGGAGGTCAGAGGCAAAACTTTCACAGAGGACAGCGAAATCCAAAAATAATATGGGAAGAAATCAAAATGCCAACTTTGAATGCTAGTGTGGAGAAGATATGGGAAGCTATAATCCTAATGGAAAACATACCTGCACCGTGGAACATGGGGAGCGAACCACCTCCAAGCTACAGAAGTAATGAATTTTGCTCTTATCATCACTTCCATGGACATACAACAAATGACTGCAGAAATATAAAGAGAATCATTCTCAGGATGATAAATCAGGGAAAATTAAATCACTTTCTGGTAGGACAAACGCAAACTCAAGCATTACCACCTCCTCCAGATATTCACAAGACAAATACAGCAAAAGAAAGAGAAACATTTGTGATTGAAGTTGGCGCAAAGGCAAAAAATCTGTTTTGTAACTCCATCGTACACTCATACAAGATAATTAAAGATTTTCACGATAACACTCTCAGCAGGGTTTTCGCAAGAGATGCTGATGATAAATAAATAATGAACATTGTGAAGACATCGCCACTGGAAGAATGGAAAAAGCAGACTATATCTTTTACCGCAGAAGAAGTACCTGAGGGTGGAGAAATGCATGACAACCCATTGGTGGTAAGATTGGAGATCAACCCAAAACCTAGCGAGGATGAAGATGATGAAGCTGAGAATTCATGGGAAATCAACAGAATTTTGATTGATACTGGGAGTTCCGTGAATATACTTTTTTTATCATACTTATAAAACTATGGGAGGGAAAGATGAAGATCTAATACCTTCAACGTACAAAATCTATGGTTTTAACGGTACTGCAAATAAGCCAAAAGGAGAAGTTTATATGCGAATTCCACTGAAAGGATTATCTTCTGAAATTTTATTCTGTGTAGTTGATGTGGAATCACCATACAACGCGCTGATCGGACGACCATGGTTACATGATATCTTAGGTGTGGCATCGACTTTCCATCAATGTATCAAGTTCCCTCATCCCACTGGTGTTGGCATCATAAAGGGAGATTGGGTTGAAGGAAAGATGTGTTATGAAATTGATATAGAATCCTGCGAAGAGAGAGCTGCGAAGAAGAATAATTGGAAACACAACATCAAAGAAAAACAAAGAGGTGAAACATTAATGGTAGATGTAATAGAACAAAGAGAGGAAGAAATGCTGCGAAACCAAAAAATGATGAAGATAGGAGGTAGCGAAGGCTTCGCAACATACAAGAAAATGACAGGAAATTCAAAAATGCAGAGGCAGAAAGTAGCAGAAGTAAGAGACTCAAAGAATAAATGTAGTTGTTGATTGTCAAAGAAAAAATTGGGAGGAAGACGAGAAATGTAAGTTGGGTTTAAAAAAAAAAAAAAAAAAAAAAAAAAAAAAAAAAAAAAAATCTTATGAATAGCAGAGATGAGGTTGCGAAAGGAAGTTGATATGCAGAAGAAGAGAATATATTATGAAATATTAAGATATGATTGCGAAATTACAAAAGAATTTACATGCAAAAGAATCAAAAAATTAATCAGACAGAGGCAAACCAACTATGGCGTACACCCTAGTTCGCGAAATCAAAATTTCGTAAGAGGCAAATGTAAGACCTAAAGTGCGTCATAGAAGGGGATACCTATTGCATGGCTCAGGGAAAAGGTTAAACCGCCCCTGGAACCTGAGTCATGGAGAATTGGGGTCAATAAAGCTAATCCAGGGGAGATACTTTGGATTTTCAATCTAAGCTTAAGACTTGGATTGGATGACCGAGGGTCTCTTCTAAGGAGTCAGCATTTGACCAAGGCGCCGAGGTACACGGTTGAGCCAAGAGTGCCAGGGCATTTGAAGTGTCTCGGCCATTCTTGGCAAGTCTCGGCATATCTTTTGCACTCGGCCCGAAGAAAACTCCACTTAGGGTGCAGTCTCGTAACCATAAGCCCTATAGGCAAAAGGGATAAGAGGCTGCGAAAACAACTGGTTGTTGTTAATACCGGATGGGGGGAGCTAGCCTTGTATGGCAGAAGTACGCCTCCTTGAAGGGGCAACCATGGAGATGATAAGGGCGGCACCCTCCATTAGGGAGCTAATAAGTGTCTTAAGACGCAAATGTCATGAGGCTTTATTTTCGCAAGAAAATTTAGGCTTGTCATATTTGTGCGACAATCCTGAAGAGGTAATAATACAAAAAATAAAGATAAGACGAGATCAATGGGTCAATACATGAAAGTGTAAGGACGCCCTGCAATTTCGTCGCAAGACGGCAATGTCATGGGGCTTTATTTTCGCAAGGATTTTTAGGCCTGTCATATTGTCGCAACAAAACTATCCTGCAGAGGCAACAACTAAAGAAATGATAAGGCAAGATCAAGGATTCATTACATGAAAATGTAAAGACGTCCTGCGATTTTGTCGCAATGACAAGGGGTGGCACAATAAGACCTTTAACTAGGAAGGCAAAATAAGACCACATAAGAGAAAAAGAAAAAAGGAAATCTTGGAAGAAACCAAGATTTCCTTACTTATGAAATTTCAGCGACAACGATTTGCGACATTGAGGCATGAACACATATCACTATTCGAAAGTAACTTGCTTAATCTCTCATTTGAACGCAAATAACAGAGGCAAGTATGGGAATGTATAGAATAAAAACATGTTATTTGTCTTCATATGATAGATTTACGCGCTCATAAAATGAAAGATTGATAATATATTGACTAACTGTATTGCAAAAAAGAATTATTCTTTTAACATGTGCAGAAAGGAACAACAAAGGTAGAGATAATATTTGAAGATCCAAGAAATTCGCAACAAAAGATTACAAAAATAGAAGATTAAAAGAAAGAATGTACAGATATTACAAAAAGAGAAAGAAGAAAAAAGAATTATTTCTTGGTCGATTCTTCCTCTTCATTTTCTTCGTCTTCATCAGATTCTTCTGCTTCGTCACCTTCATTTGATTCCTCTTCTTCGCTAGTATCACTGTCAGAGATATCCAAAGAAGGCAATTCTCAGGGATTTCGTCAAGGAGACAAGGGTATGATGAATGATGAATGTTGTTGTCATCGCAGACTGTCTTAATAGTCTGATTACGGAAGAGAACAGCATCATTTTTGAAATTCGCTACAGTAATTTGTAGTTGCTTCTTCAATTTGGAATATTTGTCATTTCGAAGAGAGAAATCCTTTGCGAAATTGTTCTTTCTCGGACTCAAGTTCTTCAATTCTTTTGCGAAATCTCTGCTCAGCCTCTGCGAACATATGACAATGAATTAGTAACTTAATGACAGCTTCATAAAAAATAAACAGTAAAATAAAGAAGAATAATTAACAACCTTCTTTATCAGAAATCATATCCCTAATCAAAGCTGTATGCTCAGCTTGAAGGATAATGTTAACACCTAAATTATTTCTGGCGTCATCTAGAACCTTCGCAGCCCAAGCGAATTCATCGTCATTATTTATGAGAAGAAGGGAGTGAATTTGATTCTCTCTTTCGCTAAGTATAGCATTTTGGCGGATGGATTCATCACGTTCAACTCAAGAAGAGTTTTTTGGAATTTCGCTAATGCTTTGGCACCTTGACTAGCGATGCGATCTTTGTCATCTATAAGATCACTAATTTTCTTCCTTAAAGTATTAATTTTCTCTTTGGAACTAAGATACAGACATTTAAGTTGGTTGGTTAAGCCTAAACTAGATCTATGATCAATTTCTAAGAGGCGAAATTTGGATTGAAGTTCGTTTAGAGGAAGAGATTTAATGTTGTTATTTGAAAAGCTATCCAAAGAATAGTTGAGATGAGCAAGAAGAGCATCATTATCCATAGGTTCAGGAAATGAGTGAAGAAGGATGGCTTCATCAGAAAGGTTATAAATGTCTGCGAAAATGTTAAGTTAGATAAGGGAAGATAATGAGAGAACAAAACGAAAGAAAAAGAGAAGAGTCCCATACCATAAAGTTGCTGATTGGCGCTTTGAAGACTAGATATTTTATTCTTCTGAGTAGAAGAATGAACTTCCAGTTGTTTGGTCTTCTCGCGAAGAGTAGTAGTTTCATTTTCAAATTCTTCATTTCTCTTGCGCAGAGCAACAGCTTCAGTTTCCAATTCTTCATTCTTCTTGAGAAGTTGAAGATTCTTCTTTTCAAGAATGCTGCGCCTTTTCTCAAGATCTAAAGCAACATCAAAGGAATCTCTCCCAGACTATAAAGGAAAATAAAGAAATTATCAAGATATAATTTAAAATCGAAATTATGAATAAATAAGGGAATAAAGACATACCAAGACACCAAGTGCATTTAAGAAGCTGGGAGTCACCGATCTGGAGACCCCATGAAGAGAATCATCACCCTCTAGTAAAGGGGCATCACAGATACTCGCGAGAGCTTCGCACGTACTAGAAAGACGATCATCTCCAATTCCTTGCATGGAGTCAGAGAATATGCTAGACAGTTGCGTCATAGAAGATTCAGTTGGAGGATTCTCCTTTGCGAGAGAAATATCAACATCATCATTATCTTCATCGGAGCTTTCGCTGGATTGAGGGTTTGAAGGAGAAGAGGAATGGCTCTTTCGTTTCTTAGAAGGTGGGACAGTAGACTTCTCCTTGCGAAGAGAACTTTTACCTTTACCTTTGGTCTTCTTAGGATTTTCAACCTCTACAGCGATCTCAGCACCAACCTTCGCACACAAATGAAGATAAGAAACAGAGGCAACAATATTGTTAAAAATAATAAAGAAAAATATTTCTTACTTCATCCGTGATCGAACGGAGTGCTGCTAGAGTACTCTCCTTAGCATTTCTTTTATAACTCTTCCTCAACTTGATAATCTGAAAATTTCGCAAGGTTAGTAGGTATAAAAAGGAGAGAAGATTTCAAATTGAGCAAAGTTTAGGAAGCATACCTCTTTTGCTTTCTCAGGCCAATTAAATACCCAAAGCTGATAATTGGCGAGATTCGCAGGGAGCACATTTGAACCTGAAATATAAGGTCCATTCAAAAGTAGTGGAAAGACGCACCATTTTTCGTCTTTGGAATGGCGAGGAACATTGTTCTTTCCAGAATGCCAATCGATATCTTGCATAAGTATTTTGTCGCTGGGAATATTTTCTTTTCTCTTCAAACGTGCACCCCAGCGAGTTCTATCGTTCTTCATATTTATTATTTCATAATTTTCAAAGAAACTCTCTCTTTTCGAATACTTTTCAAATAATATCTCTAAGTCCTCAAACTTAGGATCTCTGACTTCTTTGGAGTAAAGGGATCCTTTACCGGCACCACGATTGGCGACCTCAAGCATTAAGCGGATACAATCCCCGCTTAATTGATAGATGGCTCGCGAGAATTTCGCATGAGAAAGAATTTCATAAAACAAGGGAAGATCTGGGTTGTAGAGAGGAATGGGAAGACCTGCGAGAATCTGACCTAGCGAAATTATGATTTTTTGATCATCACAATGATGATCAACAAACAATTTGGCAGAGAGAATGGATTTAGATTCTTGATTGGGAATAGTGGATAATGTGAAACCTTTCTCTAACAAATCTTTTTGAACTTCTTCCAAAAGATGTTCATATCTACGACCGACTGGAGGCATCTTTCAGAGTATGGGAATGAAGAGAATATGAAAGATCAAAATAAGTAAAAAGAAGAAGATTTACAGTAGCAGGAGCGGAAATTACGGAGAGATGAAGAAGAGAAATTGCAGAGAAAACAAGAAAGAGAGTAAAAAAAAAAGAAGAAGAGAGGAGTAAGAAAAATATATATAGAGAAAAGGATTCTCGAAAAGGCAAACACATTTAATGCAAAGAGTAGACATGAACGGTTGAGAGAGGACGGTTGAAAAAGACGTGTCAAGAAATGGATGGAAGAAGGGATACGTGTAATAAATTTTGTGTAAAAGTACGAGTCATGTCAAAACAGATAAGAATGAAAGAATGAACAGTTGCGGCATTTTGAAAAGATTAGTTCTCATGACATTCTCTCCTTCGCAGAGAAGACATGAGAAGAGGCAAGATATAGGATCAGAATATCGCAACACCAACGCCCTTGCGAAATCCATAAATGACACATTGCGAAGACATTGCAGACGAGTAATATAAATGACGCAACGGATGACGACAGCCAGAACACGAGAAAGATGTGAAGACCTAGAGAGATTTAGGAGTGTTGCGAGGTTTTACATTTGTACACTTGCGAGAATGTCGCAAGTCAGATCCGAAAATAAAGGACAACTTAGCTGTCATCCATTATGTAATGTCCTATATAAAGAGCCGAATAAGCTTATGAAAAAGGGGGATCTTTTTAGAGAGTGGAGAGAAAGTTTAGAGGAGAGAGAAAGTCTATATTAGCAATAACATTCTTGATTTCACTTCCTTCTTGTAAAATTTCTAACTCAATTAATAAAGAGATTGGTTATTGATCTTAAATATGTGTTAGATATTATGAATACTTGTGAGGTGTGTATTGTAGGATTTCTTGTAATTACATCAAAAATACCAATAACGTCAGATTTTGTGTACATAGGATAAATCCAAGTGAAACGACTGAAAGCATCAACAAAAATAATATAATACCGAAAACCTTCATTAGATAAAAGTGGAGCAGGACCCCAAACATCGGAAACAATAAGATCCAAAGGGTGTTCATAAACTGTAGTGCTAGATGTAAAACTAAGTTTATGACTTTTATTAGCTAAACAAGACTGACACATAGAGAATTTGAACGTAGAAACAGGTAAACTATGCTTAGAGACAACGGCATTGACAGTTTTGAGCATTAGATGCCCTAAACGAGAGTGCCACGTTTGTAAAGAATTGCGTTCACCAACAAAAGCAGAAACAAGTGAAACCGGAAGAAGGGTATAAAGACCCTCCTTATTAAGCATTCCTCGAAGTACTACCTCCCCAGTTTGGCGATCCTTCACAAGGCAAAAAGAGTCATAGAATACAAAGAAGACATTATTGTCAAGACAGAATTTAGAGACAGATAACAGATTTTTGGAGAGATGTGGAACATGAAGAACATTAGGAAGAAGAAACTTACGAGTGGGAGTTGCAAGAATACCATCACCGGTATTTGAAATTCGCAAGGAAGAGCCTCCAGCAGTCCGAATAGAATCAGGTCCATTGTACTCATAATGAGTATGTAAGTTGCTGAGATTGTTGGTCATATGATTCGTCGCACCACTGTCAGGAATCCAATCATAGGCATAAACAGATTGAGGAAAAGCAGCATATGCAGCGAGAGCATTGGAAGAGGGACGTCTGCCTCTATTAGCCGTCTTGGGCGGTGGCCTTTTGTCACGAGGAGGATAGGTAACTGTATCCAACCTTTTGCGACAATCTCGAGCATTGTGAAAAGGTTTAATGCATATTTGACAGATAACAGCTAGTTTTCCATCTCTTGTAAGAGGAACATCCGTAGAACTATTCACAGAGGCAACATTAGCAAGTGGTTTAGAGAGAGCAACACAGTTCTCACAATGCAGCGGACACGGGAGATCATAAGACAAACAACATAGATTCAAATTCATCAGTTGTGATAACACCTATTGTGGTGATTAAAGAGCTAACAATTGATTCATAAGATGAATCAAGACCCTTAACAACATAATGGCAAAATTCTTTGTCGGAGACTTCAACACCACTGGCAGCAAGATAATCCACTATATTCTTCACGGATTGAATGTAATCTGACATAGTTGAGCTTCCTTTCTTGACAGAAGAAAGCGACTCCTTAAGATGAATAAGATGGGCGTCTGTTTTGGATGCAAAGAGAGCATCGAGTTTCGTCCAGATAGAGAAAAAAGTATCACATGCTTTAACCTTGGCTAGAACATGAGCGGTAAGAGATGACATAATCCAACCAAGAAGCAACTTATCTATGCGCCTCCAAGATAGAAACAATGGGTTAGGAAGATCATTGACGAGAACCCTTGGAGCTGCAAAAGAACCGTCAACAAATTTTTCCAAGTCATATCCCTGTAAATAGGGTGTGAACTGAGCTTTCCATAGCAGGTAATTACAGCCAGTCAATTTTTCTGAAATAGCACCATGAAGTCGTTCAAAAGGTGTTTGATCCATAGACATAGAAGACATAGCAGAAAAAGACCCTGAAGATTGAGAAGACATAGAAGAAGTGGTGGAAGAAGATTCAGTAGATGATTGAGACGAGACAGTATCCATGGTAAAAGAAATAGAGAGGAAAAGAGAAGAACTAACAGGAACCCTAAAACAGGTCGGAAGAAGGAAACGACCTGTCTGATACCAAGACAGAATTTAGGTTTTAATAGGTTTCTCAATGGAGAAAACCAAAGTGCAACTGTGTATATATATATCTGTTTACATGACGTGACACACAGGAAAACATACACTTACAATAGACTTGTCATACAAGACATAACTAATATGACCCAAACTATAAACAGAAGAATACAGTTTCAATAGGAAACAAAGACTATGTTTCCTAAACTCTAATAGAAACAATGATAACGAATACTGTCTGGCAATGGGGATGGAAATTTTATGGGCTATATGGAAAACTCGGAATGCCAAAGCCTTTGAAAACAAAAGCACGAGTATCCAAGGTACCCTAGCCATCGCTATGCATTGGTTTAATTTATACTATAACTTCTCGGAGGAGGGGGAGTTTGATGCAGAAGGCACAATCAATTCTGAACTGTTAAACAATGTCGCTGCAACTTGGGAACCACCAATTGATCCATTTATCAAGGTTAACATTGATGTTGCCTGGAAAGATGGCTCATACGCCTGTTCTGCTATGGAAAGAGATAGCAATGGTATGTGCTGTGGAGCAGGTACTAGAGTTGGTTCAACAGATTCAGTTGTCTTCGCATAGGCTGACGGTTTTCTTCTAGCAGCTGAACTCGCCAAATGGTTAAATCTGAAGACCATCATCATAGAAGGTGACAGTCAAGTGGTTGTAAACAGCCTAAAAGGATGACACACTAAAGCTAATGACTACTTTCGACAGCAACAGCTCCATCAAGTTTGTGACGAAGAAGATCAACAATGTAGCGCATTCTCTAGCTGCTTATGCATTCACTCACAAAGTCCAAGCTAAATGGACTAGTTCTAATATCCCCAATGACGTTGTTACTCTCTCGTTCAGAACAACTTAGTTTTTTTCTTGTCCTTTCCCATACCAAAAAAAAAAAAGTTAATAATGCTTCGTATTTATTTTTGAGCCCACAAATCTCCATCTACATTTTCCCTCTTTCGGCCCATCCTCATTTTCAAAATAACCGAATTCCAACTAGAGATGAATAGTTAGGGTTTGATTGTTCGGAAATCTATTCTATTCAAATGTTTTATCATTTTTTAAGTTCTTTGTTATTTTTATTTGAATTTTTATCCTTTTTTTTAAACTCAACTTAAAAAAAAAAATTAATGTTATAGGGCCTATGGCCCATGGATGTGCGGTCCATTAGATGAATAGGTCTTCCCTTTCCTGTATATAAGAAAACATTATATGTATGTAATAGACTGATGCCTCTTTATCAATAAGAAGTTCTTCTCCGTCTCCATCTTTATCTCTAACGCTTGCTTTAACCCAATTGGTACTACAAAACGTTATTAGCACGAAGTTGTACCGCAGAGCTAGATCGGATCGGTTGATTCTTTTTCTCTATATGGATGACTTACATCAACGCAGTTATGCAATTATCCCCAAGTTAATATTTAAATCGCTGGAATCAGCTAACACTACACCAAATTCTTGGATTAGAAACAGAACTAAGCCGTTACTAAAACGGGTTGTAATGGCTCTTGCCTGTTGCAAAAGCGGGTGTTACATTTTTTTGTAACGGCTTTGTGGCCGTTACGAATTTTGGTTGTAACGGCCCTCGTAACAGCTGTGAGCCGTTACGAATTTGCCACGTGGTAACAGCTCCGGGCCGTTACGAATTGTTTTTGTAACATCGATGTTGTAACGTTGAAGAGCCGTTGCGAACTTTTTTGTAACAGCAAAAAAATTACTACCAGTCAACCTTGACCAATTTTGACCAGGTCAAGGTCGATCGCGATTCATTTCTCAGAAAATTAGCCTAATTCTAAATACCCTGCATATACCTTCCAATCCATTCATCATCCACATTCAATGATAATTTCTTCAAATAATTCATTTCACACATTCAATCCATTCATACCAGGTTCAAATAAAAAAATAACTGAAATTTTCCTAAGTACCAATTTTTTTTTGGTAAGTATCAAATTTCTTAGGGAATACATAGAAACTTACTGTCTACATAGAACTTATAAGATAAAAACTTATTAACTGTCTACATAGAACTTACAAAACTTGAAGATGCTAAGGGACCTTATGACTGCTTTGTTCTCCATCCTTTCCAACCAAAAAAGAGCATCATTCAAAAAACCTGCGAACACAAAAACAGTATACTTAGATGTTGGGAGTAAGCAAAAACTAGAAGAGATGACACACTCAAAAAATGGAGCAGTTAATGAAGTTATTACTGCAAGGAAAGGCACTGATACTTAACTACTTAACTGCAACTAGGCAAGATGAAGCTTCATAACTTGGCACTCTCTGTCTTTTATGTAGATTCTGCCAGGCAAGCAACTGGTCCTGCAACAAACCAAAGTCCATAAGCTCTCAATTCATTCAAAAAGACAAAACAACTTTTTTCCAATGAAATCATCTTAACACTGACAAACATATATAATACAATTGTAAGAAATAGAAAATCTATCAAGTATACAAGTGAAATACTTACTAGGTCCAGGTAATCTAGCAGGTACACATGTTGATGCCAACCCCACTGCAGTTCACTTTCCTGAAACACAGGAAAAACAACTTTATCAACCTTACTGTATATAAAAATGTACATAAGCATTAGCAGGTTGAAAGAGGTTGCATTTGTTCATGAATTTGCATTTGATCACTTATGTGGCTAGGGTTTGCATCTCAAATCCCACTGAGAAAATGATCCATCTCTTAAACCACATAAAAATAAGATCTGACAAAAATTAACAAACTCCAGGGCAGTTAGACCTCCCAAGGCTGTCACAAGGATTAAAATATCTCAAACGAGCATTTACTTACCAGGATTGGATGGGTGGGCACATACTGACTTTACACTTCTTGTATGACCAGTTAAAACACCAATGCAAACCCTTTCTTCCACGTTCCAAATCTTTATCTACATACCCAAAATATATACTATACATTAGTTCAGTTCTATAAAAAGGTTTAGTCATACATACATCTCTAAACATAAGCTGTTCAGCTTTTTCTTTGTCAAGCAAACACACATAACCGAATCAGCATAACTCAAAATCATTTTAACTTACCTTTTAATCTTCTGTAGATGTCAAAATGCGAGGCCTGGTCACGACCACCAAGATCATTTATCCAAAAAATCCTCCAGTTCCTTCTTCTATCTACATAACCCACCACCAACACCTGCGACTGATAATTACAAATTCACAGATTGATGTGCCTGTCCAGAGGATGAAAAGCTAAGACAAGTGGAAAGATCCATGTCCTTCAGTTATATCATAAAGCAACATCTTCTTCATTATATCCTACAAAAACCAATCACATTAAAAATGAGAACTTACTACGAAACAAAATAATTTAATGCCAGAACTTACGAATCAAGCAATTTTCATTTTTCAGTGGAAAGAAAAAGTGAACTTGGGTCTTTGAAAGTCTCACCTTGGTAGAATAAGGAGGAAGCTTGAGATAGTTGGCACAAGTCATCACGCTAGGCAAGTCCCCATCAGCCCATTCGTTTGAATGCTGCGGAAATATTAACATAAATAACACAAGATTAATAAATAAAGAGACTTGTTATGTGGCAACTTTTATAGTCTATTAGGGAACGATATTTATGGAGGCATACCTTGCGGACAATTTTCATCTTAGGGTTTAAAGCTGCTAAGCCTCCATGTGGAAGTCAAGGTGCTCCAGTTAACTGTGTAGCCATGATCAAATTTGATGTGATCCAAAAGCTCATTTGACTGTGAAAAACATGATCACCATAAAGTTAGAAAGTGGCACTTGACACAAGTCACACAACACATTTTTACACCAACAGGTTCTGGATACATACAGTCCAAGCATCTTGTTCTCCACATAATAAACGATCAATCTCCTCCCCAGTAAATACTTTGAGACTTGTTAACAGAAACACCTAAAAACCAAAAGGGTTCATCAAAAATTACGGGAGTATGGAAGTCTGTCTAGAGAAAGAAATAGGTTCTGATTCAACTGAAGAAACTACAAGTGAAAGAAAAACTTACTTTCTTCTTAATCTTTCCACCAGGAAGGTTTTTTACTTTTTCGTTACCGATTGAACTCCCCTCTATAAAACTCCCCCAATAATGAAACCAACCTTACTTTCTTCTTAACAAAAGAATTGCTCCAACCTTACATATTACCCATAAATAACCGTGCTATTTTTTAATGTTCAGGAGCGAATGTTAACATCTGAGGGTGGGAGTTATTAAAGATGTCCTGCCATTCTTTAATGTGAAAAATATAGATGATCATTCCCCATTCAACACCCTGAATTCCAGTGTCCTCGAGTGGTCAGTCAGCCATGGTCATGTAAGAAAGTGGGTTAGGAGTAAGGACAACCCATCTGAAGCCGAGATGTGTGGAAGCCTACAAATTCAAAGTTTAACTGTCTTGATGTGCACAGGTCAGATGTTGATTTGGTGATGTTAATCATAAGTCACCCACGGATTTTGTGAGCCACCAACTTGTCATAGCTCCGTCAGCCTTCTGATGCCAAGTATGATGGCTCTGAGTTCACTTTCAGTGGCACCAAATTCGATGTTACCAATATCTAGCAAATATCCTGATCTAAAGTGTTTTACCTTGGTTCAAAGTGTTGTATACTTCCGAAGACTCGAGTCGCTTTTTTGAGGTGAAATTCTCTAGCTTCAGCATATGAGAAAATTCATCTGGATGTCCCGATTTGGGGAAAAGACAAAAGTTTTTCCGAAATATTATGGGCCACTAACAAAAATTCTGTAAAGAAATTTCCATCTTTCGACTTCTTAATAAAGTAATATATGAAATAGCATGGTCTAAGAATGACAATTGTCATGCACATAAACAAACCTATTATATGATGGATAAAAGTAGTTTCAGTTAGCAGGTGAACCTGATAGGATGCAGTTCGGAGAACCTTATCCAGTAAGAACTGGAAAACATTGCTTGAACATATGACCTCCAAGCATGAAAATATATTCGCTAGTTCACTAGAAGATCCCGATATTGTCTCCTTCGTAGTAAGTCCATCTTGAGTTAACATCAAATGTACAGCCCAGGCAAGTCTAGTGACATCAACAAAACCTTCAACATTGGGATCATTCCCAATAGCGATCACCTAAAGTAGGAGGAAGATCATTAAACCGTTCGAGGAAGGATTTGAATAACTAACCTACCTTTTAAACATAAAAGCGAAACAGTCGTAGTTAAGCTTACAAGTTCATGAAATTCCCGTCTGAAAGAAGTATCCCCAGCGAGCGTAGAAGCTTTATCTGGTACCGTGCTTAAAGCCTCTGATATGAAAGTGCTTACCAGAGAAAATAGAAGCCCGAAAAAAATCTGCAGAGGCATTGGGTAAGAAACACGTGAGGAGGCAGAACCAACAAAAGCCCCTCTTCTGGATAACTTTTCTGTCTTACTATGAGTGGCTCCATGGAATTATTTGTTACAATTTAAGGTACAAAATTGAATCTTCTCTAACCTTCTAATGTAACTTTTTGTACCAGTAACTAATGAATAAACATGAAAAATTATCAAATTGCCCAAATGAATAATAAATAACACCTGACGCTTTTGAGTTGCACTACTACCATTAACATCGGTGGCGCAGACTTTAAGAAGAGAAAGGACATCCTTCACCTCCTTTGGACCTACAAATGTTCATCAAAATGGTCAAACAGAACAAACAGGTGATTTAAATGTACCCATAATCTAGCTTGGTGATTGGTACAACTAGAAGACTAATCATCTCCATAATAAAAAAGAGTATTACTGAAGACTTATAATTTTATTGGGGCTCAATGCTGGTGTATGGGTTGACCATAACCGCTTAAAGTTCTGAATATTCTCACCTCTGTCTGTCGATACACAAACACTTGCTCAAACAACATTCAACCTTAAGAACCTTGCCAAAGTTAAACTTAGTTGTGGTATCTGATACCCTTCTCCACAAAACATGTGTTCACATGAAAAACTATGTGCACCTAGTGATCACCTAAAACTTTAAGCAAAAGACTACCATACGCACACTAGTACTTTTTTACAAAAATGAAAAAAAAAAAAAAAAGTCTTCTACAGCCAGATTATGAAAATATGGTGTTTAGTGTACTTACCCATCCGAACTACAAAGGAAGAAAGAACAAGGCAATGACAGAGAATAAGTCGCTCCTACAAACAACAACACGTCTTTCCAAAGGAGCACTTCTAGAATCAATAATATGTTGTTCACTCTGAGGTCCACCCAAACCAGCTGGTTCCTCCTGATTAAGTTCCTAAAACAACAAATAAAGCTCAAAGTTAACTCAAAGAAGAAAAGGCATTCAATTGGTAAGGCAACTGAGAAGTGGGAGAACTTGTGTGAGGTCATATTAAAAGCAACGTAGATGGGTTGATAAAAACTCTACTAGCACTACCTCGATTACAGATGTGGCCTATGACAGTGCAATTGTAAAATTTAGAAGTTCAAAATCTATAACTATAGACGTTTATAGACATTCAGGCCAATAATTTTAGTATTTAAAACTGATAAAACGGTAGCAATGAAGCATATCCAAAACCTTTATAAGAGTCATTACCTTGGAGTCTTCTATTTCTGGTAGCCCACCATAAGTACCCGAGTTAAGCATTACAAGGCTCTGCACACGTAACAAAGGTAGTAGCATAGTATGAATCCTGCTTAGCATAAGACTTGAGATTTATGGATGTTTTCATGACAAACTGAAGTGGAGCAAACTGTCTAGGGATCCAACAGAACCATTTAAGCAAAGGGACCCTTTGAATGAACACAAATTTGCAGGGTAGGGCCATCTCATCCAATATTTCATCCTTGAAATTAAAAAGCATAGAGTCGGTTGACGTTAACCAATGTGTAGCTACGTTAACACTTACTTGAGCAACAACGAGTTCTTCTGCACAAAGCCCCCAAGGTACATCCTCAAGCCTTCTCCATGAATTAGATTTTGATGACATTTTGAAGAGGTCTAAATCCACCTAAAAAAAAGCTAAAAGGAACACGGGAACAGCCTTGCCAATGGGCATGGCAAGATCATATAAAGAACAGCTAAAAACCACGAAACCAAAGCCAACTATATAACCAATTTGAACACTAGATTGAAGGCTTCTTGCACCCACTGATTAGCAATTAGCACCATTGTCTCAAGCCTGCAGTATAATCAAAATATAACCAACAATGAACAACAACTGAAATCATAAAAAAACAAACTAAAATCAGTTCATATTTCCAAACCCTAAAATAGAAATTAACATAAAACCCTAAAATCAGATCATATGTTGAAACTTATACCTTTTAAGTTGGATTAACGAATCAGTTCTTCAGTTCATATATTACAATCAGTTCTTCAGTTCCTCAAACTCTAACATGAAATTAGAAAAATAAATCGAATTAGATTTAATTGAAGAAGATAAACAAATCGAAACTAAGATGAAACAAATCGTATCAGATTCACGGGTCAACAAAATCGTATTAGAAACAAATCGAAACCCTAAAAACCAGACGATTGAAAAATTTAGAAACCCTAAAAATCGAAAAAGTTATAGAAAAGATCGATGAACACTTACACAGATTGACGATTGAATAGATTTCTGTTATGATTTCATCGACTCATCGTTTGAGAGGAAGAGAAGAGCGGCAGGAGCCGTTCAGGAAAAAAAAGAGAAATGAAACTCGATCTCGATCTCGATTTCACAAGGGTATATCCTCAAAATCACGCATGTGAATGGCACACGCATGGGAGGAAATATCCTATGGTATAACTCATCGTGTGTGGAAACATACTGCTACGCATGTGAATGGCACACGCACATATTAAAGGTGTTACCACCCTGGTGTGACCAAGCGTGTGACTGGCACGCCTAAAAAAATTAAAGCCTCGTTACGATTTTTTTTTTTAAATTTGTAACGGCTAAAGCCTGTTACGAATTTTTTGTAACGAGTATTTGTAACGGGAAATTCGTAACGGCCCATAAGCCGTTACGAATTGCTGTTACAATTCCGGGAGTTTGGTGTAGTGTAAGTTGGATTTGTTTATATATTTTTTTTTTCCGATATATATTTGTGATCCTTGGTTTTGATTTTGTGGCTGTGATTAATTAAATGTGATCCGTGGTTTGATTGTTTTGATTTTGTGACTTGTATAGATATTAATCAAATTGATCCGTGGTTTTATTTTGATTTTGTGACTGTATAGATTACTAATCAAATATGATTCATGGTTTGATTTGTGAGTACATACATTATTATAATATTAATATAGTTCGTTGTATGTTTATGTTGGGCAATCACTATTCGATTGGTGGGGAATGACAATTTGGTCGGTGGGATAATCTACGCGAAGGAGAAAGTAAATACATTGGAAGAAGACCGATCCAACTCGTTTAAACCTGGACCGATCCAAGCAAGTCTGTCCCAGCTTGTGTTGTCCTGATCCAGCTTGTGTCCCGTTCCAGCGACCAAGGTTGTTCCGGTTCTCCCTGGTATTGTCCTGATCCAGCTTGTGTCCCGTTCCAGTGACCAAGGCTGTCCCGTTTCTCCCTGGTGTTGTCCCATTCCAGCTTGTGTCCCGTTCCAGTGAACAAGGCTGTTCCGTTAATCCCATTCCAGCTGTTATATCCGATCCCGTTCCTGTTCTGTTTCTGGGACGCGCGTGATCAAGGATGTTCCGGTTTTCTATATATACAGTGGGAACCAAAATGTGAGGTATGTAACTGTCTACATTGGCATGAATATTCGTTTGGGCTTATTTATTTTTCTTATAGAACATGCCTAGTTTTGTTTTTTGCCCCCTTAACATAAGTCCATATCATATAAACGGTCAATTTAAATTATGACGGTTGATCTCGTTCATTAAGAATTTTGGTCTTAATGATATTTTGTTCTATTGAATATGATATTGGCTATGGTTAAATGATGTCGTTTGTTAAATTGGTTGTACCAACTCGATATTTTGTCCTCAAATTTGAATATTCCTTGGGATGTAATCTACTTGCTCGACTATTAAAGAGTCGGTCGTTTCAAAAGATACATTGCAAATAAAATCACATGTATTCCAATTTTATTTTATTTTTGTGGAAGAACTCACAATTTTTTATTTTTTTATTTGAGTCAGAAAATTTCCATTTCCCTACTCCATCCATGATACTAACGAAATAGTATATGTTGAAGTGTGACAACAAGAGAATTACCTTTAGTAATCTACTCAACCTAAAGTAAGTGGTTGACATATGTAGTGAGATTCTCTTGGCCTATTGAGATAAAGAAATTTCTTAAATTAAGCTAAATGTAGCAAAATTGAAAATGGAAAGAACCCCAAAGTAATGAGGGATAGACGTACCGACTCATATAAAGCATGTGAAAAGGGACATATATATCATGAGACAAAGATGTATTTTTTCCCAGTAGTAATGACACCAAAGTGCAGGTATCAGCTGAATATGGAATGAAGCTAAGATGTAATTCTAGCTCCCATCATAAATGAAACAGTTGGAAATGCACTTGGTCATAGGTATTGACATGTACAATGTAATGTGTGTATCATAGTAGCAAGCAATTTTCACATCAACTTTAATGGCAACAAGAACTTTGCCTGGCCAAATGTCTGCACTTATGGAGTGAAACCACGAGACATAAATTCTCTAAAGCATTTGAGATATATCTGGATGAAACGTAACATATATTCGCTTTCAAGTAATTGAGTTGAATCCGATTTTTGTTACGTAATAAGGCTACACCACTTATTAAATTTCTCAAGACTCAATGTCTAAGCTCTGTATGTACTATTTCATGCATACAGTGAAATATTACCTAACTTTGTGTAAACTTACAGTGAGAATGAAGTTGATTGCATCTATAAACTATTTCTAATGAATGTGGAAGGAAGCATAGCCTTAAAAAATTAATATGTTAATCTAGTGAATTGTAAATCACTGGAACTTGAATAGAATTCATATTAACCCCAACAACGAACTGATTGGGATTGATTCATAAAGACTTTGACATAACCATAAGGCACATTGGTTGTGACACGATGTTCCGTTTTGAAGTACTAACACGGGGATCACTTCATTTGAGTGTACGAGAAAATGAACTAATAGAATGCGAAGTTACGACATCTATCATAATCAGTGATTTCTAAAGTTACTTGATTTGCACTGCCTCTCCCCATTATGCTTTAGAGTAAGAAAGCATGTCACTCATCTTACAAAGTCTTTCTTTAGTAAAACACGATTGAGACCATCCTGTTTTACTTAGATGCAAATGGTAAATAACTCATTTTTCAAATAATAAAGTGTTGTTAGTGAACATATATCCATGCAGAATGCATACCATTCAAGTGATTTATGGCTCTGATGGATGATTCGACGCATTGAATCAGTTATTGCTCACAACAAATGATGCGTTTAATTTTTGTAAAACTCCTAGCACATACTATACAATGCAAAGTGCAAAGGCTCACCACCCTTATTAATGCTAGAGAAGTAACATCAAAAGGACTTGATGAATATTGCATGTTTAATAGGATCGATATAGAGCATCTTATACCCAATGGTCTCGCAGAGGCTACCATCAAAGGTTACAGATGGTTCCTAAGGAATAGGTGATAGGTGTCTAAAAAACCTAATTTTATATCTAGTATTTATGCTTTCTTTGCGAGTTTTCATGTAAATTATGTATCTTATGTGTGAGTTTGAGTTTATTAGGTGCTTTGGAGTCATATGGAGCAAAAGAAGAAGAAAACACTTATTTAGAGCGAAAAGGACAAAAAGATCAATTCACAGGCGAGTGATACTTGGAGCCGGCTAGGATATGCAGCAAAAGGGAGGCGAAGGATGAATTTTCAGTTCCCCGCAACTGACAGTTGAGTTGAAAAGGGAATTAGCTTGTCAGTTCTGCGAAACTGACAAGTCATATATGATTTTGGCTGGCCCTTATCCAGTTTATTTGGGTGCATATATCCACAATCATTCCTACATACAAGACCTAAAATTCAGAGTCTATCCCATCATTGGTTTCACCAGAGATGAATTTGAGAGAGATTGAGAAGGAAAATCAGAGAGAGGGGTTTTACTTGGGTTTGTTACAGGAAGCTATTACTAAAGAAGAATTCGAAGATGAGAGGTTAAACAGATCAGTTGAAGAACCAAAGTCTGTTGTCACTGAATCTTGAGAAATGGTGGAGATTAAAGATGGTGGAGTTCATTTGTTGAGATGTAGAAAGTGTGGGTTTGTGCAAATGGGTCTGTGACTGATTCAGTTAAAGCTAATGGGATTAACTGGTGGTATTGGCTGGTGCAGTTGAGCTAGAGCTGGTGTAGTTGCAGTGCAGGAATGGAGTATGAACTGCAATAGAGCTGCAGTTGGAGATGCAACCGAGTCTGAGATGGAATTCATATGTTACAGAATGGATTGATTTTGGTGAGAATATGAATGTTAGGTTGTTGTTGCAGTAGAATAAATTGAATCTCTGAGTTGAAGATTTGAGGTAATTGAAGTTAGAGATGAAGGGGTTGTGCTCGATGAAATCAAATGGGGAAGATTGATGTTGAGAAGAACATAATGGATAGTGTTTCTGCTGGTGACAAGAATTCAAAGTTGGAATTACATGATGAATGTGAGCCGTTCTTGCTGTTGTGGATGAGATATGAATTGCAGGAGTTGTAGTCAGTGTTGAGGTGGTGTTACTGAGATGAATTACAGTGGCGAGAATGCAAGTACATGGGAGTCGCGGTTATGGTCTGTGGATGAATTGAGGTTTGGCAAAGTCATGAGAAATTGGCTTCGCAGGAATGTTGCATTACAGCATTGGAGTTGTAAGCTGGGAATTCGGGTTCATTGTTTCAGTTGGAGAATATATGCAGGGAAGTAGTTGGTGTTGCAATTGTGGCTAGCCAGCTATGACTTGTAACAGATGCAATTGAGTTCAGGGACAAAGGTTATGTGCATAAGTATGTTGCAGGTAGTTAAAATGGAAGATTTAGTGGTGCATGGAGTGGATGGATTGCAGTGATGGAGTCTGGTGGCATTGCAGACTGTGGAAGTGAGCTGACTACAGAAATTAAAGCTAGGATCGAAGGTTTGGTTTCAATGGGAAACGGGAAGCAGCTTGTAGGTGGAGCTGCTATTGGATGTAGTTTGTATGAGAGTGTATGTTGCTTCCAAGAACAAGAGAATGGTTGCAGATGTAATTCAAGTTATACTGACTGGAAGCTGAACGAAGTGCAGCTGCATTTGCAAGTAAGAGAACTAGGGTAAGATGGTTGTCATGGGTTACGAGAGAATGGTGGTAAGGAGTTATAAGTGGTTGTTGTGCAGGCAAGGAGCTACAGAAGGACTTGCAAATGGGTACTGGTAGTGTTGCAAAAGCTATGTGATTGATGGATATTGCAGTTTCTGGGTGCTATAGAAGAAAATGGGTCTTGATGTTGCTGAGTTTGAAGCAGAAGCAAGAGATGCTGGAATCAGGGGATGTGAAATAGATGAATGCTAGGATTTGCAGGTGATGGGAGTTGATCGCAATGAGTTAGCTGGTGATATGTAGTGCAGGGGATTGAAGTGGTTAGAATGAAACAATCAGGAGAAGGCTGTTGGGTTTGATTTGACATGGAGATGGAATGAATTCAGCGATAATGCTGGGCAAGTATTGCAGCAGGAATTGAGCCAAGAAACAAGTGAAGTGCATTGGTGATATTGACTTCAAGGCTAGGTTCCGATTCAGGCGAGTTAACCCGCCGATCCAGTAACTGACTCAGGTGGATTTGGGCTGGGCTCTAGTGTTCACATGCTAGCCCATGAAGGTGTTAGACGTGCAGATTATACTTGCACGAGTTTTGCAAGTTAGAGGCTATAAAAGGGATAAACCCACAGTTAACCTGGAGGATCTTTTTATCTTATCTCATCTACTACTTTTGTTCTAGGGTTTAAAAACATGAAAACCTTTATTTTTCTTCTTGTTATGAACTCCATGAGCATGAGTACTTAATTTTCTTTTGGTTATGGATTAGTTGGATTTTACATAACATGATTCTTTGATTCAATATATTAGTTTTGTCTCATATTTATCGTTCACGATTCTCTGAAAATATAGTTATATGATTGACGTATTATAACATGATTTGATTGTTTGTTTTGTCAAGTTGCAAATTGGTAGAACTTGTAATCACATCTATTGCTACTTTAGGGTTTATTATACGTAAAAGTGATTATCCTTGAATACATGTAGCATAATTGTGAATATTGCTTGTAGTGATACATCATAGTAATCACAAGTGAATCGTGACCTTTGTTAAATTGTGTGCGCAATGTATTTCAATTGCATTGATTGGCCTGATTTCATATTATTAATGCATCTAGGGAATTAAACTTGATTAATGCTTTTACACGTTAGGTTGTTCTCTTAGATATAATTCATATTCGCATCTTTTAATGAGTTTGTTGATGACAAGAGGAAATTAGCGGGATATTCTTGCGATCAAGGTATTCTAGGGCCATTGATGAAATAGAGATTAAATATCAATTCTAGTTATTAAGAAAAGAGCATGTTAGTGAATAAAAACAAAATCCTTAACCAATATCTTTATATCTTGATTTGCGCATTTTCTTTACTTTATTTGTTTTTAGTATAACTTAGTTTATAAAAATCAGTTAATTCCCCCCTTGTTACTTTTAGGAAACCGAAACATATTGACAACTTAGTCCTCTCTGTGGGAACGATCCTTTCTTGCCCTTGCTATATTTTATATTTTGAGTAGTAAGAAAGTGTAATTTATTTTTGACGCCTACGACAGCGATCAATAGGTTATGCGTACCAACCTATCTTTTATTGCTTTGGGGATATGCAATATTACAAGCATCTTACTTAATTCGTTTTAGAACCCAATATTAGTCAACCTTTTCTGCGTACCAGTTGGTAACTGGATTTAAGGCTGACATTCGTGTTCTTACGCATTTTTGGTTGCACTATATATGTGCTATTACGACTCCAAATCGTACTATGATGGGTCTTCAAAACTGTTAAGTAATTATGTTGGAAATGAGTTCCCAACAATTATCCGCATTTTAAACCTTTTTGGCAGGAGATCTCTTATCGCTATATTTGCGGGTTATCACTTTAATGAGACAGTCTTCCCGTCGTTAGGGGGAGATAAGAAAAGGTATTTTCAAAGGGAACGACAGGAATTGTAGTTATGTGTTCTCACTGTGTCTCATATTGATTCTTGTACTCCATAAATGTAAATGTGAGGTGACAAAGAATAATCGATTTTCAAAATGTACACTGATGTCGTTAAAGTGATGAGATCACACATACCAGCTGCAAACCTACCTCCAAGGTTATAAATCCTCAATAAGGGATATACACCATAAACTAAGGTGTTGCAAATACACTTGGTGGAAGTGTAGTTGAGGCCGTGGCTCCATAAAGGAAGTTGGAGAGACCACTTGGTTCGATCAATCCTCACCTAGAAAGGAATTAGGTGAGTAAGGCACAACTTATTTATATCATCAGAACTCATAAGATTTTCTCTGAATATGACCATGAATCAAACTGGAGGACGCTCCAAAGTTTAATGATTTGAGAGAACAATGACATCCATAGTGGAATATGAGAATGCGTATGAGTCAATGGAAAGATCATGCGAGCATATTGATGATTAATTTCATATACACTTGCTTAAGGAAATGGAGCAAGATGAGATCGAACCAAGCTCCTTGTTGCTTAATGTCAACGAAGAGCATATTTGGCCTATATAATCCAGGTAGAACTTGGTTCTTTGACAAATATACAGGTATTTGGTGTGGTAGTGATAACCAACCAAGTGTAAAGCCTATTGGACATACATGATTAATTTGTCACAAAGCATAATGAGAAGAAAACAGTCTTAAAGTATAAAGACTGACCTTGTGGCGCGAGGTTTCTCACAAAGCCCTGGAATTGTTCTATTGTAATGAACTTTATAGTGTTCAGCTACTTAGTTAGCTTGGTAATTTCAAAAGGACTTGAAATGCAGCATATGTATGTGGTTGTTACGTATCTCTGAAAGAATCAAGAGATAGAAGATATTTACAAAAGTACTTGATAGCCTTTTGTTACCCAAATTAAGTGACTCTAAACCACAGAGTGCGTTTACAGTTAGATATAACGCTCACTTATAGATTGAAGCAATCAGGCGGATGTGGTATACCCGTCTAAGTGACTATTTGATTTGGATGGGATAGACAAGTAAGTTATTTTTCCTTACGTAGTCACAAGAAAGTTCCTGATTTGGAATTGTAGCTATCTGTGTCGATGGTACAGACATGATGGGTACTCTTGATGTAATAAGAGACCTTAAAAGCTATTTGAAATCCGAATTTGAGATGAAAATTCTGGGAAAGCTCGACCGAATACTGAGCTTGTGGTATATTATTCCACCAGTTTGCATATGTCTAAAGTTTTCGGGCAATTTAACAAAGACATGCATCCTGATAGCACTCCCATGATTAGTCGAGGTTCAAATGTACGTAACTGACCATTTCATCTAAAGGAAGATGGTGAAGAAGTGTTGGGAGATGAAATTCCCATATCTAAGTACAATAGACGCATTGTTGTACTTAGTATAATAATGTACTCGATTAAATTTTACATCCTCAGTGAACTTGTTAGCTAGATATAGCTCAGCGCCGACGCAACGTCATTGATGGTACAATGAATATAATCATGTACTTAAAAGTAACCATTGACATGAGTTTGTTTTATCCCTGCAAAGACATAAAAAGGAATGCTATAGGAACTGCAATCCAAAGGTTGTTGACTATGAAGGAGCAATAATCTCTTCTCTAACAAAAGTAATCAGGGGGAGATATGGTAGACTATTTTCTAAGTCATTACCGATATTCAGTTTTGAAAAGTACATGACTAAAGGAACTATTTGGAACAACTCTGAAAGTAATCAGGGGGAGATGCCGACATCAGGGGGAGGATCCAAGGATATGATGTCGACATATTTTACTTCGAAATTGAAGATGTGTTGTACTCTTTTTCCCTTCGATCGAGAATAGTTTTTCCCAAAGGGTTTTGTTACTCGACAAGGTTTTTAGTGTGACAACACTAAAAACATCAAGTATGTTGAACGTTGAAGACATAAAGATCACGTTGATATTACTAAAAATATCTGAATCAAAGAAATGAAACGTGATAGTATGTTAAGCAACATAACTTTCAGAATCAACAACAAGGTCTTATAAACATTCAAGTCACCAAAGTAAAGTGTGACAAACTCCTTTTGACTGCATTAGACTCTGAAAATTGTCTGACATCAGGGGGAGCATCTAATGGTGTGTTGCACTATTTTCCTTCACCGAGGTTGCTTTTTCCCATAGGGTTTTGTTACTCGGCAAGGTTTTTAATGAGACAACAACAAATACCGGGAATGTAATTTCCCAGCTAAGACTATTGTCTTTGCTACAAGGATTTTCTTCCTTAGGAGTTGTGAAGAAACTAGTCAACTTCAACGGAGCAAAGTGATCATCTGCAACGTATCACCTTTACTTGCATCTTTCACGTTGTACTCTTTTCCCTTCGTCAAGATTTTATCCCACTGGGTTTTCCTTGTCAAGGTTTTAATGAGGCAACGTATACACATCCAACTATGTTCTAAGTTTACTTAATGTTGTACTCTTTTTCTTTAGCCTGACAAAGTTTTAACGAGGCAACTAACTTAGACTTGTCGATCTTTGAAGATCGTATTGCATGTGATGAACTACATGTAAATTACGAGACAACATGTGAAGTACTACATGTGAAGAGTTGCACCAAGGTTTTATCCCACTGGGTTTTTCCTTGTCAAAGTTTTAGTAAAGCAATTGATTTCGGCACAAGTCATCAAGGAGAGAACGACATTTGAAGAACTACATTTAAATCACTATATGTGAAGCACTATGTATAAAGCTTTGTTTTGAACCGCACAAGGGGGAGTGTTATAGGGCCTGTGGCCCATGGATGTGCGGTCCATTAGATGAATAGGTCTTCCCTTTCCTGTATATAAGAAAACATTATATGTATGTAATAGACTGATGCCTCTTTATCAATAAGAAGTTCTTCTCCTTCTCCATCTCTATCTCTAACTCTTGCTTTAACCCAATTGGTACTACAAAAATTAAATAATTTTTTTCCTTTTTTTTTTGTGCCACCAGCGGCTTTTATTAAAAACAAATAAAGAGGTTCTTACATAGGAGTAGTTGG
Source organism: Papaver armeniacum (assembly GCA_023531295.1). Classification (NCBI taxonomy): domain Eukaryota; kingdom Viridiplantae; phylum Streptophyta; class Magnoliopsida; order Ranunculales; family Papaveraceae; genus Papaver; species Papaver armeniacum. The sequence goes on along the minus strand of JAJJWW010007730.1, from coordinate 41,328 downwards.
TAACCTATAATATTTTTATCTTATATGGAGTATTTTTATTTTTATTTTTGTACTTTCAATTTTGTTTCTAAACTCATTTTTATTTTATTTTTCTACTTTCAATTTTGTATTTCATTTTTATTCTATATTTGTTTTGTCTTTAATTTTACATTTCAAATTTATATGTATATGCTTTTTTTTATTATTATTTTTCCTTTGAACATCTAGATTGAGTCGGGACAATGTAAAATTACTTCACTTCATTTTACAAGAGCAAAGAGAGAAATTAAACAAATTTAGAAGAAGATAAAAGAAAAAACGCCATTTAATTATATACTAAACCAAAAACAAATAAAAAGATGAATTCTCACTACCAACCAATTTTGGTTTGCTTAGGCCGGTTCCTATGCACAAGTCAAATTGCATAGTTTGCCATTTTGCGCCCACTATGAGTATGGTAAAACGACAAATGTAATACGCGATAGAGATTCTACAGAGCGATAGAGGTTCCATCGCTCGATGGTCTCTAGATCGCTCGGCGATCATTATAGCGCCAACGATAATCATTATATCGCTTGGCGTTATGATCAATGCTCAATAATTTATCATCTAACGGTCAGGAATCTACCCCCTATAGATACTTAACTTCAAATTCATTTCAACTCTCAACTTCAAATTCATTTTAACATGGCTAGTGCTCGCAACACAACATAGCTAGCGCTCGCTTCACTCGAGACGACGATGTTTCTCTAATTCGATGTTGGATTAATGCTCAGTTTCATTTAATTAAAATTATATTAATTTATTATTATTTATCTTTTTTTTTTTCCAGAAAATTAGAGCTCATTCCAAATTTGCTTAAGAAAACAAAAGACAGTTTAAGCATGATGAATGCTATCAACTCTATAAAATTCATATGCAGGGATTTAATTTTGATTAAGTATTATGTGATGTGATTGCATTTTCTTGATTAAATGTTGGAACTTAATGAAATGTAAAACTGGTTTCGATTTGAACATTAATTTTTAGATAGTTTTACAGCAAGATTTTGTTTACGAGGAAACTGCAAATGCAGAAAAACCCCAGGACCTAGTCCAGTTTTGAGTACTCTCAGAATTAAGCCGCTATACAAAATCTAATACCAACTTCGTATAGTTGATACCAAGTAGACTAACCCTATCTACTTAGTTTCCTCAGTATCCCGACGCCTTCGACTTCTAGAGTCACGCACGTGAATGACCAATCCTTTTGATCGTATTCAAAACAGTAAAGGATAAAACTATTTGGTAACCACTCTATTCAATCTTTGGTAATAAGATATTATTGAGTCGTTGAAAAGGGATCTTTCTTTTAAAACAATAAACTCCTTTGTCTGGTTAGATCAATCTAAAAGTTTGATTCCCGAAATAACCAATTTCTAGATTCGAATCAATCAATATAGAACTCAAAGAGTAACTATAAAGTGATGCCGATCTCACACAACTAGACAATCAAGTCTATCAAAGATAAATATGATTCTAGTTGGATCCCAGTCGATCAAGGTTTGTGCACTATATCCACAGAAATACGAAAACTAATAAGAAAATTTTTTTCGTCTTCAAATCTTCGATTGTCTTCTTAATAACCTGCACAACACAAGTTGAATCATGTTGTGATCAATCACGCACATAACAGAGTCTGTAAACAATGAATTATCACAAGATGTCTTTAGATCCGCAAATGGTTCTAAAGATCTCGTCGATACTTTGATCTAGTTTGAGTGAACCTTATATCAGAAGAGAAGGTTCTCAAGAATAAACAAGCTAGGTGCAATCAAAGTTTTAACAACCGTTAGTTAATCAAATCAATAATCGAAAACTAAAATTACAATGCAATTATCTAGTTTCCCACCAACGGTACTCGTAGAGCTTTTTGATCCCACAGAAGTCTTTAAACGAGCGGTCGTAAGAGATTTCGCCTAATTAAGGTGCTTTCCTATCATGATAGACGACTCCACTAGAAACAACAAGAATGAAGTTTGCACGAATCTTAGGATAGTTTGTAAGAAATGCAAACTCAAGTATTTATAGACCAAGGTTGTTTGGACAACAAGGATATTCCAAAACCGAAATTATTCTCAAGATATGCATTAAAGTACCTAATTTCGGTTTTCCTATTTCCAATTAATTACCAAACCATATTTCCGAAATCTATCTTAGAAAACTTCTATTATTAGTGTAGCACATTAACTTATAATATTTTCCAGACGATATGCTTTAATTGCTGGTAATTAAAATATATATTATGAAAATCATAATTGAATGCTTTTCAATATTTCGGTGTGGGATCACCTTGAGTATCAAGGAATATATTTGAACAATTAATGATAAGAGTTATTTACATGTTCAAATAATGTCGACATCTAGAAGTTTCTCTCGGCAAACCCTAATTCCAAGATCACACAAAACATGAAGAGATATGTGAATATTGGAAACTCGGTTTTGCTCCTTGGGATCGGTTCTACCATGACTCACAATTTAAGTTGTGACCGTTTATACCATGCTTCCCAAATTAGGTTGTCACCGGTTACACCATGCTTCCCAAATTATCTTGTGATCGGTTACACCTTACTTCCCAAGTTAGCTTGTGATTGATTACACGTTGGTTCCCAAAGTAGCTTGTGACCGATTACAATTAACTTCCCAATGTAGCTTGTGATCGCTTACACCTTGCTTCCTGAATTAGCTTGTGACTGATTACACCTTGCTTTCTGAATCAACTTGTGACTGGTTGCATCTTGCTACACATTATAGGCTATGACTGGTTATACCTCAATTCTCAACATAAGTTAAGATACGTTCTACCTTGTCATCTTGTATTGGTCATCCAAAAGATATTCAATAAAGAACCGGACTAATCATGATTTCCCTTTCGATTATGAAACAAGTTCATGCATCCACTTCCTTAAACCAATGTAATGATACATAGTTTTCTAGATGAAATCATACCAATACCTTACACATAATCAAGTAACTAAATACAAAGATTATGTTGATGTAGTATTTACGAAGTTCCAAAAGATAAGTGTTTATACTTCGTAATTCAATAAATTCATTGACACTTTGATCATAATGATATGACCAAGTCTAACCACTAAAGTATTATATATATACAACTTCGCATGTTATGTTTTCAATATAATATGACTTTAAAGATACGTTAGGAATGAAAACAAGATCAAGTCAGTATTACTAACCTCAAGTGGAAGGATGATGTCTTCGTTGCAGTCGTTACTTCTTCTCATTCTTCAGGTCTCCGGAGTAATACTTGTATGTCTCAACATTCCTAAACTTTCTAGTCTAACCTAAACGAAGTTGACTCTAGTATTTAATCAAGCGACTCTAGATGAGTTTTGATACTAAAATATGACAACCAAACTTGACGTACCAACACTTGGTGGGTTCAACCGAGCTATGCTCTAACATAAACATTAAATACTCCCACATTTGATTCGAGTTATTTTTGTGGACTTTACATATACACTTGTGGCTCTTTCTCTCTCTTCTCCTTTCCCCTTCTCTCTAAGAAAAAAACCCTAGCCTCCATTAACATCTTGCTCAGATTTGGTCCTTTTTGGACTAGATCTGAGCAAGTTTTCTTCTCTTTTTAAGTTTTACTAGGTAGTTTTGAATAAAACTGATTTTTATATTGGTTTTTTATGTCTTTCGACATATTCTTCGTTATTTGGAGCAAATTTTCTTCGCCATTTGGGGCGATTTTCTCTTTTGCTTTGAGGGCGATTTATTCAAACCTTGATCGCTAGTTCGTGGCTTGCTATTCTCAATTCAAAAACACCGATGTTTCAATACAGTATTGCTTTGAATCTATATTCAGTTGAAGGGATTTAGGGCATCCAGGTACGTTTGGATTTACAAGATTATGGGAAAATTACTCATTTCTTTTAGGAGCATCTCTTATTGAAGAAGAAAAATCAAATTAAATGGTCGGAATCGATTCCGGATAATACCGTCATTCTTCCATACTACATACACATAAATTGGATATCATTGCGTTTTATGGCTCTTTCTCTTCACTATCTGCTTGTAATTGATATTTTTATTTGTATTAGGGTTTTTGATTATCTTATATAATAGTTACCTAATAATAGAGGAAGAATACCTTCTCAATCCTATTTTCACATTATCTCATATTCTGGATAACGATTTTCTTTCCTTTTTCTTTTCTAAATCAAATAGCATTTTTTAAGCTACTATTTTTGAGATATGTTCATATTATAAAGCTAGCTAAATCCAAAAAAAAATGAATATATTCTGAAACGTATAACTCAATCATCTATTATTTTGAAAATCTATCGTCAAAAACTAACAAATTTTCAGTGGTTAAAATTAGTATTGGTAGAGGTTGAGATTAGTATTGTGTTTTTTTTTTTTTTTTATAGATATATAGAGCATTATAAGAGGACCATATAACCAAAGTATTAGTTTAAATACACAACTATTTAAGTTTTATAATGGACTTAAGAGCGTAAAAAAAATCCTTGTTTTCGAATGAAAAAAACAAAAAGGTTTTTTTCAATTTATATTGAAACAAGAAACCGAACAACAAAAAAAGCAGGCAGTGTAAATGGAATCTAATCATTTACTGATACAGTGGCCTTTCTTTCTCATTCTTTTAATATTTTTGGGGCATAAACAAAGACATATTTTTTATGAATTTTGTTTTGTTTCAATAATTATCACTCACATTTTTTTCAATTTATAAAAAGAGCTGTAGTTGTAGCTAGGTAGAATTTTGTTTTGTTTCAGGTAGCTTAAGTAAATTTGTTCTCAATTTCTCATCCATAAATACTACTGTGGAGTGTGTCCCCAAAGGGCCCAAACCTTAGCATTAATCTGTTCCATCAATTTGACGTTTTAAAGCAATCCTTGTAGCGTACCCGTAGGGTCCCCAAAATATGTAATGGGGCACACAAGTCATTTTTTATTTTTATTTTTATTTTTATTTTTATTTTATTTTATTTTTTTTTAAAAGAGGTTCCCCTGGAACCATTCATAGAGAAGTACTATAATTTCCATGAAAGGAATTACGGTACTATGTTACATCTTCATTCCAAGTTTGAATATTTAAGTAAATTTGCATAGCTCTTAAACCATTGTCTAATCAATTATGAGTGATATCATATTTGTTACAAAAAACAGAAAATCTAGCTGCCCAAATGATTTGGGTTCTCTAATTAAGTTAAATTCTTGAGCTAAAAAGTTTATATGGAACTTTGTGTTGTTTCCAAAATCTTCACTAATCCGGTATCTTTGTTTTACGGCCTTAACATACATTCAAATCAGCGGCAGACAGAGTGGGTTCGGAGTTGCTCTGAAAGAGATAAAGTAGCCACTCAATTCCGTAAGCCCATCGGAAAATTTGCATCTGCTCCAGTTTTCTCAATTCTTCTATGGTGGTGCATTCTACATGCAAACCTCTAGCTTCTCTTATTGTTCCTGTAAAGTCACACAATGTCAAACCAATTCCTGCTTTTGTTGTACAGTTCATAAAAGTAAAGACAATATTTAGTTACATTGCCATATTTGGTTTTGGTCCTTCCATTGGTTGAGAAGTAATCTGAAGAGTCTCATCAACGTGAGGGTTATAGTAAAGTTGTTGCATTATGTTAAAACCTGGTTTGTAAACATTGTTATAGCTATTGATAAACTTTAAAATGTTGTTTGCTGTGACTGCACTATTCTGACTTTGCTTTTTAAACACTACGTTGCACCTTGCTTTCCAAATGTACCATATTATTATGCTACAAAGCACATTCCAATCTATTCCAAAATTTCCTCTCTCTGGGTTTTCAAAGCAATCACTTAGCCAACCATGAAAATTAGAAGTTCCATTAAGAATAAACTGCATAGAAAAATTAAGATGCGACCAAACTTGAGTAGCATAATTGAATTGAAGAAAAAGATGTGTTAAAGATTCTTGTCCTTCATTACAAAGTTTACAAGTAGTATCTATGTCCTAGGATTACAGTAGCTACTCTCACGCTATTAGGGAGAATATCATGAGATGCTTTCCAAATAAATTGTTTTACATAAGGAGTAGTATCCATACTCCATATCATGTTCCATTTTTTATGAGCATTTCCATTGGTGTTTATTTGGTCATACAAGGATTTCACAGAAAACATACCTTTGTGGTTTAGGGTCCAATGAGGAGTATCTTCCTTATCAACGACCGGGATTGAAATAATCTTTATTTTCTCTATAGTTTCATCATCAAAACATTTAGAAAGTTTAACTAAATCCCACGTATGGTGCATGGTAATAAGATCACTGACTTTAATGAAATTATCAGTTCCTATTTGAGGTTTTTTCATGAGAGGACTCCTTTCTGGAATCCAGAAATCATCCCAAATATTAATGTTGGTTTCATTTCCTAATTCCCAAAAAAAAATACTTTTTTATCTGTTGAATGCCAGCTAGCATTCCTTTCATAATCCAGCTATCATTCCTATTAGGAATAGTATTTATGTGTAATATATCACAATTGGGATAGTATTTGGCTTTGAGGATGGAGGCACAAAGAGATTCTGGATGTTCTTTTAACCTCCAACCCATCTTAGCTATCATAGCTAGGTTAAAATTTCTCACATTCTTAATTCCCAATCCTCCTTCTTCAAGGGATTGACAAACCGAGTCCCAATTCTTCAAACAGACCCCTTTTTTACCTCTTTCATTAAGACCTTTTTCTTTTTTTCCCCACCAATAGTTTCTTTGGAGTTTTGTGATACTATTACATATTTTAACCGGAATCTTAAAACAGTTCATTTGATACACATAAAGGGAGGAAGTGACATTTTTAATCATAACTGTTTTCCCTACATTGTTTAGATTAGTTCCATTCCAACTATGTATCCTAAGTTTCATTTTATCCACTAGAGGTTCAAAACACTGGATATTTGATCTATTGGTAAATAACGGTGAACCTAACTATTTATCTTGTAGTGGTATAACAGTGACTCCTAATATTTCCTTTACTCTATGTCTAATGCTAGTTTCAGTTTTTGGACTAAAAAAAACACCCGACTTACTTAGATTGATTAGTTGGCCAGAAGGTAATCTGAAATCTTTGAACATTTTAACGAGATTATGACAAGATTTTTCATTAATCTTACAGAATAACAGACAGTCATCCACAAACAGTAAATGACTTATAGAAGGAGCTTTGTGAACAATTTTTATACCTTTCAACAAACCTGAATTTTCCGCGTGAAGGATTGTGCGAGAAAGAGCTTCTATAACAAACAATAAGAGATAAGGAAAGATTGGGTCTCCTTGTCTCAATCCTCTAGAAGGCTTAAAGAATTTAGTAGGAGACTCATTGAGTAAAACAGATAAAGTAGTTGTCGAAATGCATTGGTAAACTAAGTTACACCATTTATTGTTAAAACCCATTTTTGTCATTATTTGGATCAAGAAATCCCATTCGACTCTGTCGAAAGCTTTAGACATGTCAATTTTTAATCCCATAAATCCTTTCTTAGATTTGGAATTTTTCATTTTATGAATAATTTCATATGCCATAGTAATGTTCTATGAGATCTGCCTTCCAGGAATGAAGGCAGATTGAAAAGGAGAAATTATTTTCCCTAGCAAACCTTTCATTCTGCCTGCCATTAGTTTAGAAATAATTTTGTAAGAAGTATTAGCAAGCGCTATGGGTCTGAATTCAGAGGGAGTAGTGGGGTTAAGAGTCTTAGGGAATGAGGCATTCATTTCCTTAGAGATATTACCAGTTATAAAGAAAGTTTGAACCATGTTTATAAGGTCAGTACCTATGGTTTCCCAGTTTTGCTGAAAAAAATTGGGAGGAAAACCATCCGGTCCTGGACTTTTATCAGGTTCCATGGAAAAGAGAGTTTTCTTTATTTCATCTTCCGTAGGAGTACCACAAAGCATATCATTATCGGTCTGTGTTATACTAGTAGGTATACGGTTTAGCATTTCGTGGTTCATATTAAGGTTCACAGTCGAGGCTATTGAAAATGATTTGTTATGCAATCAGAAATATCCTTTCTAGTGTTGAGCCATTCATTTTGTTCATTTTTTAGAATTTCAATTCTATTTCTTCGAAATCTCTGTTTAGCTTTGTTATGAAAATATCTCGTATTTAAATCTCTAAAGCTAAATTTTGGTCTCTACTTTTATCCTTCCAAAATTTCTCCTTTATAGCATACCACTTGGCCAGGTCTCTTCTAAGTTTAGATAGATCATTTGTTTTGTTTGGGTAATTCGCCATTCTGTTGGTCCTATCAAGGTCTTTTTTAATGTTATCAATGTTACTATGTATGTTTCCAAAACTTTTTCTGTTCCATATTTTCAATATGTGTTTGACAGTAGCTAGTTTTTTGTTGACTTGATGGGCAGGAGATCCCCTAACATTAGTTTTCCAACTCTCTTGATATAATGGTTTGCATTCTTCATGTTTTATCCACTCCCCAAAATACTTAAATGGGGTAGAACCATCATTCCAATGGTTATATGTGTTTAGTCTTATTGGAACACGGTCAGAGGCAAGAGGCCCTAGATGGTTTGAACTAGAATTAGGAAATTTTCTATTCCATTTAGAGTTAACTAGAGCTTTATCTAACCTTTGTTCTATGTTTTCAGTGTCATCTCTGTGATTATTCCAAGAAAAGGTGTAGCTTGTAAAACCCAAGTTCATTAGATCACATTTATTTATTAGATTATTAAAAACTCTTGCCTCGTTTTTTTTGAAAGGAAATCTACTATTTTTTTCTTCTTCATGAAGACCTACATTTAGGTCCCCAATTACTATCCAAGGTTTATCCATTGTGGATGCCATATCTTTTATGATTTTCCAAGATTTCAGTTTCAAAGGTCTATAGGGACTCCCATAGAAGCAGGTAAGAATCCAGCTACTATCATTCAAATGATTTGTGACAGTTGCATTAATGTGATTATGAGCAAAGTCATTTATCTGAATATTAGCATTATTTTTCCAGATGAGACATAATCCTCCCGCACTTCCTCTTGGAGGTACAAGATGATAGTTGTAGACATTTACCTGTCTTAAAATGTTATGCATTGCTATGTTTTGTTGTTTCGTTTCTGATAAAAATAGGATATTAGGGTTATCCTTATTGAGAGTGTCTAGCATACTATTTCTAGTTTCCAATGTTCCTAAACCTTGACAGTTCCATGCTATCACATTTATAAACTCCCAAAAATAGGAGATCACAGGGTATCTAAATTCAACTAGCACAATATATGTACAAGTTCCACATTGCAATCTTAACATATCTGCTAGTTTTCTATCATGATAATAAGAAAGGATAAGACAATATTTGAGATGTTCCACATTATTGCATTCAACAGTAAAAACACAATAGTCAAAAACTATATGAAGGTAGGAAGTATACTTATCAGGTTTACTGACAGCAATTCTAGATTTAGTAGGCAACAATATGGGGGTTAGGCTTACCTCTTTGTATCTTGACAAGTCTTTCATTGGATGTAATCGAACCAATTCACCAACATGGTTATATTCAGAATCTATCCTCTCAACACTTGAAAGTTTTACCTTAGTTTTGGTCAGCAGACTAGTTTGTGCAGTTCCTTGTCCTTTTCTTTGAATCCCAGGTTTTCTCAGCAGTTTTGTTTTTTTCCAGTTGTAGCAAATTGTACCTGGGGTCAGACGAGAATGCATTAGCCTTGAGAGAGATTTTAATTGTCCTTTGCAGAATTTAAAGAACTTCATAGCTCTGCTAAGAGATATAAAGAATAAGAACAAAAGAAAACTTTCAATGAATGTTATCTTTTGAATCAACACAGCTGCTAGAGAAAACTCAGTTTAAAAAATTAGAATCCAACAATAAACCAACAATGAAGTAGGTTAACAATTAAAATGAAAGTTGCACTACCAAATTCAATCTCGATGACCAAAACAACTAAAAACTAACAATTATAGGCGGATGTCAAACCAATTTTTAAATTTAAGAAAATTATCTAATTCAATCTTAAAACAGATAGGTCTCTACAAGAGACAATGAAAGAGCTGACTAATTAAAGGCAAATAAGACAAGTGATAAACTAGTTGTGAGCCTGAGATAAATTGGTTGATCAATTTTTCAGAAAATGAAGGGGAATCTCACGTCTAATAACAATAACGAGTAATAATTAAGGTCTGTACTTCGATACAAATCTAAAGAGATTAAATCCAACTCAAAGGCAATAATTATTTAAGAGAATTCAAGAGATAAGGAGAAAATTAATAGGAATTGTAGATAGCCAATTTTATCTGGCCAGATAATGATCTTGGTTCTCCTTGCAGATGAAATGTTGTCATCACGGTTGAATAAAAGCAAAAAGCGGATTTAGGGTCTTCTCGATCTTCTACTTCTAGAGTGTGTTAGATTCTTAGTGTCTTCAAGTAATATGAATTTTTAGTGTCTTCGGTGTGCAGGGATCTTAGAAAACTCTTGATGTCTTAGTATCTTCGGTGACTCGTAGCCAGGAGAATAAAGCGATCCGGTAAGAAATACGAGAGGTGTTTTTGGATATTAAGATAATAGATCTGAAAGATTTGGGTCGAGAATACATCGGATTAGTTCAATTTAACGGTGGGTATTGATTAATTTAGGGATTTGATGGAAATTTCTGTTTTTCGGTCATCCGCTCCACAAAATTTTTACAGTAACGGTAAAATAACGGTCGATTTCGGTGGTATTGCGGGGTGGTTTCGGTCGCAGGGAGCGGTTACCACCCCAAAAGGGTGGTATAGAGGATTTTTTTAGATTTAGAAAAAGAGAAAAAGAGGGGGAGTCGTACAAGGAAAGCGAAAGTTTGACGAGGAGACGGGGAGATTTAAGGTTGAGAAGCTTTGGCGATGAAAGCTAACAAGCTAAGTCACTAGTTTGTTGTTTTTAGCAACCATATTAACACGGTCACTAGCCAAGTCCCTAATATCTCAGCCACCGGTTTTGGGATGTTAGAATATCCACGGTCACAATTATATTTCCACATTATAACCATAACCAAATTTCGGCATCTAGATACAAAGGCATGACTAGCCACCTCGATCAACCGCATCGACACCTCTACCTCCATCTCGAGTTTTACAGGGACACTACATTGTCCATCAAAAATACAGTTTTTACGGTGGAAAGCATTGACCGAAGGCCTCTCGACCTTCGAAACCAACATCCTCCACCGATGCAACTTTGAACCGAAGAAAGCTATTCTGCTCCAATATCCTGTTATTGTGGATTCATGGCTTATCAATCTAATTGTAACTCATGAATCTTGGGGTATTATATACCCTCATGTAATAGCCCTTTAGTAGTTTAATAAATTATATTCTTCAAAAAAAAATCAAATTTGGTCTGAGAATTAATCGCGGTCATTGGGGCCAATTAAAGTCTGGGGTTTCTAGGATTTAGGACCAAATGTGATCGCCAATCTAGATTACAACTAAATATAGTGAGGCGTGAGTATGGGGAGCGTGTGAGGGTAGGTATAGGTGTTAGTTGATCCTTTAACTAATCTTAATTTCGAACCGTTATTATGAGATTGGTTCTTAATTCTTTAAAATCATTGATGAAGTTTACCATACTATCAGTAGGTATCCACTTGGTTTCTTTCGGATCTTGAAAGTTGAAAGCCAGAAGACCTGACTCATCTTAGGATCTAGGAGAACTATCAGACTCATAATTAGACATGACTTTTGAGACGACCTTCTTCTTCCTTTCTGTATTGATTCCTAGACAATTCTTTACTTTAAGAGCTTCTTCCTTATTAGCCTTTGTAATGTTGCGAGTTATTGGAGGCATGCTCAAAGATTTAAATAAGAATTAATCAGGATTTCTCAATACATATATGAGAAAAATTCCTTAAGTTATTAAGAAAATATATTTCGAACCAGAAGAATCAAAAGATTTCCGAGAAAACAAAGTATACAGTATATTTTATCATGGTTCGAAATTCTCAAGTTATGAAGAGAATATTATTTATAGGATATTATTAAAATCCGAAAATTTTACATAAGTCTTAATTACCGAAAACCGGTGTTGACATGAACCTTTTAGACAATATGAATTCGCGATTACCAATTTTGTCATGAATTTTTAAGATATTTACAAACACAATGTTGTGCTCTCGTTTATGTGTTTCCCCATCCCGAATAAAATGAGCACAAAATCTGGATGAGAGTGCACTAACTCCACACAACTAAGTTGCATTGGAGTAAGCATTGGCATTCTTACAACGAGTATAGAAAAATCGTTCATATTTCTCTTTGGAGATTTTTGCCCAAAGTATTTTCTCCCAAAAATTTGATCTTTCCTTGTGATACAAATTGGATCCACGAGGAGAAAATGAAGCGTGTGAGAATCTTGAGAGATGGATAAATCTCTTTTAGTTACATTAATGAGATTTTCATATGATCTTCTCATTCTAAGGATTTCCTTATCATATACATCAGTTCGATCATTAGGAATAATCATAGGATTTTGTGGAATCCTTTTCTAATTATTTTTCATGGCCGAAATTATCTCCTTCCCTTTTTTCTGGAAACCTTCGGTAGGTAAACTACCTTCATGTGAACCGAGTCTGTTCCAACATGAGCGAGGAGGAACCTATTTCCAGAAGTGATTATCAACTATTTCGTCTAACCAATTTGAGTTGATTTTATCAGTTTGGGGTATAATCTGTCTTTCTACTGAAGAATGATCTTTCGGTTTTTTAAGACAAGATACTTATTTCAATGCTTTTACAAGAGTATTTTGAAGAAGCACAAGTTTCTTGTCAAGTGACTGAAAGCTATATTCCTTACGATCTTTTTCACCGGACCAATTCAAAATTTCTTTTGAACTAGATTTCGTTTGATCATCTTTAGTTGTAGAAGGAGATTTTTCATTCTCTTCTAACTTGATGTAGTTAGGCGGACTACCATCATCATCAAAATCTATTTCAGATGTGATCAAACGAGTTGTCATCACGATCTGTAAAAGTTGAGCAAGGACTTTTGGTTTCTTCATCCAAAGAAATTATAACATAATCATTAGTTAGAGTCTTAGATTGAAATCCTGGTTCTTGAGATAGTGCCTTATCAAGACCTTCTACTTTGACAGTGAGATTCATTTTCTATTTGGCTAGAGTCTCAAGTTGTATATCTTTATCTCTGACTTCTTGTATGGGAAGATTAGATTATGTCTTTAATCTCAGTATTTCAAAAGACAACGTCTAATAGGCTTTAGGAGTTTTACCAACTCTTTTTCAGCATGTTCTTGGACATCAGAGTCGGACATAAAAAATGTGTTATTAGCCCCTAAATCATGAGTCAAGGAAGTAGCAACATTTTCAACTTTTGAGTACTCGAAATCTTGCAATACATTAATTAAATCAGTCATAGATTCAAATCTTATAGGTTGGATCGCACCAAACACAGATTGTTAGATCTTTTCGTGTTTGCCTGCTCTGATACCAATTGAAAATACGAGGGTACCCAAATACACTAGAATCTTTAAATATTAACCTATAAGTCTGATACCAATTGTGATTGTCTATGCACAATAGTCGAGACAATACGATAACTTGGTATTCACTTGACAATAGTTACGGTAATGAAGCCGATTAACTATAGGATCAATGTCAAGTGATTAGAATTAACGCACAATAGTATTATTTACTTAATTATAATAACAATTATAAATTTTGTTAACGAGGAAACCGCAAATATTCTCAAGATGTGCATTAAAGTACCTAATTTTGGTTTTCCTATTTCCAATTAAATGTCTAACAATATTTCTGAAATCTCTCTTAGAAAGTTTCTATTATTAGTTTAGCACATTAACCAATAAACCTTTTCCAGAGGATATGCTTTAATTGCTGGTAATTAAAATATATATATTTGAAAATCATAATTAAATGCTTTTCAAAATTTCTGTTTGGGATCACCTTGAGCATCAATAAATATCTTTGAACAATTAATGATAAAAGTTATGTACATGTTCAAATAATATCGACATTTAGAAGCTTCCTATTTTAGCAAACCCTAATTCCAAAAAGCACACAAGACATAAAGAAATATGTGAATATTGGAAACTCAGTTTTGCTCTTGTGACCGGTTATACCATGACTCACAATATAAGTTGTGACCGGTTATACCATGCTCCCTTGTGTATGTTGTGATCGGTTTCACCTTGCTTCCCAAAGTAGGTTGTGATCGCTTAAACCTTGCTTCCAAATGTAGGTCGTGATCGGTTACACCTTGCTTCCTAAATCTAGTTAGGATCGGTTAGACCTTGTCACACAATATAGGTTATGACCGGTTATACCTTGATACTCAACATAGTCAAGATCGGTTCTACCTTGTCATCTTGCATTGGTCATCCAAATATTGGAAACTCAGTTTTGCTCTTGGGACCGGTTATACCATAACTCACAATATAAGTTGTGACCGGTTATACCATGCTCCCTTGTGTATGTTGTGATCGGTTTCACCTTGCTTCCCAAAGTAGGTTGTGATCGATTAAACCTTGCTTCCAAATGTAGGTGTCGTGATCGGTTACACCTTGCTTCCTAAATCTAGTTAGGATCGGTTAGACCTTGTCACACAATATAGGTTATGACCGGTTATACCTTGATACTCAACATAGTCAAGATCGGTTCTACCTTGTCATCTTGTATTGGTCATCCAAATATTATTCAATGAAAAACCAGACCAACACACTTATGATTTCCCTTTCGATTATGAAAAAAGTGCATACATCTACTTCCTTAAACCAATGTAATAATACATAGTTTCCTAGGATGAAATCACATCTATATCTTACACATAATCAAGTAACTAAATACGTAGATTATGTTGATGTCATATTTATGAAGTTCAAAAGATAAGCATTATACCTCGTAATTCAATATAATTTCTTGATACTTTGATCATAATGGTATGACCAAGTTTAATCACTAGAGTGTCATAAATATAACTTCGCATGTTATGTTTTCAATATAAAGTGACTTGAAAGATACGTTAGAGAATGGAAACAAGATATATTCAATATTACTAACCTCAAGAGGAAGGATGATGTCTTCGTTGCAGTCGCTACTTCTTCACATCCTTCAGGTCTTCGAAGTAATACTTGTACGTCTCAACATTCCCTAGACTTTCCAGTCTAACATAAACGAAGTTGACTCTAGTAAATAATCAAGCGACTCTATATGAGTTTTGATGAAATATGACGACCAAACTTGACATACCAACGTTTGGTGGGTTCAACCGAGCTATGCTCTAACAACGGGTACCAACGTCAATCAAAGCTCTTCCAAACTCGTTGGATTTGAGATGGACTGAGGTTACTAGTCCCCCGGTCACGTAATTCTACGTCTGTGGCTAGTGATTGAGGAAGTGTTTCTAGCAGAAGCAAGCGTTTTCCTGACACCACGTGGTTAAGAGCGTTGAAGACGTCTTTCCTTTGTGCATTTGATAGGTAAAGTTGTTAGAGCATTACTCGATTCGAACTCGCAAGCCTTGCTATCTCAAGCTTGTTTGTCAAGTTTAGTTTCCAAAAATATAATTCTTGATTTCTAGTCTACTTATAGTGAAGTCTCGGATTAGGATAGTAAGTCTAGTTGAGCTCTAGACTCCATGGCGTTCATCGAATGAAGACGTAGAACTACTCAAGGGAACTTGTGGAACTTCATCAACAAAAGGTATGTGGAGACTTGAACTTATCTATCACTCAAAAAGTCTATCTACGCTATCTCTATTTGAGACAAAAGTCGTATTGCTATATAGACTTCGATTATACACATTTGCTATTTCGAGCCGAGTTTATCCCGCTTATCTATTTCTCGAAATATGTGTTGGTAAGCTTTCGCTTTATCCATGTTCATCTTTACTCATGACGAAAGTCATGTTGATTATTCAATAACTTGAAAATCGCTTTGATGAAAATAGTTTGTGGATAACAAGTTAACAACTATTTTAACATCCTCTAAAAAAGTTTAAATGATTGAAATGAGAGTTTAGAACAAGTAACCAAGTTTGGATATAAACATAGTGTGTTATCACATTTGTGTAAAAGTCAAAATCGGGAACCTAAAGTATGCGTACCGTCGCAGCGTCTTGTGATTATTGGAAATTCGGGTAAGTATGCGTACATGTACGCATACTGGCGGAAGTTTCACGTCCGTGAATTTCTGCTGGAGTTTGAAAGTAAAAACAAACTCAATCCGGCTACTTAAGTATGCGTACAAGTTTGCATACTTAAGGAGGTTACTTTCTAAAATCGGTTTGTACATGAACTAAAACATTTATATAATATAAGGAATGCAATCTTTGCAAACCGTGGCTATAATGTTCATGAATTGATTTGAGTGAATCAAAATCGATTTTGCTTCGATTGTGTCTTATATACTTCTATGAGATCTAAGCAATTGAACAACTCTCTAACTAGTTCATTTGAGTCATTTGAACTAGTCATGGTAAAGGTGAATAAGGTTGATATGAAAGTGCTCATATGGCTAAACATTAGTTAACTATTGTTGAACCGACTAAGCGTACACGTTTAGGTACGGTTACTCAAACCTAAATGAAGGTGCATTTCATTTGTGTATAAAAATCTAAGTTCGATCTAACGGTTGAAAGATATTAGATTGAATCTAATCAGGTTTTTATCTAACGGTGAATATTGAATGCTTTGTTACCAAGGTAACTTAGATTGCAAACCTTGATTTGAAATCTATATAAAGGAGAACTCTAGCAACTGGGAAACCTAATCCCCACACCTTATGTGTGATACTAGTTGCATAAGCTAGAGTAGATTCTCATTTAACCTTAGGTTTTTCACGAAACCATGTAGGTTAACGACTTGAAGGCTTCAGTGGTATTGTGAAGCCAGAACCAACTATTTTCTCTGTAGTTGTGTGATCTGATCTTGCTGTTTTCTATCGTGATTGAGTACAATCGTAAGATTGGATTGAGATTAATTTCTCCGATATGCAAGATCGAAAAATAGTCACAAACATCTTCGTCTCATCATTTGTGATTCCACAATATCTTGTTTCGTTAATCGATTAAAATTATTGTGAGGTGATTGATAATACTAGGCTGTTCTTCGGGAATATAAGTCTGGGTTATCAATTGGTTCTTGTTCACCTTGATTTATCAAAATACGGAACAAAACTCGTAGGTATATCTGTGGGAGATAGATTTATCTATTCAATAGACTTTTCTGTGTGAGACAGATTTTTTTTTATTAAGTCTTCGACTTTGGGTCGTAGCAACTCTTGGTTGTGGGTGAGATCAATTAAGGGAATCAAGTGCATAGTATCCAGCTGGGATCACAGACGTAAGGAACACGACTTTACCTTGAATCGGTGTGAGATTGATTAGGGTTCAACTACATTCCAAACCGAAGTTAGCTTTGTAATAGGCTAGTATCTGTAGCGGCTTAATACAGTGTGGTGTTCAAATCTGGACTAGGTCCCGGGGTTTTTCTGCATTTGCGGTTTTCCTCGTTAACAAAATTCCGGTGTTTGTGTTATTTCTTTTCAGCATTATATTTTGTTATATAATTAAAATATCACAGGTTGTGCGTTGAATCGTTCAATTGGTAAATCTAACCTATGGTTGTTGATTGAAATTGATTGATCCTTGAACATTGGTCTTTGGTACCGTTCAAGTTATTTCTCCTATATTCAATCAGGCTCGCAAATTCTTATTGTTTGATTGCGGATTGAATTGAGAGATTGAAATATAACTCTTTGATATACTTTTATTAAGATTGAGTCCAATTGTCTAGTTGATTCTCTTGAAAGTATATTGGAGTTAGTCCATACATATTGCTAAGCGAACTATTGGGTGAGGTTGTTAGACCCCCGCTTTTTCAATTGGTATCAGAGCAGGCAAACACTTTAAACCTAATAAGTTTGTGTTTGAGTGTTTCCTAAAGTCTGTTCCTATGGGAAAAATGTCTTTGGGAAATTTGCTCTTGGCATCTGTAATGCACGCCAGAACTCCTTGAAGATCGTTCAGAACTTATTATCTATTAGACCTCTGGTCTCTCATGATAATCTCGTTCCATCTAAGTCTTTGGAAAACTTAGATGATGAGAAACAATCTAAAGAAAAAAATTAAAAGTTCTTCTAAGAAGGGAAGTATGAGAAAACGTAGTCAACGCTCAAAGATATGGAATCTCACTAGATTAACTCTTAATATATTTGAGGAATGATATGGTGATGGATCAATTGATAAAGATCAGTTTAAATCGTTTGAAAGCGTTTTTAGATTCTTATAAAAGCTTAATTGGATTAATAATTAGAATCGTTCCGATAAGAGTTCTGTACCGGTCAAATCATGTATTCATGATGTACGAACTAGGCCTACTACCAACTCATGTGAAATTGATAAAAAGATTTCTCAGGTGAGTTAGTGAAGGTTCTAATTGTCGGAAAAAGTCTTCTCTTGGTCATAAGAAAAGGGATTCAAAAATTTCTATTAACCACGAGTATCATCATTACTATGATTATGCTACTGGTATATTTCACAAATATCAACCGGAAAAATTGCATGAGAATCTCTATGCACATATCGCCTCTTGGTAACAAGCTTGGATCTACCTCATTTGTATATAACTTTAAATGGGGCAAGTAACGGTTGGGTTATTTTTGTGTTTGTGTTAATTTATTTTTAAGAAAAAAATTCCTTAACAAGTTTTTTTTTTTTCTTCTTCCCTAGGTTATTTAAGGTGATGAAGATTCTGTCTACTTTCCCTTTATTGCACGTACTGGTCCCTTCAGTGTGCAAACCTTGGTTGTTGAATCTTTTAAGAAATCATGCTTTCCCTTTGCGGGTCACGGTTCATGAACAGGTCCAAGCCCCATTTTTGGGTATTTAAATAAGTAAGGTACGTCTACCCTTCTTCTTCCTTCAAGTCCGCGTACGGGAACTATTCTAGGGTTCATGCCTTATCTCCATTAAAAATCCATATTTGGAGACTCATAAGTAACTAAGGTTTTTATTCATCATCAAGAAGCAAACCAAGTAAGTTCTTCCTTCTCTTTGTACTCTGAATTCCTAGGTCTCATGGGTAACTTCAAGGTTTCAAAGAAGGTTTCAAAAACTTTGGATTCATCATCTTCTAGCATGACTTTGCATCAAAATCAAGATTCTATTAGAATTAGGTTTGTCAATAATGCTTGTAGTGAGGTTTTTGAAAGAATTTCTTCTAATGGGTTTATTCTAGAAAAGAAATTGGAAAATTCTAGTGGTCATAAAGAAGATTTGGTTTGCTTTGAAAAGTATAATCTTGGAAACATCTTTGATGGTCTTGGTAAAGGTTTTGACACTCTCACAAGAATTTTCTATGCCAACATTCATGATGTTGATCTCGAAAAAATGGAATTCGAAACCATGATAAATAGAGAAAGGTTTCTTGTTGATAGAGAGTTGATTTCGAAGATTACCAAAATTCCTTTGGGAATTTTTCGCCTTCCTAAGCCAAGTGATAAAAGACCATCATATGAAACCATTTCACATGGTCTTTGTGGAAAGAATGTTGATTGGAATGAAGGAAAATTTCCTACTAATTATCTTAGTCTTGGTTTGATGTCTTTCGGAAAGCTTGGTATTTCTAATCTTTGTCCCTCCACGATTGAGAACTCTCGGTGGAGTCGCGAGTTTGCAGAGTTGGTCTATTTCCTTGAATTGGGCACTCCAAGTCTCGATATTTGTGGTTTTATCATATTTCAAATAGTCTCGATGACTTCACCCAACAAGAAGTTAGGCTTTCCTTGCTTGATTGGGCAAATTTGCCATGAACATGCTATTGGTCCAATTGGAAACTTTCTTGGAACTCCCAAACTTGTTCGTCCTTGTACTTTCAAACGTATGAAGGAGAATGTGTGCAAAAGACAAAGATGTGATTCCCTTGACGGTTCTTGTGATCCTACCACCTTGAGTCTTCTTCAACAAATTCACAAGGGTGTGTGTAAGGTCAATTCAAGGGTAAATTGTGTGCAAGAACAATTGAGTTTGGTTGCAACTAAGTTTCCCGATATCAAGGAAGATATGGATAGGATTCAAGCTTCTTGGATTGTTTCTGATGATGAGTAAACCCCTTGTCTCTTGATACTTTTCTTAATATCTAGGAAATTTCTTATGAGAATTTATTCTTTTGTTTTAAGAAGGATAACTAGGGTTTGGAATAGCAATTATTGTGAGTACACATAGCTATTTCCAACGATTTTCATCTTGCAATGTTTTTAGATTTATTTATTTAAATTCTAAAGTTTATTTGGAAGATGATTTTGCAGTATTAATCTTTATGGTTTATATATTGCAACTTGTTATGGGATATGTGTGTTTGCGTCCGTGAACTATGATTGTCCCATACGTGTTCAAAAGTTAACTCTATCATATATCGGTATGCAAGTATTGATAAAAGATAGAATGAACTTTTGACAAACAAAAGTTAAGCCTATTATGTCATTATGCAAATATTGATGGAAGATAGGATGAACTTTTGTTTACAAAGATTAAGTCTATTGTATGTCATTGTGCAAATAGTGATGAAAAATAAAATGAATCTTTGTTTATTCCGCAGTATTGATCTCCCCTGATCCATATCTTTATGTAAATATTGTGCGGCTCTGTAAGTTCTCTTATGTGAGTATTTTCGATTAAATTAATCATGGATTCTCTTGTGGTTAATTTAATTGAGATTTTTTGGATACCAATTCATGTTTCATGTGATTTGTTAATGTCCAAAGAAATCCTTCTTTTCTTATGAAAGTAAGGTCGTTCTTTTTGTTCTTTCGGGAATGACATATTATGGGGGAGAGTTCTTAATTGAACTTGTGCTTAATTGCCAAATCTTTGTGAGGAGTGCGGCCGTGGAATATTATAGGGGTTATCTTGTATCTTTATAAACTCCTTGATGAATGCATTTAGTTTCAGCTATATGATTGCATCTAAAAAAGATGATATGTGCTTTTCTTTTGGTCATGAAGTATCTCTATGGAAATTTCATTAGGATCCCACTAATTTTCGTACCTTTGCCAATTTTATTGACAAAAAGGGGGATAATTAATGTGTAGTTCACACTACAAATACATATGGTTTTCGGATCATTATGTAAGGGGGAGTGGTTTTCATGTGAGATAAAGTATTGACTAAGGGGGAGTGATACATATCACCATAGTATTGTTGTCAAAGTTGTGATACAATTGAACTTTGATATTGTGTAATGATACTATGACACTGCATAACAATGATTAAGAGCTATTGTTTTCTCATTGTTATAGCTACGGATCTTCAACAACGATGATGCTGAGTTGAACACCTTTAGAATCATTGGAGTACTTGGAAGTGACGAAGATTTCGAGTAATGTTGAAGAACCAAGGAGATCAAGCATTTGGATGAGAAGCTACAAAGTTTATTTATTTTGTATTCCATATGTATTGATAGTTTTGTCACTAAAATTGACAAATGGGGGATTGTTAGAGCATTGCTCGGTCGAACTCATAGCGTTGCTATCTCAAGCTTGTTTGTCGAGTATAGTTGCCAAAACTATAAGTCTTGATTTCTAGTCTACTTATAGCTAAGTCTCGGATTAGGATAGTAAGTGTAGTCGAGCTCTAGACTCCATGGCGTTCATCGAATGAAGATGAAGAACTACTCAAGGGAACTTGTGGAAATTCATCAACAAAAGGTATGTGGAGACTTGAACTTATCTATCACTCAAAAGTCTATCTACTTTATCTCCTATTTGAGACAAAAGTCATATTGCTATATATACTTCGACTCTACACATTTGTTATTTCGAGCCGAGTTCATCTCGCTTACCTATTTCTCGAAATATGTGTTGGTAAGCTTTCGCTTTAGCCATGTTCATCTTTACTCGTGACGAAAGTCATGTTGATTATTTCAATAACTTGAAAATCGCTTTGATGAAAATAGTTTATGGATTACAATTATTTTAACATCCTCTAAGAAAGTTTCAATGATTGAAATGAGAGTTTAGAACAGGTAACCAAGTTTGGATATAAACATAGTGTGTTCTCACATTTGTGTAAAAGTCCAAAACCGGGAACCTAAAGTATGCGTACCCGTCACGCAGCGTCTTGTGATTGTTGGAAATCCGGATAAGTATGCATACCCGTACGCATATTGGCGGAAGTTTCACGTCCGTGAATTTCTGCTGAGTTTGAAAGTAAAAACAACCTCAATCCGGCTACTTAAGTATGCGTACACGTTTGCATACTTAAGGAGGTTACTTTCTAAAATCGGTTTGTACATGAACTAAAACATTTATATAATAAGGAATGCAATCTTTGAAAACCGTGGCTATAATGTTCATGAATTGATTCGAGTGAATCAAAATCGATTTTGCTTCGATTGTGTCTTGTATACTTCTATGAGATCTAAGCAATTGAATAACTCTCTAACTAGTTCATTTGAGTCATTTGAACTAGTTATGGTAAAGTGAATAAGGTTGATATGAAAGTGCTCATATGGCTAACCATTGGTTAACTATTGTTGAACTGACTAAGTGTACACGTTTAGGTACGGTTACTCAAACGTAAATGAAGGTGCATTTCATTTGTGTATAACAAGCTAAGTTCGATCTAACGGTTGAAAGATATTAGCTTGAATCTAATCAACCAAGGTAACTTAGATTTCAAACCCTGATTTGAAATCTATATAAAGGAGAACTCTAGCAACTGGGAAACCTAATCCCCACACCTCTTGTGTGATACTTGTTGCCTAAGCTAGAGTCGATTCTCCTTTAACCTTAGGTTTTTCACGAAACCCTGTAGGTTAACGACTTGAAAACTTCATTAGGATTGTGAAGCCAGACCCAACAATTTTCTCTGTAGTTGCGTGATATGATCTTGTTGTTTTCTATCGTGATTGTAAGGACAATCGTAAGATTGGCTTGAGATTAATTTCTCCGATAGGCAAGATAGAAAAGTAGTCACAAGCATCTTCGTCTCATCGTTTGTGATTCCACAATATCTTGTTTCGTTAACCGATTAAGGTTATTGTGAGGTGATTGATAATACTAGGATGTTCTTCGGGAATATAAGTCTGGGTTATCAATTGGTTCCTGTTCACCTTGATTTATCAAAATACGGAACAAAAACTCGTAGGTATGTCTGTGGGAGACAGATTTATCTATTCAATAGACTTTTCTGTGTGAGACAGATTTGTTTATTAAGTCTTCGACTTTGGGTCGTAGCAACTCTTGGTTGTGGGTGAGATCCGCTAAGGGAATCAAGTGCGTAGTATCCTGTTGGGATCAAAGACGTAAAGAATGCGACTGTACCTTGAATCAGTGTGAGATTGATTAGGGTTCAACTACATTCCAGATCGAAGTTAGCTTTGTAATAGGCTAGTGTCTGTAGCGGCTTAATACAGTGTGGTGTTCAAATCTGGACTAGTCCCGGGGTTTTTCTGCATTTGCGGTTTTCCTCGTTAACAAAATTCCGGTGTTTGTGTTATTTCTTTTCCGCATTATATTTGTTATATAATTGACATATCACAGGTTGTGCGTTGAATCGATCAATTGGTAAATCTAACCTTTGGTTGTTGATTGAAATTGATTGATCCTTGAACATTGGTCTTTGGTACCGTTCAAGTTATTTCTCCTATATTCAATCAGGCTCGTAAATTCTTATTTGTTTGATTGCAGATTGAATTGAGAGATTGAAATATAACTCTTTGATATACTTTTATTAAGATTGAGTCTAACTGTCTAGTTGATTCTCTTGAAAGTATATTGGAGTTAGTCCATACAGATTGCTAAGCAAAATATTAGGTGAGGTTGTTAGACCACCGCATTTTCAAAATCAACTCGCGTAAGTGGTCTATCAAGGATTGAACTGCTTGATTGATTGGATCTTCAATGAATACTTTGGTGGCAAAGGGTTTCTATGGACTCCTTCGGTCCTAAGTGT
This sequence comes from Papaver armeniacum, assembly GCA_023531295.1. Classification (NCBI taxonomy): domain Eukaryota; kingdom Viridiplantae; phylum Streptophyta; class Magnoliopsida; order Ranunculales; family Papaveraceae; genus Papaver; species Papaver armeniacum. The sequence continues at coordinate 17,370 of JAJJWW010007730.1, read as the reverse complement.
AATTCTCTGTATTCAACTTTTTCCTTAAAGATACGTTTGAACACTCACTTGTTGGATTATTGACAAATTTATGGAAGCGGAAATTATTAGGATCTTCTATATTTTCTTTAGTAGGTGATCGTTTGATATGAGGCAACTTAATTGCAATATCCACGAATCCAAACTTCCGGCGGCTCAAGTACTTCTTCCATGGGTAGTGGGAAATTTTGAGGCGTCGAGCCTCTCTTGCTTGTCGCAATTGTTAACGTGGAGTCAATCTTGATGCAACTTGATCTTGATTAGTGCTTCGTGGCATCCATGTTGGTCGAGTTGGTGGTGGTGCTTGTGTCACATGCTTAGGATGTTGTGCATCTAGAGATGTAATTTTCTCTTTCCTCCTTCATTGACAACATTCACGGAGGGTGAAGATTATAATGTTTGTTGACGAGACGCATGTTGCTCCGAGCTTCACGAGGTTCTTCGGCTTTGACAGGACTTATGTCTCTCCAGTGAATCGGGTGTTGTAGTAGCGACCGCTTAGGTTGCTTCACGAAGTTATGAAAAGGTTTGGAAGCGTAGATTTTCTAACAATGCTCTGTAGACTGGAATCATTCCATTGATGCATAGATCCACAAGTTGTTGTTCAGTGAAATTTGGATCATGACAATCCAAAACCTGGACCTTGAACCTTTTAACATAATCATTTGGATGTTCACTAGTCCTCTGGAACATCCTTCCAAGATCATAAAGAGTAATTTGTTCAGAAACGAAGAAATACTTCCGGTAAAATGCATTGACCATCTCACACCAACTGGCTATGCTTCCTGGTGCGATGTTGTTGTACTATGTGTATGCTCTGCTTGTCAGAGATTTTGAAAATTCTCTCAAATAGAGAATGTGATTGTGTTCATGTTTCCCCTAACGATTCTAAGAATCGTGAAACATGTCGTCGTGCGTTTCCAGTTTCATCGTGCATCGAGAACGTTGGGGAGGTTAATGGCGGTGAAACCAATTAAGATGTTACAAGGCGATATTCACATGATCATCTTTTGACTTGCGTCAAGAATAAAAGATGAACTTGGTTAAAGCGAAAGCTAACCAACACATATTTCGAGAAATAGATAAGCGAGATAAACTCGGCTCGAAATATCAAATGTGTATAATTGAAGTCTATATAGCAATACGACTTTTGTCTCAAATAGGAGATAAAGTAGATAGACTTTTGAGTGATAGATGAGTTCAAGTATCCATATACCTTTTGTAGATGAAGTTCCATCGATTCCTTGAGTAGTTTTTCGTCTTCATTCGATGAATGCCGTGAAGTCTAAAGCTCAACTACACTTTCTATCCTAATCAAAGACTTAGCTATAAGTAGACTAGAATCAAGACTTATAGTTTTGGCAACTAAACTTGACAAACAAGCTTGAGATAGCAACGGTTGCGAGTTCGGCCGAGCCGAGTGCTCTAATAACATCAATTCATGTCACATGGGGGATATCATTAGGGTTTTGGTCGGCGGCCTACAACACGTGCAATGTGAGGCACATCCACGATAGAGTTGTGGTAAGTCGTGCTTGACGATTAAAAGAAAAAAATGGAATAGTGGATGGTCGATCAACCAAGTCTTCCATGCAAAGTGGAAGTGGTTTTGCATGATCTCCCACTTCCCCATTATTCCACTTCCTTCAATTGTCATCGTTTACGGGAGATTCATGTGCTGCAATAATATGTTTCTGAACCTATAATTTGATAAGACGAACAAGACTCGTAAGCAAACCTAAGACACTCGAATTATCAAACACATTCAGAAGATTTCTCTTATCTACACAGAGTATCATATTCAAAACAGTTCAACACGTCACATCACCAGCGGATCAATCTCCATTGATCTCCACATAATATCAACTTCCTTCCCTACAGACCAACCCTTCCCCTCTTCTTGTGATCGAATTGAACCTGGAACGGCCATTGTCTTGGTTTAGGTAGTGTCCTACAGATTAGTTTCTCGAACTCAAAGTACTCCCGTGCAGTACATTTGTTTAAAGGTTCAAGCGATTTGCTACTTCGAGCACTTCTCCTCCATCACTTTCTACCAGAAAACCAAATTTGTTTAAAGGTTCGGGCGATTTACCCGCAACCAAATTTGCGACCACAATGGGAGATTAATCTCTCGGTGGCAAGTTCAATTTCTCGAAAACGGTAGGTCTCAGATATGGTTCAACTACCAATCTCAATCCCGAGGCTTCAATACCCAATCCCAACATTGCAAGTTATAGTGGTACTGCTAATACCACTTCTCCTACCAGTAACATCACGCCTGACATTACTACTACTTCTCCCAGTTTTAGTACTCCAGTCCCCACTCATGTCAACATTATAGGTTGCAATGCGGCACTATCATCAACTCTCTCTCCAGAAGAAACCTTGAAGAAGTCAGGAACAATCCGCATGATCTTATGCAAACACAAGAAACTTTGCCAAGACTCAAGAGGACATTGTTAGAGCATAGCTCGGTTGAACCCACCAAGCGTTGGCATGTCAAGTTTGGTTGTCATATTTTAGTGAATCAAAACTCATGTTAAGAGTCGCTAGATTATGTACTAGAGTCAACTTCGTATAGGTTAGCTTGAAAGTATTAGGATAATGAGACTTTACAAGTATTGCGAAGACTTGAAGATGTGAAGAAGCAAGGAGCTACAATGACAACAATCATCCTCCACTTGAGGTTAGTGATATTTGACTTGAACTGTTTCATTCCCTAACGTATCTTTCAAGTCGTGCATATTGAAAACAAAAGCTGTGAAGCATATTTGAACTCTAGATAGACATAGTATTAAGGAATACAATACGAGTTTTATTGCTTAACCATTAAACTTTGTAGATAATACATCGCCATAATCATTTGAATGCTATTGTGATTATATATGGGTATGAGGTGAGGATTTCATCCTAGGGAACAATGTTTTACATGTGTTCTAAGAAAGTAAGTTCATAAACTTGTTTGTGAATCGAAAAGGAAATCGACAGGCGTTATTGGGATTGTTATTCATTGAATATCTTGTGAACATCCAATATGTGTGATTTAGTATAACCGTTCATGACTCATTGTGTTCTTGGTAAAACTATTTATAAAGGCCTGACTTATGTATTGGTATGACTTTTATTAGTGAAACCGATCTTAAGTAATCACATGAGATGGTATGATCGGGTTTGTGATTTTATGTCTGGCCAAATATGGGAAAGGGAAACCGATCCTAGTAAGAGGTGCAGTACATTACAAAGGGGAACCGATCCTTATATGAGGTGCAACAAAGTTTATAGCAGAAAGAGGAACCGATCCTATGGACATGTGCAACACGTTTTTAGGAAAAGGGCAACCGATCCTATGGACATGTGCAACACATATAAGTTAGATACCATATATTAATGTGGGAACCGATCCTAGTACCTATTCAACCGAATTTTGGAAAGCTAGTGTGACTATGCAGTACTCACATGGAAGGTAGAATCGAAACTTGTTTTGGTAGAACCGTTAAACCCATGATTTGTGATTGAATGTTATTTGATCAATCGCATAGTTCTTGAAAGTCAAATGAACCAATTCTAAACTTGTTTGAAAGTGTGGCAAATCGGTTTCAAGGCTTACAAAGTTAAGATGTCGACATACTTTGAACACGTGCTATAAATGTTTATTATTTAATTGTTCAAAGTTATTCCTTAATAGCTAAGGGAAGAAAATCCCGGGATCGAAACATAAATAAGTTAAGAATATTTTAATTAAGGTTATTAACTTCATTTTTAGGAAAATAAGAATTAGTAATGTGCATTTACTAATTAGAGATTTCGATCATTATTTTTGGACAGAGCATTTCCAGGAATTATGAAAACCGAATTTTTGCTTTAATGAATATCTTGAGAATATTTTTTCGGTTTTGGAAATTCCTTGGTATCCAAACTTCCTTGTCTATAAATACTTAAAGTTTGCCTTTCTAGCAAACTAATCCTTAAATAACAACAAACTACCTCTTGTTGTCTTTCTTCTTGGTGAAGCCACCTATTTGGAGAGGAGAGTAACCTAATTAGGCGAAATATCTTACATTGCTTTCGGTTTAAAGTCTTTTTGGGATTGAGAATCTCTATTAGTACCGTTGGTGGGAAACTAGATAATTGCGGTTTATCTTCTCGTTTTCATTGATTTGATTGACTAACGGTGGTTGAACTTTGATTGCACCTAGTTTGTTTATGCTTGAGAATCTTCTCTCCTGATATAAGATTCACTCAAACTAGTTCAGAGTTTCGACGAGGATCTTTAGACTGTTGTTAGTTCTAAAGACGATCTTGTGATAATCCATTGTTAACAGATTCCGTTACGTGCGCGCGATTGATCACAAGAGATTCAAGTGATTGTGTGCGGTGTTTATTGAAGATCTAAGAAGATTTGAAGACAAAGAAGATATTGAAGATTTCGATTTGTGGGTTCATAATATTTGGTGTGCATAATACTTGTTTCGGTAAAAGAGGATCCAATTAATAATCGGTTTATCCTTGTGATAGATTGGATTGATTAATTGAGTAGATCGGCATCAACACAATTCTTTGGATTAAGAGTCTTATTGGATTAATCTTAAATGATTACTTCGGTAATTGAACGTAAGATAGATCTAAGGACCTGACGAAGGAATTTATGTTAAGATAAACAGAAGAGCATTTGTCTGACTCATATCACTTGGTTGAATAGAGTTGATACCAAACATATTTGTTGTTCCTTTACTGTTTGGAATACAAACCAAAGGAATTGTTCCAAGTACGTGACTTAGGTCGGAGGCGTGGTAATACATACAGAACTAGGTGAACTATAGGTTTAGTTGCTTGGTCTCAACTATACGAAGTTAGGTGTAATTTTGTGTAGCGACTTAATCTGAGAGTATTCAATTATGGACAAGGTCCGGGGTTTTTCTCGCATTTGCGGTTTCCTCGTTAACAAAATCTTGTTGTGTCATTTACTTTATATTTCCGCATTATAATTGTTTTATTATAATTAAAGTAAATCACACAAACGTTAATTCCTATTTACTTGATAAGTGAATCCTATTGTGTTTGGTTAAGTCCGAACCTTTTTATCAAGTAACATACTTCGTTGTTGTATTGTCTCGATCTCGTATCCATAGACGATCACACGAAGTGTGAACCGATTAGTTGTATTGTCTCGACTCAGTCATAGACAATCACTTTTGGAGAAAGGACTTATAGGTAGGAAAAGTTTTAGCTTGAGGTATATTTGGGTACCCTCGCCTTTTCAATTGGTATCATAGCAGACAAACACGAAAAGATCTAATAATCTGTGTTTGGTGCGATCCAACCTATAAGAATTGAATCTAATGTCTGATTCAGTTAACGTTTTGCAAGAGTATGAATACTCAAAAGTTGAAGATGTTACTACTTCGTTGACTCATGATCTGGGAGTTACGAAAACATCTATGTCTATCTCTGATGAAAGAGAAGATGCTGATAAAGAGTTAGTAAAACTCCTAAAGCCTATACAATCTCTGTTTTCTAAAGTACTAATTTTGAAGACAGAGTCAAATCTTCTTAAACGGAGATCGAGAGAAAAGACATTTAAACTGAACTGTCTATCCAAAGAGAAAATGGATCTAACTTTCAAACTAGAAACTCTTGGTAAATCTCTTACAGATAAAGAGACATGTCATATGATTGTAACTAATGATGCTGTTGTGATTTCTTCTGATGAGGAAACTAAAATTCCTTGCTCGACTTTTACAGATTGTGATAAAACCGGTTTAATTACATCTAAAACAGATCAAGATGATGGTAGTTTGCCTAAATACATCAAGTTAGAAGAGGATGAGAAACCAGCTTATAGATCTACTGATGATCAAACGAAATCTTGTCCAAAGGAAACTTTAAACCGATTCCGTGATGATTGTAAGGAATACAATTTTCAGTCACTTGACAAGAAACTTATACTTCTTCAACATAAGGTGGTTAAAAATTTGAAGGAAGTTTCTTGTCTTAAAAACTGAAAGATCATTCCTCAGTAGAAAGGCAGTTATACCACATCCCGATAAGATCAACTCAAAAGAGTCAGAGGAAAGAGTTGATAATCGCTTCTGGAAAAAGGTTCCTCCGCACCCATATCGAAACAGTTCTGGTTTTGATAAGGAACGACTTCAGAAGGAAGGGAAAGAGAGAATCTCTGCCCAAAAAAAAAAACAATCAGGAATTTCCTATAGTTGTTTCAGATGATCATACTAATGTGGATCATAAGGAAGTCCTTAGAATGAGAAAATCTTATGAAAATCTCATTGAAAGAATTAAGAGAGATTTATCTATCTCTCGAAATTCTCACATTAGTACATTTTCTTTACATGATCATATCTCTATAGTTAGAAAAGATCATCGTCTTGGGAGAAAATATTTTGGGCGAGAAATTCCCAAAGAAAACATGAATTATGTTTGATATTCACCGTATGTTGGAAAAAGCTTACTCCGATGCAACTTAGTTGTATCAAAATTGTGCATTCTCATCTTTTTCATGCTCGTAAACTTGGATGAGAAAGGCACAATAAAACAGGAGCACATTTGTTTTGTGTAGTTGTTAATCGAAAAAATTACTCGACCTTTGTATGGATAGGCTGCGAATCCATGGTTGTCGAGAAAAATGTTCATGTTTAACATGATCTTCCAAAAGGAGGTTTTATTTAGAATTTTCCAATTTTAATAAACCTTCCTGCTTGAGAAATTCAGACTAAGGAAACGAAATATATTTTATATTTTCGGATTCTTCAGAGGTCTTTTGGTCTGAAAGTTGTCTCTTTTATAAGGAAAAACTTTCTCTTGCCTGTATTCGGAAACCCTGATCAATCCTTTTATATTTATTTATTCATAACCGAGCATGCCTCCAATAACTCACAGTGTCTCAAAGGCAAATAAAGAGGAAGCTCAAAAGTTTAAGGATTGTCAAGGAATCCATACGAGAGGAAGAAGAAGAGCATATCAAATATCATGTCGATTATGATTAAAATGACTCGGTTGGATCACAAGATGAGTCATGTTTGTTGGCTTCCAACAAACAAGATCCAACCAAAACCCAATGGATTCGTTCTGATAGTATGTCTCAATATATCCAAGGTTTTGATGAACTAGAAACCAATCTTGCTATGACTATTTGACATCATGATTGGGTAAAAGAAAAGTATGAAGGAACAAGAGGAATTCTTCTTTGAGCTCAAAGTTCTAATTGTGGAACTCGCGAAACAAGAAGTGGTTGCTGACAAGTCTCTTGCGACATGCTTTAAGAGTTTGAACACTGAAGAGACCTCAGTGAACAACAAGAGCACCACTAGAGATTAAGTTATTTGCTGTATTACTTAATCTATAAAAATAGACATCAATTTTTGAATTCTTTCATTGATTGTATTAGTCTATTGTGAATAAAACTATTATGAATAAAATTATTTAATTGATAATTTTTCTTGTGATAGTTTTCGGTTTACATAGCATGTGCTTGAATGCTTTTATCTTATTGCTATGTATGTTTATGGGATGTTTGATTTCGGTTTTACTACCTTAATATTCGATCTCATATGTTGTGAAACCTTGTGGTTTGGGTAACTTTTTGATTTAGCGAGATTAATTTCTAGCCCATGTTGGTAGGCTTTATCAAAGAATCATGAGGGGTTACGGTAGAAACAATATGTGAAAAGGTCACAATATGTTGAATCGGTTTTGGTTTCGCATAAAAGCATATGTGTTTCGACGGTTTTCAACTTTTGCTTGCAATTGTTAAAAACAATTTTCAACCTTTCTCTAGTAAAGGTTGTTTGTTGTTAATTTTTTGTTTTTGCATAAGGATGACAACATGATGATATTTTGATATCAATTCTCCTGGAAGAAGATGCAATCATATTGGAGAAGTGGATGCGAAATTTGAGGTAACAATCTTGTTAGTTAATTGTTTTCCTGTTTAAGAAAAGCCTGAGTTTATATTATATATATTTATTGCTTTTGCTTAACAAAATTTCGGTGCAATTGCGGTGCTTTTAATGTTTATGTTGTTTCAATTGCTTTCGGTTGAGGTGAATAATTATGCAAGTTGATTTATTTGGTTTGTATGAATTATTTATTGCTTAACGAAATAAAAGGTTTACGGGATGAGTTGTTTAGTCCAATTCGATTCCGGATAAGAGAAACTAAGTTAATTCTGATCTTAGTTAGACTTATCAAAGTGAGGTTTCTATTATTCAAGTCTAATCGAATGCCTTAACAAGAAATGCTAGTTAAGTAACCTAGTACTTGTCTTGTTTAAAATTGAAAGGTCTAAGTTTATGGTTAATTAGAACCTGATGAGAAAAATAGAGTTATCTTTATCTTGGTCTTATCGAATTAAGCGATTGTTTTTGTACAATCGGTTTAGCAAAGGGACTAAGGTGCTTAGTTGATTTTTGGTTTGCTAAACTAAAATGAAAAAATTGTTTCGGACAATTGTTTCCTTGGTAACATATCAAAATAAAACTACTTGTATTTTCGGTTTTGATATTGGTTATGAGAACATGGTGTGCGGAACCCTCGTGCCTAACTCTACAGGTTGCAAGTTTATTATTGATATTTGTACAATTCTTTTCGTGTTGTCCTTTATTTTTTCGTTTATTTGTCATTTTTGACAAAAGGGGGAGAAATATATGGAGTAAACAAGTGATCTTGGCATTGATTTTATATTGATTGGTATCGCTAAGGAAAAGAACATTGGTGCTTAAACGTTTTATCTAAACGAAAGAGTGAAAGCACGACTAATGGGGAGTAACATATCATATGAATTGGTATAAAAAGACGTGCAGATTGAATATTTACCTATCTTCCTTAGGGGAGTATTAGCTTTGTTATTATAATGTCAACATCGGCATTTTCAAGGATTGAATGTGGCGGTTCTTGTCTTTGTTGAATTCATGAATCAAGCGTATGTGTAATGAATTCTTGTAATTTGTTTATCCATATGATGTAAGAGTTTTGTCACTAAAATTTAAAAGGGGGGAGATTGTTAGAGCATAGCTCGGTTGAACCCACCAAGCGTTGGTATGTCAAGTTTGGTTGTCATATTTTAGTGAATCAAAACTCATGTTAAGAGTCGCTTGATTATGTACTAGAGTCAACTTCGTATAGGTTAGCTTGAAAGTATTAGGATAATGAGACTTTACAAGTATTGCGAAGACTTGAAGATGTAAAGAAGCAAGGAGCTACAACGACAACAATCATCCTTCCACTTGAGGTTAGTGATATTTGACTTGAAATGTTTCATTCCCTAACGTATCTTTCAATTCGTGCATATTGAAAACAAAATTGTGAAACATATTTGAACTCTAGATAGACATAGTATTAAGGAATACAATACGAGGTTTATTGCTTAACCATTAAACTTTGTAGATAAGACATCGCCATAATCATTTGAATGATATTGTGATTATGTATGGGTATGCGGTGAGGATTTCAACCTAGGGAACAATGTTTTACATGTGTTCTACGGAAGTAAGTTCATAAACTTGTTTGTGAATCGAAAAGTAAATCGCCAGGCGTTATTGGGATTGTTATTCATTGCATATCTTGTGAACATCCAATATGTGTGATTTAGTATAACCGTTCATTAGTCGTTGTGTTCTTGGTGGTAAAACTATTCACAAAGGCCTGACTTATGTATTGGTATGACTTTTATTAGTGGAACTGATCTTAAGTAATCACCTTAGATGGTATGGTCGGGTTTGTGATTTTATGTCTGGCCAAATATGGGAAAGATGAGCCGATCCTAGTAAGAGGTGCAGTATATCACAAAGGGGAACCGATCCTTGTATGAGGTGCAGCAAGGTTTATAGCAGAAAGGGGAACCGATCCTATGGACATGTGCAACACATATAAGTTAGATACCATATATATGTGGGGAACCAATCCTAGTACCTAGTCAACCGAATTTTGGAAAGCTAGTGTGACTATGCACAGTACTCACATGGAAGGTAGAACCGAAACTTGTTTTGGTGGAACCGTTAAACCCATGATTTGTGATTGAATGTTATTTGATCAATCGCATAGTTCTTGAAAGTCAGATGAACCAATTCTAAACTTGTTTGGAAGTGTGGCAAATCGGTTTCAAGGCTTACAAAGTTAAGATGTCGACATACTTTGAACACGTGCTATGAATGTTTATTATTTAATTGTTCAAAGTTATTCCTTAATAGCTAAGGGAAGAAAATCCCAGGATCGAAACATAAATAAGTTAAGAATATTTTAATTAAGGTTATTAACTTCATTTTTAGGAAAATAAGAATTAGTAATGTGCATTTACTAATTAGAGATTTTCTGAGAGATTTCGATCATTATTTTTGGACAGAGCATTTCCAGGAATTATGGACACCGAATTTGTGCTTTAATGAATATCTTGAGAATATTTTCGGTTTTGGAAATTCCTTGGTGTCCAAACTTCCTTGGCTATAAATACTTAAAGTTTGCCTTTCTAGCAAACTAATCCTTCGTAACAGCAAACTACCTCTTGTTGTCTTTAGCTACTTTTGGTGAAGCCGCCTATTCGAAGAGGAGAGTAACCTAATTAGGCGAAATCTCTTACTTCCGCTCGGTTTAAAGTCTTCTTTGGGATTGAGAAGCTCTATTAGTACCGTTGGTGGAAAACTAGATAATTGCGGTTTATCTTTTGTTTTCATTGAATTGATTGACTAACGGTGGTTGAACTTTGATTGCACCTAGTTTTTTTATGCTTGAGAATCTTCTCTTCTGATATAAGATTCACTCAAACTAGTTCAGAGTTTCAACAGGAATCTTTAGACTGTTGTTAGTTCTAAAGACGATCTTGTGATAATCCATTGTTAACAGACTCCGTTATGTGCGTGATTGATCACAAGAGATTCAAGTGGTTGTTTGCAGGTGTTTATTGAAGATCTAAGAAGATTTGAAGACAAAGAAGATATTGAAGATTTCTGATTTGTGGGTTCATAATCTTTGGTGTGCATAATATTTGTTTCGGTAAAATAGGATCCAATTAATAATCGGTTTATCCTTGTGATAGATTGGATTGATTAATTGAGTAGATCGGCATCAACACAATTCTTTGGATTAAGAGTGTTGTTGGCTTAATCTTAAACGATTACTTCGGTAATTGAACATAAGATAGATCTAAGGACCTGACGAAGGAGTTTATGTTAAGATAAACAGAAGAGCCTTTGTCCGACTCATATCACTTGGTTGAATAGAGTTGATACCAAACAGATTTGTTGTTCCTTTACTATTTGGAATACGATCCAAAGGAATTGTTCTAAGTACGTGACTTAGGTCGGAGGCGTGGGAATACAGACGGAACTAGGTGAACTATAGGTTTAGTTGCTTGGTCTCAACTATACGAAGTTAGGTGTAATTTTGTGTAGCGGCTTAATCCTGAGAGTATTCAATTATGGACAAGGTCCCGGGGTTTTTCTGCATTTGCGGTTTCCTCGTTAACAAAATCTTGTTGTGTCATTTACTTTATATTTCCGCATTATAATTGTTTTATTATAACTAAAGTAAATCACACAAACGTTAATTCATATTTACTTGATAAGTGAATCCTATTGTGTCCAGTTAAGTCCGAACCTTTTTATCAAGTAACATACTTCGTTGTTGTATTGTCTCGATCTCGTATCCATAGACGATCACACGAAGTGTGAACCGATTAGTTGTATTGTCTCGACTCACTTTTGGATAAAGGACTTATAGGTAGGAAAAGTTTTAGCTTGAGGTATATTTGGGTACCCTCGCCTTTTCAGACATGGGTGTGGCATAGAAAGACCTTCTCACCTATCTCGAAAACTCGACAGATCAATTAAAGGATGACCAGACGCCCACGAAAAATGAAAAACTAAAGAAACTCCATCGGTTGTTGAGCACGAAGCTACTCCAATTCACTATGTTGAAGAAGGCGAAGTCCGGAATCTGCAAAGGATTCACGAGACAAAAGATCAGTCAAACTTTTTGACTAAGGATGATTTGGAATGCTTCTTGGAGAAACGTGGAAAATATGGAGGGTTATCATCGATTCACCGCCATTAACCTCCGTATCCCTTTGATATGCTACATTTCATTTGTGTATAACAAGCTAAGTTCGATCTAACGGTTAAAAGATATTAGCTTGAATCTAATCGAGTTTTCATCTAACGGTGAATATTGAATGCTTTGTTACCAAGGTAACATTTATTGCAAACCACGATTTGGAGACTATATAAAGGAAAACTCTAGCAAATGGGAAACCTAATCCCCACACCTCCTGTGTGATACTAGTTGCGACTAGAGTCGATTCTCCTTTAACCTTAGGCTTTTCTAAAACCCAGTAGGTTAACGACTTAAAGACTTCATGGGGATTGTGAAGCCAACCCCAACTATTTCTCTGTAGTTGCATGTTCTGATCTTGTTGTTTTCTATTGTGATTGAGTACTATCTTTTTTAAGATTTACTCGATATTTATCTCGATAGGCAAGATTCAAAAGTAGTCACAAATATCTTCGTCTCATCGTTTGTGATTCCACAATATCTTGTTTCGTTAATCGATTAAGATTATTATGAGGTGATTGATAATACTAGGATGTTCTTAGGAAATATAAGACCGGTTTATCAATTGGTTCCTGTTCACCTTGATTTATCAAAAGACGAACAAAACTCATAGGTATATTTGTGGGAGACAGTTTATCTATTCAATAAACTTTTTCCCCAGTGTGATCTGATTTGTTTATCAAGTCTTCGACTTTGGGTGGTAGCAACTCTTAGTTGTGGGTGAGATCGGCTAAAGGAATCAAGTGCGCGAGAATCCGTGGTTCAAGATGCGTAAGGAACGCAACTGTACCTTGATCAGTGTGAGATTGATTAGGGCTCAATGATAGGTGTAGAATACACCTAATTTACTATCTAGTAGTTTATGCTTTCTTTGCTATTTTTCTTGTAAATTATGTATTTTACGCTTGTTTTGAGTTTTATAGCTACTTTGGAGTCGCACGGAAGAAAAGAAGAAGAAATCACCCAATTTGAGCAAAAGGGCAAAAGGTCATTTTACAGGCGAAATATATATGGATCCCAGTTGAGGTTAAGGGGCAACCACGTTTGGGAGGAATACTAACGCAGCGATCTAGTCCGAGTTAAAAGGCTGCCATCGGGTTAGCCCTTATCACATGACCGGACACTGAATAACCAACCCAATACTACCCTAAATCGAAGAATACCTTACTCTCATTTTCACCCGAGGTGAGGAATTCGGAGAAAAGAAAGAAGAGATCGAGATGAACTCGAGGGCAAGAGATGAAGCTTGTTCGTTGAAGCCTAAGCTCGATTCGAGTTTGCTATCGCAATTAGGAGCTAGGGTTTCGACAAAGATTGGAGCCTGTCGACATGAATTGAAGCAGCCATGGTGGATTCGAGATCCGATTTGAAGGAAGGAAGAAGGTGGTTCAATCTAGGGTTCGGGATTGAGTTAAGAATAGATCGATTCGAGCCATGAAGTTAAGGCGAAGAAGATGATTGAATTGAGAAGAAAAGCGGTTCTTTTGCCGCCGTTGTTCAAGAAATTGGAAGAGAAATGAATCGAGAAAATGTGAAATCGGAGGTGCGTAGATTGAGATGAGGAAGCATAGAAGAAGAATGGGTATTGATTGATGCCGTGATAATGGTGGAATCGATGAAATAGGGTCTTGTACTGTTGAATCTTAAACTGAAAGAAGTTGAAATTCATGGGATTTTGGTCGAGACAAGGCTGGGGTTGGAGTCATTCACCATCGGTGTGGTTGATCGAGGTTACATTGGGGATTTCTTTGGTGATGGGCTGGAGCAGTGGCTAGCATGGAATGGCAAGGACTTAGAGTTGGCCTGTGTTGAGAATGAAGATGAAGCTCAACAGGGTTGAAGTTGGCAGTGATGGGTTCTAGTGTTGATAAGTTGCAGGTCTGGATCGTATAAAGGAACTGGTGGTTTTGAGCTTTGAGATTAGTCCAGGGGAAATGGAGCTGCAGCTGAGGCAAGAGATGGAGTTGAAGGTGTTGGTGATATAAAATGATACGGTGGCTTTGAATGGGCTGTGGAACTCGAGAAGGGAAGATTCATGTTGAAATCGATGGGTTGGTCTTTGTTGAAAGATTATGAGGAGATATGGAGTTATGGGTTATGATTAGATGAATGTGTTTCACGGAGTCAAGATAACTGCAGTTTACGGTGAGAGTTACTGGGGGCACAATGAGTGAGCTACATGGAATGAAGTTGAAGGTAGACAATGTGTTGCAATGCATTGAAGGCAAGGACCGAGCTGTTCTTTGAGGAGTGGTGGAGGTCTCGCACAATGGTGCTAGCTGAATCTAGAGCCGAGGATGGCACTTTGGAATTACAATTGGAGCTTTGCATTGGAATTACTATCTTTGCTTGTGGTTTGGCACCGGATATTGAACTAAGATCTTGAGAATGGAGTGAGATGAATGGCGGTGGGTCTTGGCACTGCGCAAAAATGGGCTAACAGCAAACGAGTTGAATTAGTCTTGAAGTTGAGATGTTGTGTCTGAGAGATGTTTTGGTTTGTTGGAGAAGGATTTGCCGGGAATGAAGCACAATGATAGCAAGATGCACGCCAACATGGGTGCGAGAGATGCTTGGCCTATGCAAGGCGTGCGATAGCCTAGGCATGGGTCACTCGGCCCGATTTAGCTTTGACTCAGCAACTGACTCGGTTTTGACCCAGCTGACTCTATCCCCTTGACATTTGACTAACGTTGACTGACGGTTGACCAGTTTGACCGTTAGTCCTAACGGAGGACCGGACGGAATATTCCGTCGAATATTCTCTCGACGGAGAAATTTCCCGGTGGCGGCGGTGACTTATTCCCTCGGATTCCGCCACAATCCCAGTTTTCCGCGAGCCAAAATTTCCGAGAATTTTCTATGGACTTCTCTCATGGGTGTGAAGACTTGGGCTTGGAATTGGATGGAGAATTGGACTCAAATTTGGAAAGAGAAGGTGGAAGAGTTGAGAAAAGCTTGGAATTGGAAATTGAATTGCAAAAGGAAAAGGATTCTACTCCTTAGAAGATTTGGAGAATATTGAAGCCTATAAATAGAGAAGTTTTCTACATCTTTTACACACACATCTCTACACACACAATTCTTTTCTTTTCTTATTCTTTGTGTGAACTCTTTAACATGAGTAGCTAATTTTATTGATTGAGGATGAATTCCTAGTTCTTAATATGATTTGAGTTTTTGTTTTTAATTCTATCTTGAAGTTTTCACATGATTATCGTTTGTTTTTACTAATAGGAATGATCTTAAAGACATTCATGATTGATTGATAGATTGTTTAGAATGCATGCTAAATTGATTTGTTAGTTTAATCTAATGCTAGTGAAAGTTAGGAGATAAGTAATCGTTTCTTGACTCTTTACATAAGTAGCAAACACGAGACCTTGCGGAGGGATTAGTGGAGCAATTGTGTGTAGAAACAACGCTAGAAAGTGAACCAAGCGAACCGAGTTTAACTACTAGTACTAAACCTAAATTCATAAATCTTAATGCATTACGGAATTACATCTTGTAAGCGGACCTCAAGGTGGTTCTTTTGAATAGAATCGATAACTAAGCGGACTGTTACTCGGTGAAATTAGGGATTTTGGGGCTAGCTAAGCGTACACCTTTATCCTACGGTTGGTGATAATCTGTGACTAATAACAAGTAGAAGAGAACATAACTTGAATCATTGTTTTGCAACGAAGAAGGATTCCTTGATCTTGTCTCTCTTATTGTTTTCAACTTTACCTTTTAATTGTTTTGTTTATTTTCTTTTGCTTTTTACACCCCCCTTTCGTGACAATTTTTACAACTAAAATCTCGTGCTCCTCGTGGGATCGACCTTGACTACCCTATATTACTAGTTAATTAGGTAGTAAAGTATTAATTAATTTGTTGTGGTTACGACACGCATTAAAATTTTGGCGCCGTTGCCGGGGAGCAGCGGATGATTTTAGTTGTTTTTATTTTTCTTTTTGCTTTATTCTTGCTTTGTTGGATTCTATTCCGTATCTAACTTGGTTTTGAATCTTATTTCAGTGCTTGGTTTTTCCATGTACGGTGGACAGAGCAAGCATATTACAACAATCAATACGGTTTTCAACCTCAACATTATGACAACTTCCAACCATCCTTAGGATACAATCAAAACCAATCTTTTGGCTATGATCAAATTCCTACAGAACCTTATGGATATTCTCATACATATCAACAACCTTATGACGGGTATGTAAGTGGACAATCACAAGGATGGGAGGATAGTTTTGTTTATGATCGAAATTCTCTAGTTTTGCGAGATAAGATGTTGGCCATGATTGGGGATCTTCAACAAAAGATGCAAGAATCACATCGAAAATTCAAAGGAATTCGGAGAAAATATACGAACAAATTAACAAACCTTTGGAGACTTTTGATGACGCTAGTGTAGATTACTCGAGCATTGATCTTAATAATGATCAATCACCTATTCAAAAGGAAGAGCTTGAGGAAGATGCATTTGTTGCTTGGCAAAAATTTCTTAGGGAAAGATGGGAGTCCGCGGAAGTGTATGAATGTTCCGACAATGAGGAAGTTATTCCAACTCCGGATCATAATAACGATCCTTCACCTATTCAAAAGGAGGAGATTGGGTGTGACTTACCTATTGTTGTAAACGGTGTAACACCCGCACAAGAAGATTTTACAATCTATACCGATGAAAATCATTTTAGTGAATGGCCCGATTAGATGATGAGAATGTTGAAGAGATGATTATAGAGGATGAAACCACATTCATTGATTTTGTGGAAGACCCAATTGAACTTGCTAATGATTATGATGATACCGAGACTTTGGTTAAGGTAGAAAACGACGAAGAATGGTTGCAAGGTTTAATAGAGGACCACGATATACAAGAGGTAAGTATTTCACTTGAATTTTTTAAGGATGAAGAGGATTCTATAATACAAGAGATTGTGAAAGGTTTGTCTAACCCTTTGTGTAGTAGCAGGAATTCCCACACTACACCCCTTACTCAATTTTGCTTAATTAATCCATTGAAAGATGTAAGATCAAGAATATTTATTGATTGAGTCCATGAAATGTTTACACAAGATAATAGAATTACACTTAGAAATTAAAATGCTCTTCAACTTTCTCTTTCCTAATGACTTGCTTAACAATTCAAAAAGACCTCTCCCTCTTTACAGACTCATTTAGCCCTTTATATAGGGTAATACATAGTGGATGACAGCTAAGCTACCCTTTATTTTCGGGAATGTCCCGCGAAGTGTCGCAGATGCACAAACATTCACTCTCTGACACTTCTTAACC
>JAJJWW010007729.1:0-65441 GCA_023531295.1 Papaver armeniacum | reverse complement strand
ATAAGAAGCCTCAAATACTTGAGCAAATGATCATCGAAAAGCTCAGTAGCTTGTTGAAGGGCAGCAGGATTAGTAGTACGCAATGCAAAATACAATCTAGAAACACCGGTGCAGTTGCGAAGTAAAAGCATCTCACTTTGAGGGTCCTTGATTTTTGATGGCAATCATAAGTTGAATAGTCTTGTTTACTCTACACAACATCATATCACTAATAAAGTTCAAATCCAGACTCACAGGACCACCCAAGAGTTTAACACCATTAGACGGTCTACCAATAGCAAGCGTAAACACACCATCATCAAAGCTTAAGGGATCAATGAAGGCCAAAAGACTTAGTTTTCTTAATATTGAGATGTAAACATAACATTTAATAGGGGTAGTTTTGTACACTCCCCAGTCTCCTTAATATCTTGACTTAGTCAAAGCAGACTAATAATTTAGGACGGAGGGAGTATATTAGGACTATATTTTCCAAATTAATATATAATGGGAAAAAATCCACATATTTTTCAGTGAAAATAAATGAAAAAAATATGTAAAATTTGCACATATCTCCAGCTATTTAATGCATTTGCGCTGCCACACCAAATCAAAAATGCATTGTCGGGGGTGGGGGCACGTATTTCCACCTATTTAATTTATTTCCCCCACCACACCAAATCAAAAATACATCTACACGGGGCGGGAAGCCCCGAGCACACGAAACTAAAAATGCATCGCCACGGGGCGGTGTGAAGCCCCGGGCACACCAAGTTAAAACGAAAAAAATAAATAAAATTTGCACATGTTTTCCACCAATTTAATGTATTTCCTCCGCCACACCAAATCAAAAATACATCTACATGGGGCGGGACGAAATACAAGTGCACACCAAATCAACAATGCATCTCCACGGGGCGGGACTGGAGAATGGTGAGATGTTTAACATCTCTTCTTCAAGTAGCACAACATCCAAATTGTTGGATTTAATTTCTAACATTGTTTCTTCATAAACGCCAACTTTGGAGAGACAAGAATTTATGTTACTCTCCTCAGGCTCGGGACTGGAGAATGGTGAGCTGTCTGTTCCGGCCCATTTTAAGAGGGCCCATTTTGATTGAATCTAAGGACAAACCCGATTACCCGAGGCTGAAGCCTCTGAAAACTGAATGTTTCAATGTATATGTTTTTTTTTTTTTTCCTCCCGACTCCTGAGATCGGCAACGCTAAAGTAAAAAATATAATGAAGAAGCTTACTAGAGATAAGCGAAAGATTACAACCCAAAGGGCCTGCCAAGAGAGTTAAGTAGAGTTACAAAGCTGACTATGTAGATGTTTCTTTTGTTTAGAGTAATTTCTTATCTACCTCATTCGGAAAACCATTTGGAAACTTAAAACCGCTTCCTCTCTCAAGATTTTTACATGAGAAGTTGCACATACTATTCTCTCTACTGGTTAAAAAGTTGGAAAAATCCTAAACTTCCATTGATGACACTTGCAAAATATGGAATGAGAGGTGTGATTTGGTGTTTAAAAATACTAAGGGCTCTCCTCGCCAAAAAACTGCCAGGAATACAGTAAAGTTTGTTAATGCTCAAATTGCTACAAATAGTCCTCATTCTAACCAATGCGCATATAGAGTTCTCCCAAGAAGAAGCTGAGAAAAAAGTCATAGAGTTCATAATACAGTGGCTACGACATTTAACTCCCAAGTAAATCCATGCCTGATGTAGAGGTGTCAAAAAGGCCAGGCCAGCCCGGGCCTGGTCCGGTCTGGCCTGTATAAGCAGGCCAAAGCCTGGCCAGGCCCGTTATTTAAGTAGGACAGGCCAGGCCCAGGCTTAAGACAGGCCCAGGTTGGGCTCAATATTTCAGCCAGTTGGCCTGCCACAGCCTGGCCCGGATTAGCCTGGGCCAGCAAGGGCCTGCCAGGCTAGCCTGTTAAGGCCTGCGTAGTTTAAGGTTTATAGATTTTATAGTAAAAAGTGGATAGTGAGGTTCGAACATGAGTTCTTTGGAGCACATGGAAAAGTATCTAACCAACCTTCCAACGATTTGTTTTGTGTTTACCACAAACAAATCCAATTAAATATGTAATACATTTTGAAGCCACTCCCACATTTTATAACGATGATAATCATAATGAATCATGCATGTTGTATATATTTTCATTGATATTTTGTGTTAATAATAAGTAATAATTTATTGTTAAATATTTTTTTAAAGGTCTACAATTGTTTAAATTAGAGCCTAGCTAATTATGAGGAATCTTTATTAATAGGATCTGAACCAAAATGGTGATACTTGGTAGTTTATTCCCAACCGAAAATGGTAGTTGCTTACAAATCTGCTCTTGAGAAATTTACTCGGGTATGTGATTTGCCTTCTACTTATTGCGTCGATGACCTTTGCCCCATACATGCACTCCTGCGATTTACTTATTTTGACGCGATCAAAAGCGAATCCTGTCGATTTACTTTATCTGCAAGAGATTCAATGTTATGGCGGTGTAACGAGATCAAGCATGCTCGAGGATTATCTTTTGGTGTCCCTATTAGTGGACTTGGTCGGTGCCTTGGTCCCAAGCGATTCGGAGGTGTAGTTTGTTATCGTCTTGGTATTCCTTTGTTCGTTGAAGGTGGGTTATGCTCTTGTTGCAATAAACCTATGGATATTTTTAGCGATCATGCGCTTCATTGTGCTAAGGACGTTGGGATTAAGTTTCGTCATGACTTAGTTCGTGACTTAGCTGCGACATCGTTACAAAGCTTGTGTGCACACGCAAGGAAGCGAACACAGGTATTTTATCGAGATGATAACAAGGACTTACGCCCAGTAGATATCCTTGTGCTCAATTGGGAAAAACGGGCAAGATGTGTGTATGGATGTTACGGGGGTCTCTCCCTTCACCGGTGATGGTGTTCGTGCCTTTATTAGGGGCGAGGCTATTTCGAGAGCAATTTCGCGCAAGCGTACTAAATATCTATCGATTGTGTTGCTCATGGTTACGGTTTGGGTGTCTTAGCTTTTACTACTTTAGGAGAGCTTAGTGAGGATTTTATTTGTTTTTTCAAGCGTACGAAAAATTGTTTAGTTAGCAATGATGTCCGGTAGTGGATTAGGGAGTTTTATTTTCCATAGACTGGGTGTTGTTATTCAGAAAGGGGTTGGAGCTCAGCTTGTTGCTCGGCTACCAACCAAAAGTTCTGTAATTTAATTATGTTTATGATAAAAAAAAAAAAAAAAAAAAAAAGATAAGTATAAAATTGGTAATTTATAAAGGTTCAAAGAAATTTAATTTTCATTGTTTCCTTATTAACGGTGATAATCATAATGAATCATGCATGCTGTATATTTTTTCATTGATATTTTGTGTTAATAATAAGTAATAATTTATTGTTAAAGATTTTTTTTAAAGGTCTACATTTATTTGGGATCTTTATTAATAGGATCTAAAATGAAGATAACCATAAAATTGGTAATTTATAAAGGTTCAAAGAAATTTAATTTTCGTTGTTTCCTTATTAATATCTAAAATGGCTCAATACTATAATTTCCGTTGTCAACGTTGTTTCCTTATTAATGTTTGAGAAATTCTTAATTTGTTATGTCGTTTATTTAATTAATTAACAAGTTTCATATGTAAATGGAATACATTAACAGTCTTATTGCAACCAAGATAATGTGGTACAATTGGTCAGATAGTCAACTGAATGAAACAGGGATCGTGAGTTCGAACCTTAGGAATATAAATTTTTTTGGCTTTGGTTAAAAGATAACCTATATAGCAGGCTAGCCTGGCCTGGCCCAACATAGTGCAGGCCTGACTCAGGCCCAGGCTGGGCTCACTCAAAGGCTTACCAGGCCAGGCTAGCTAGGCCTGTTTAGTCGGCAGGCCTATCCAGGCCAGGCCATGGGCCAGGCCAGGCTGACGAAAAGCAGGCCAGGCCGGGCCGGCCTGTTTGACA
Organism: Papaver armeniacum; assembly: GCA_023531295.1. Classification (NCBI taxonomy): domain Eukaryota; kingdom Viridiplantae; phylum Streptophyta; class Magnoliopsida; order Ranunculales; family Papaveraceae; genus Papaver; species Papaver armeniacum. Next base: position 61,494 of record JAJJWW010007729.1, on the reverse strand, counting down.
CCCCTAGCCTGATGCAGACACCAATATTTAAAAAGTTCTACAAGTTCAAAACTTCTTGAGAAATACACATAATTTTCGTTGAATATACTTTAAGAGAATTCAATTATACAATTTGATGAAGCTCTTGGAACCATTGAGGATTAGTAACTCTGTAGTAATTTCTTAATAACGTACTCCTATAAGAAGTTTTGACGGTTAACCTTCCCAAAAATCTTGCATTTTTCAAAAATAGTTCTACCACAAACAACTCCCATGGGTCTCCACAAAATTCCACGAATTTAAACACCTTAAGATGCTCCAACCCGGACACAATAGCCGGACACTCTGGCACAATATTTAGTTTCCAACTATCATCTTTATTAGATTGACAATCATTTACCTACATTAAAGTTATTCCAAGGAGAGTTATTAGTGATGCAAAACCTGAAAAAAAATCTTTTGTGCATCTCCTTTTATATTCGATTTGGCATACAAAGAATATAAGTTGTGATAATTTGGTTTACTTACATTCTGGAAGACAAGTGATTCCAGCTTAGGCGAGATTTGGAGCAACCTCAATAGAGCTCTGTCAATTGAAGAAGGATAACTCCAATACACTACCATGGTTCTTAAATTATGAAACATAGGCAGCTTCAGTAAGACATGATCATCTGTAAGAGCTGGTGCCTGTAATCATAAGGTGGAATAACAAAGAGAAACTCAGCTGTAAGCCTTCCAAAAACCATGACAGCACAAAACAAAACAAAACAAAACAGAAAAACCTATTCTCAATGACATGTATCGTGCCAACCATCAAGGCCACTTGATGGTTGGCATCCTCCCTCCCACTGTGGAGGTAGGGGTTCAAACCCCGTAACTTCCAGAAATAACTCCTAAGGATGTAATTCAAGACCACTGTTCCAAACCATCAATCCCCGTAACTTCCAGAAATAACTCATGAGGATGTAATTCAAGACCACTGTTCCAAACCATCAAAAAATAAAAAAGTGACATGTACCGTGTCAACAGATAATCTTGTGCACATATTACAAAAAAAGAAAAAAAAAAGAAAACATACCTTAAACAGTCTATCACAAACTCTAGATGCTTCACATTGAAAAGCTCTTTAAGAAGTTTAATAGCATCAGAACCTTGTTCTGGACTACTATTTCCAGAATTTGCTGGTGCAGGAGAAATTTGTGCTTCAACTAGCAACGGAAAGCTATGCACAACATGTTTCTTTGCAAGAAAACCGGTATAAGTCATGTTTCTTTGCTGGTGAAAAGCTCTCCTCACAGGGAGGTCCATCGACGCGTAAACGCTACAATGTAGCAGATGAAATACATAAATCAGTGCTGTTGTCCCATGTGCATGAATCTAAATTTAAGTCTTCAAGAACTGGACAATTTGACAAAAGTCGCTCGATGAAGTACTCATCCTTAAATTTGGCAAGGAAAAGGCTAAGGCTTTTAAGTTTAGGAAAATGCACCGAGCTAGGAAATTGAGAACAACGCGCACTCCCATCCTTAATGTAACCAGTGACTCACAGGTAAAAAGACTTGAGGGAATTAGAAAGGGTGTATATAAATACGAATGGGGCAACAACAGATGCATCTCTTCAACTTTACGTCTTATGACTGCAGATACCCATGAGTTAATGCTATAATCATCTGTAATGTAAGTGAGGAGATAAAAGTACTTTATAGTTGAAAAATCACGTAGAATGAACAGTCTATCTATAAAATTCACAAAAAGCTTGGTCTGTAAATCGATGTCTTTTGCTGGATCAGAAGATAGCCCATGTGAAATTTCAGAATAGGAACTGAATTCCATAGAAACCTCCAACGTTTAGCTAAAACACTGGTAACAACCATACGCTTGAAAGGAAGATAAGACAGGATACGGCAAATGAGGGGATCAGATAATTTGCTAATCCTATCGTCCTCCTCTCCCTGATTATCGTATCCATTCCGTCGTGTAACTTCTTCTTCTTTACCATGGTTTTGATAATCTTTAAGAAAAGCAACGCAGTTAGTAGATATAATAGGTTAATTGCATTTCAAAAATCCTCACAAAATCTTTCCCGTAAGCATGAATACTGTATGTCACTTGTCAAATTATCACTTAACTAAAAAGGTTTTTATACAAATAATTATCACTCACCAGAGAAAAGTAAACTAGGTTTTTCTCTCAATAAAAATCACAACTTTATAACAGAAAAATGAAATTTTATTATCACTACCATCATTTTGCTAATAAACTTGTAACTGGGCTTTACATGGCGTTTAGGTTTACATTAGACAACTAGGGTTTTAATTTTTCAAAACAGTTGACAACAAAAATACCACATTTGATTGATTAATAAATAAGATAAGAACATACCTCTCTTAAACCATATTCAATTACTTGAAGAGAACTGGATTACAGAGTTTGATTGAAAGCAATACATATAGAGTTCGATTGTGAAAGTATTTTTCCTTTTTATGGAACGGACTACGTAGGGTTCTTATGAGTCTTGTTAATGAAAACGGGTTGCAGTTAAGTCCACGGTCCGCCGTCCACGCAGAACACTAGTTGAGAGTTTGCAGAGACCGATTTCGATTTTGTGCACTCCAATTAATTTTGGACCATCATTTTTTTTTTTTTTTTTGAAAGAAGAAATTTTATATTAAAAGGAAAAAGCCAGAGGCTAGATTACATCCCAAGAACAATCAAAAAGATACATTACACATGAATGATCATCTCCCAGTTATGAAGAATTTGATCAGTGGTTATGAACTTGAAAGTGTCCAGGTCACAGTTCCATAAGACCACAATTTGTTTTATCAGGAGCTTAAGCTCGGCTATACCCTTAGGTCTACTACTACCAAATACTTTGTGAGAATCACAACTTACTTTGAATAATTTTTTTTTTCATATATCCGCGAGAATTTTAATATATTGCTATCGGATAGAGAAATGGAATGAATTAATCTATCTGCATCAACCCACGCCCCCTATACCTTCAACTCTGTTGGATCTACAATTCTTAAAATCTTATTATACTGAAGATTATTTCATTAACTTCCGGTAGTAGTCTACGTCCAACACTAGCCAATGAGAACGCGCTATATGCAAACGAACATGCCATAAATCCAAATCATGCTAGATAAGATGCTAGGTAAAATTTGTTCTTTGAGTGAAAAATTCAGGTACGGTCTGTCTAGTAGACTTAGAAGTACATAAAATGTCTTAGCTGGAGGTTCGACAAATGATTTAAAACGTGGTTTAACAGTATTTCTAAAAGAAATAATGGTGGACAAATGCAGTTTTTAAGTAGGAGGGAGAATCCATGGACACTTTTAGATGGACATTATCATACATGGTAAAGTAGTGTCGAATAAGATTCTCCGAAACAAAATTCAACTTTTCAAAAAAAAAAAAAAAAAAAAAAACACAAATTTGAATTCTTAAATATCAGGTCCACCAAATAGAATAAATTTAGATTTATGAAAATAAAGTCCGTGAAAACATAAATATATTTAAGATAAATAAAATAATAGCCAATGTACGAGTCGTGGCGTTGATATAGAAAGTGAACAGTGCGTCCTATGCAATGATGTCGGGAATCTGCGAATCATATGTTTCTTCATTGCGTATTCTTTTGAGATTTGGAAGTACTTTATTGCGACCTTCAAAATTGCTTGGCACCATACCAAATCGTTACTTCAACTATTTGAAGCTTGGACCACCAACGTCTTGCTTGGTAAAGGAAGACAAGTCGGCAAATCTTGCGTTATGCGATTTGTTGGGTTACGTGGAAGGAAAGGAATGGAAGGGTTTTGGAGGTCGACATAAGTGTGTGCAAGAAAATATTGATTTGGTAAAGCAATTGGTAGTGTTATGGTCTTGTGATAACGACACTTTCAAGTATGTCGATCCAAGTCTAATTTGGAGTAACTGGGATCTCTAATGTGTATGTAATTTGATTTGACCTTGGATGGTTCCTTGGTTTCGTTTTTTTCATTTTAATATAACCTTCTCTTTCAAAAGGGAAAAAAAATGTACGAGTCAAACTATGAAAAAATTTCATACAATTTGCACACCAGTCTACAATTTGATACAAGCTTGTAGATCTCAACTCTGCCTGTTTTATCTCAATGCATTTTAGAATTATTGCAGATCATCTTGTGGTGGTCCAGGAGGCATTTGCAGATCATCTTGTGGTGGTGGTGCAGGAGGCATTTGCAGATCATCTTGTGGTGGTCCAGGAGGCATTTGCAGACCATCTTGTGGTGGTGGTGCAGGAGGCATTTGCCATATATGAAACCCGTTTGACTGAGGCGAGGGAGGCTTACTCATCGTTCTTAACAATTTTCTTGAAGCAATATTATTCATCTCAATGTAATTTAGCTCATTAACTTCTTCATGAGTATCCATGGAACTGCAAACTATTCATAAAATTAAGAATAAAAAATGTGAACAGCAACAAATAACTGTGTACACATAGGAATAGATTGAATGAAACAGTGAAGAAGTACCTGAATTGATTTCTGCTAAGAAGATAAAAACGATGAGCAGAAACAGGGCCAAAGCAACTGCTGGTTGCATTCTCCGTTTGGAAATGAACACATCCATTGCTTAAGAACGAGAGGAATGGAAATAACGTGCCTACACTCTACAGTTTCGATTCTTAGGCTTAAATAGAAAACAAAAAGTAGTCAACAGTGTGTTGTAGATATATTGACTAGCCAAACAAACGATTCGATCGAGTTACGCGTAAAGCTTCAAATTTATTTTAATAAATAAATTTGCAGACTTTCTTGATTAATGCACAGTTGCACACCGAAAAAAAAAAGAATAGTTGATTGTCTCCTTTGATGGATGGCACAAGGTTTGTTAAATTTGACTTCTTATCTGAATCCGTAAGTTTGTACGTGGTAGATCTGTTTGGGTCGGTGACATATACGTCGGACCGTTTTTGTAAGTGGCCACGTTGGGTAGAAATTTGGATTTTTATAGGGGGAAAGCCACTTTTACTAGGGGGAAGCTGACCTCAGTCTAGCCTATTTGACTCTGGGTCAATATTGGGTGGAAAAAAGTATTAGCTTTCCCCTATCAAAAATTACGGTTGGAGATATGTATTACGATTAAACCGTTCGTATTTATTGTTCCCTACGAATCATTAAAAAACTCTAGAGAAATCCAACTATCTTTGAAAAAGATTACTTTCATCTCGATGGTAAAGCAAAATGGGAGAAAATTATCACAGCCATAACGAATCTACGTCACAGGCAATTGAAGAATCAAACGAAGCAATAACATATCTTGTTAGTTCTTCAAGTATAATACAACGAGATGCAAATGAAGAAGAAAATCAACTGTTTGAGGTGAAAAACTTGTTTAAGACAATATATTATCTATTTCCATGTCTCCTAGCAACCATAATTCTCTTATAATTTTGAAAAGTTCATTCGTTTTCCTCTCCCCTCTATATGGTTCATAATATGCCATTGATTTGTTTACTGATTTAATGTATGTTTATCTGTATATGAAACTTATACGTTTGTGTTGTATATTTGTTAAGGTTCTCGATCATGAAAATAAGGTTTCGTTTGCAGACAGTAGATGTGATCAGTCCAGTCAATCTATTTCTTCCAATTGGGACTTAACTGATTCTTTTACAACCAACGAGGTACGTTGGGTATAATCAAAGGATTTAACTCTAATCTAGTCATTCAAAATGCTTATCTAATGTGATTTGTTATCCTTTAGGTATTTGAGTCCAAGGAAGTAGTTCGTGAATGGTGCATGGAATTAGGAAAAACTTTGAATTGCGTTGTTGTTTGCAAATCATCAAGGGAAAAAAATTTAGACAGTAATGGTAAGGGATCATATTTAGAAATGCAATGCGAGAGAAGTGGTGTGAACGTCAGCCACAAGAGTAAAAACTATATCAAAACCCCAAATGTGAGGAAAAGGCATTCCGGCACTAAAAAGTGTGGGTGCCCATTTTTGCTCAGTGCTCTTTGTAGAGATGATGGAAAATGACGTGTTCGGGTAAAGTGTGGTTCTCATAATCATGATCTGCCTAAAACTCTTACGGGACATGCATACATGGCAAGGTTGAAGGAAGAAGAGATCAAGAAAGTCGCTGACTTTGGGTAGGTGGTGCTAGACCTCGAAATATTCTAACTTTGCTAAAACAGGAAAATAAAGATAATTATTGTACTATAAGAACCGTGTACAATGCCAAAGCTAAACTTAAAGAGATTTCGAATGAGGGCAGGTCATTAATGCAACAATTCATGAAGTTGTCGAGAAGAACACAAGTACACAGTTAAATGAAAACGTGATTCTATAACAAAAGAGGTAACTGATCTATTTTTTGCTCACCCTAAATATATTTTATTAGCTAGGTGTTTCCATAAGTTTATTCTACTCGATAATACCTACAAAACCAATAGGTATAAGTTGTCGTTGTTCCATGTGGTCTCTCATACATCAACGGGAAAGACGTTTACAGTTGCACTTGCTTTCATGAGTAGAGAGAAAATTGAAAACTACATATGGGCTTTGGAATGTGTTAAGGGTTTGTATTGGGAGAATGAAATTCCTTCAGTAGTCGTAACCGATGGAGATAGCGGCTTGGGTACTGCAGTTGTGCATGTGTTACCAATGGCATCTCATCTTTTGTGTACATGGCATATTGGAAATAATGTTTATGCAAAATGTGCAAAGCATTTTAGAATTGTTTGGGATAACCCAGATGAAGAAAACAAAGAAATGGGAGATACTGTGGAACCAAAAGAAGCCAAAAATAATGATGTTAAGAATGATGACAAAGCTGCTGAGAAAGAGAAAAATCAAAAGTTGTTCGATAATTTTATGGACGACTGTAAATCCCTTTGTTGGTCATCAACCGTAGATGAGTATTATGACCGGTATAAAAGGTTTTGTACTAGATGGTCTCCTGAATACAACAAATCAGTGAAGTATGTGACAGATACTTATTTGGATAAGGCAAAACAAAAGTTTGTTCGGGCATGGACTAACAATATCAAACATTACAACAATGTCGCAACAAGTAGGGTGGAAAGTGCTCATGGTGCACTGAAAAAATACCTCGGAACATCACAAGGTTCATTTGTTACTTGTTGGTATAATGCTCATATAAGGTTTGAAAATGATTTTGTGCAAATTCAAAGTGACTTCGAAGATAGCGCAACAAGAACCATGCATAATTTTTCAAGACAACCAATGTTCCCGGATGCTTCTTAATAATGTGTCGCACTTAGGTTTGAGGCTTTTGATTGATGAGTTAACACGTGTTGACAAGCATGGAGTCGGATATCAAAAAATGTGGGTGTGTGATTAGTACAACCAATGGGTTACCTTGTGCACACTTGTTGCTTCAATTTAAGGCTTCTCATGGTTTCATACCTCTAAAGCGCCATCGATTCGTTTTATCGACAATTGACAAGTACTCCTCCGGTGAAAGAGCATAAAACAAAAGCGTTTCAAGATCTGCGGAAATAAAAGCTATTAATAAAGTGTGGGATGCTTCAGCGACACTCAACGAGATATTATGCAATCGAGCTCGAAGTGCTTGGAAATCAGAAGACAAATTACTTTAAAAAGCAGAAAGTGTCAAGTACAACATGGTAGGCCGACAAAGTTGCGATGGGCGAAGAACAAATTAACAAAAAGGAACTTATCAGAATTTGAACGTGTTAAAAATGCTTTATCGTGTGCTGAGGAGCCGGTGCTGAAGAAGGCTTGCAAACCACGGACATTACAAGCTAAAACAGTGTCAATCAAACAGCCACTTGATGAATATTACTTGGTTCGACTTCCATTAGAGATTCACCTTTTGTAAATAACATTGAAGATGTGAACAAGGATGGACATTGTGGGTACTGGGTTGTGGCCAAACAAGCGAAATTGTTGACAAAGAATGTAGAAGCACCATGGAGGTATGTACGAAAAGAGATGGTAAAAAATCTAAAAAAGATGAGACTTTTCTATCAATCGATTTGGGATGTCAAGGGGTTTAAAGATTTCTTGGAGAATGTAGACTTCCCAATTAGTGGTGTTGATATGGAAGTCAACCAGCTGGATGACTTTGCCGGAAAGTTTCTTATAGCGAGACCTTCTGGCGGCCGTTGTTATATACAACAAGCGGGGCGGCAATACTTTTGTGCCAAATCATGTTAAACCTTCCATTAGGACAAAGGGTAGGATCATCTTTATGGGTTTTGTTGATGGATCACATTTGGTTAGTCTGCAGATGGAACCCAATGCGCCAATCCCTCCATACCCATCATATAATTTTGCACAGGAAGCGTTGACCCGAGTGTGGACGTGAATGGCTAAACCTATACAAGAAGAGAATTGCAGTTTATGAAACACTCTCGAAACTTGGAAAGGCCAGTAATGAAGATGAAATCCTGGGAACAATTAACTTGGATGATTAACGCTATTTTGTAAGTGGTTAGGACAGCTTACTTTGTGCAGATATGGCCAGAAAGGTACACATCAATTTATTTCTCAATTTATATATTAGTGTAAGTAGCATCATTATTAATTAGGTAGCAAAGAGATAAGTATATGTTTTGAAGATGATCAATGTGTTTTGTAGATGTAACTGAAGTCGAAGAAGGTGGTGACATGGGAGGGAAACTAATATGTTTTGAAGGGCCTTCGGTGTTTACGTTCAATAAATTGTAGTGTGCAACTGCCCATTTGCACAGATGATGGGAAAGCAACTACTTACTGTGTACAAAGCTATGTTGGAGGACGGTAGTCAAGATGAAGATGACAGGTTGTGGAAGAAAATTAGAGAATCTAAAAAGAATTGGAAAGGCGGTTATGTGCAAAAAAAATATTCAAGAATTAATATTCTGGCGAGATTGGGGTATACCCAGATTAATTAATTAGGGTATACCCAATAAGACAAAATAGGGTCATTTTGAAGTAAAAGAAGCCACCCCTTAGCCATATATTTTCTAAATGGCTAATATACCCTTGTTTAATTAACACTAAAAAATATGATTAGCTTAATTAATTGAGTTTAGATTGATTAATTGAGTGGATTAAAACTTATGAAATGAAATTTAGTTTTTGATTGAACTTATTTGGGAAGATTTTTATGAAAAAAAAAATGTTTTGAGAAAATCTTTTCTGTGAAATGAAAGCACACGACCCAAAAACTTCTAAAAGGGATTGCAAAGGCTGTTGTATGAAATCATACTCAAAATTAGATCAAAAATCAACACTTTGATCCTGAAAAGTATAAAAAGTCGGCAAGGTCGGCGAATGAAGATCATCCCGGCCAAACTTTGGCGGCATGATCTTCATCGTCGACCTTCTTACTGACTTTTTTGACACACGGGAGGCAGCGGAAAAAAATTTATTAGTAGGCAAGGTCTTCAAAAAATACCCATGTTGTTGAAAAAACATTAGTAGGCAAGGTATTTAAAAATACCCTTCGGTTTGTTTTTCAACCGACAAGGTATTTTAGGAATACCCTTAGGCTGTTGTTTAAAGACAAGGTATTCAAAAATACCCTTCAGGCTTTGTTGAAAAAATTTACGAGTCAGTAGCCATGGGCATGTTATGAAAAGTCGGCAAGATATGCATGTTCGACCTTGCTTAGGCCAAAAACACTGAAATCATAATTTTGATTTCTAACCTAATATAACAATCAAATCACACAACACAATGATGGGTTTGAGTTTAAACATCATTTATAGTCTTTGCTTTTACATAGGTAGAGTCAACGATTGTTTTGGAAAATCAAAGTTCAAGATTTTCGTTTGATGTAAGAAATGGAAGAAGATGAAGGGGAAGAGCACGAGAGATTAGAGAAGAGAGATTAGGGAAGATTATGAGTTTTTTAATTTTTAATTTTAGGGTTTAATTTTAAGTTAATTAATTCAAAAATTATTGAAGTAAAATCAACCTATTTTGTCTTATTGAGTATACCCCAATTAGTTTGGGTATACCCCAATCTCGCCAGGTTAATATTGGTGTCCGATAAATTGTTTCTTTCATTGGTGAACTCCTTTGCAGTAACTAATGAGTTCTTCGTAATAAACTTGTTTATTTAGTTTTAGAAATGAAGCATAACTATTTTGTTAATGAATTGATCATTTACGATTGCTATTGTTGATTGGAATTCAGCAGGCCATTTTACTGTACCACGAGCTTGATTCTTTATTATTTTGTTGTTTGGTTTCATAGTTGGTGCCTTGGCAAGCTCATCGACGGTACAACTAATTCATTGTTCGTGACAAAATAAATTGATAGGATTTTTATGGGATACGGTTATGCAAGGGTTAAGGGGTCATATAGCAGATTGAACTTCAAACATGGTTTTTGATAGGGGGGAAAGCTAATACTTTTTTCCACCCAATATCGACCCGGAGTCAAATAGGCAAGACTAAGGTCAGCTTTCCCCTTAGTAAAAATGGCTTTCCCCCTATAAAAAATCGAAATTTGTGCCATCAACGATGCTAGACGGAAACAAATGTTTTCTAGGCTGCCTTAGAACTTTTTCCTAGAATGTGTGCAAAGGATGAATGTCTATAATATAATATGTAAATGTCGTGGCTAGTTTTCGCCTTTCGATAGATCATTTAGAGCATGCTTTCCTATCCTAGTCATTTTTATTGTTGAAATTTTTGAGGAATCTAAGTTTGGTTCCTCTCTCTTACATAAACCGTCATTAAGATGGTATATATCTCTAGCCCAAAATACACACGATTTAATGTTAAAAATAGTAGTTCTAGATTGAATTTAAATTTTCACATTTAGTGTGGGATTAAATTAGCTTATTTATTCAATTTGACTAAACTAATTTTATTTAAAAAACTAATTCGATTTTAACCGTTAATTTGCTAATGGCCGGAAATATCTCTGAAAATATCTTCCCTGTTGTAGGGCCTATGGCCCATAGATGTGCGGCCAGCTAGATATCTAGGGTCTCCCTTCTACATGTATATAAAGGACATTGTTCCGTGTAACCTTGCTGATGATCAATAACAAACTTTACCTCTTTCTCTATCATTCTCATCTTTATCACTCCAAAACGTTATCATGCATGAAGCTATACGGGATAGATTGATTTTTTTTCTTCTTTTTCTACATGGATGATTTCCATCAATGCCGGAATCAAATAAGCTAAGTTGGATTTTTTTTTTCTTCCCATTTTTTTGATTTTGACACAAACGTTAGGGATATTAAAATTGTAGGAGAAAATTGATTTGATTATGAATTAGGGATTATTTTGATTAATTAATCCGTTTGTAGGTAAAAATTGATTTGATTATGAATTAGAAATTATTTGGATTATTTTGGTACTGTGTATATACGAGGGAGGGATTACTTTTTTGATTAATATAATCGTTTGTAATTTTGGGATTTGCTTGCGGATCTAGAATTTCCCTCTTTTTGATTTCTTATTTCCACTGTGTTTTAAATTTTGTATGATTCGATGGTGCACTAGTTTTAATTTAATTGGATGGTGCACTAATTTGTCCAGTACAAGCTGTATCCATCAAATACGATAAACAATTGTGTGATTACATTTTAAAATACTAATACGTTTGTCTGTTTGCGGCGTGATTGATTGGAAGTCTGTTCGAGAGAGGAAGAAAATCTTTATTCGGTGATTCTGTTTGTTCGCGAGGAGAAACGAAAGTCCCCAACTCGGACCGGTCAACTCGACCGATCCAACCCGGTCCTGCCAAACCCGGGCCATGCGAACCAATCCAGCAACTTGACCGGTCGATCCAGCCTGTCCATTCTGTTTTCCTGTTTTTTGGGACGTGCGCGGCTAAATCCGTTCGGTTCTGTCTTTTTACGGGGGGAACCAAATCCCAAATGTATGTAACTATAATACTAATGTGGGCCTTTACAATGAATACTTGCTAGGCTTATTTATTTGTTTTTAGAACATGCCTAGTATTGTTTAATTTTGTCTTAGAATAAGTCCATATCATATAAACAGTCAATTTAATTATGATTTTTGATCATTAAGGTTTTGGTTTTTAGTGTTATTTTGTTCTCTTGAATATAATATTGGTTATAGTTGAATGGTGTCCTTTGTTTAATTGGTTGTACCAACTCAATTCCAATGTATTTATTTGGGGTTTAGAAGTACTTGAGCACCATTATTGTATACTTGATATTTTCTTCCTATATTTGAAATATTCCGTGGGATGCAATCCACTGGCTCGACTATTAAGAGTCGGTATTTTCAAAAGATACGTTGCAAATAAAATCACATGTATTCCAAATTTTGTGGAAGAACTCACAAAAGATGATATAAGTCAGAAAATTTCCATTTGTCTACTTCATCCATGATACTAACGAACCAGTATATGTTGAAATATGACAACAAGAGAACTATCTTTAGTAATCTATTCAACCTAAAGTAATTGGTTGCAGGGACAGAGGGAGGGGGTGGCTTACCTGGGCTGTAGCCCACCCCAAAATCCACAAATGCTTTTCTGGGCCCTTGTATTCACTAGCAAAAAATAAAATAGCCCAGGTAACAAACTTGGATTATACCATTAGTAACTTAATGAAAATGAGATGTAATCTGAAAGAAGATCCAACGGAGCTGTGCTCTATGAACAGTAGAATACATCGTTAAATCTATAATTAATGCACCGTAGTAGAGCCAGTTCTTCTTTTAGTTTTGACTACACATAAATTCATCTTATGTTTATTGACATTTTATTAGTATTTTTCTTAAGTACCTATTGAATCTCTTGTCTACATAATGAAGCCTCAATTCTATGTTGTATCGGTGGGGATATACGGTTAGACTAATGGTTGTTGTTAATTGAAACAACGCACTATGATGTGAATAAATTCATATTTAAAAAAGAAAAAAATCCTCAAAAAGTGCTTACCTATAAGCCTAGGTAAAGAAAGAAAAACCCCATCCGATGATAACAAATCGGCCAGGATCATTTCTCAAACACCTTTACCATGCGGTTATGCTTCAAGAAAAAAACGACATGTTGCTTGGCTTTTGTATTTATTTTTTTCGATGTTGGGACCATTGATATTAGGTATAGAGGAAAAAAAAATAGCCCACCCTAACGCGAATTCCTGGTTCCATCGTTGATTGGTTGACATGTGTAGTGAGATTCTCTTGGCCTGTTGAGATAAAGAAATTTCTCAAATTAAGCTAAATGTAGCAAAATTGAAAATCGAAAGAACCCCGAAGTAATAAGGTTTCGACGTAATGACTCATATAAAGCATGTGAAAAGGGACACATATATCATGAGACAAAAATGTATTTTTTTTCCCCAGTAGTAATGACACCAAAGAAATGCAATTATCAATTTGAATATAGGATGAAGCTAAGATGTAATTCTATCTCCCATCATAAATGAAAGAGTTGGAAATGCACCCGGTCATAGGTGTTGATATATACAATGTAATGTGTGTATCATAGTAGCAACCAATTTTCACATCAACTTTAATGGCAACAAGAACTTTGCCGGGCCAATTGACTATCTTATTCGGTTAAACTAGATCCAATATCTGCACCTATGGAATGAAAACACGAGACATAAATTCTCTAAAGCACTTGAGATATATTGGGTGAAACGTAATATATATTCAGTCTAAAGTACTTGAGTTGAATCCCACTTTTATTACGTAATAAGGCCACACCACTTATTAAAACTCTCAAGAACCAAATGTCTAAGGAATTTAAACTAGTTGTTGAACTATTTCCTTATAATGGGACTACGAGGATTGGATCATCGAGCGCAACACTGCTAAAAAAAAATTGATTTCAAGATAGAACAAAGACGTCACAAAATCTCTATATGTACCGAGAGATAATCACACCTTGTTAAATTCCAAAGAAACCCATGTAAATGGATATCATGTGGAACACATTGTGATGATAATGTAATTGATTGCATCTTTTATAATCACTAATGTATTTGGAAGGAAACATACTTTAGAGACTAATGGGTCAATTTAGTGAAATGTAAATCACTATGGTATTAATTTGGATTATTGAATCCATATTGACTCATACGAGGCTTTGGGCATAACCATAAAGCCACTTTGGTTGTGACATGATGATCATTTTGAAAGGACTCATACGAACATCAATTTATTTGAGTGAACAAAAATGGGAGAAATATTAATAGAATGTGAAATGACGGCATATCTCTCAATAAGTGTTTTCTAAAGTACTAGATGCACAACCCGCCCCTATTGCTTTTAAGTAAGAAAAGTATATCACTCATTTCACAAAGTCTTGAGTAAAATATGATCGAGACCATCCTAAGATGCAAATGGTAAACAATCCATATTACAAAGAAAACAAGGTGAAATTTAGAAAAATATTCATGCAGAATGCGGACCATTAAAGTGACTTATGGCTCTGGTGAATGTTTTAACATTTTGGACTAGTTATAGTTCCCAAGAAATTTGCGTTTATAAACTCCTAGCACATATTACACAATACAAAGTGAAAAGGCTCACCACCCTTATTAATGCTAGAGAATTTACATCAAAAGGACTTGATGAATATTGCATGTTTAATCGGATCAATATAGAGCATCTTATACCCAATGGTCTCACAGAGGCTACCATCAAAGGTTACGAGATGGTGCCTAAGGAATAGGTTATGCGTACCAACCTATTCTTTTATTTCTTTGGGGATATGCAATATTACACGCATCTTACTTAATTCGTTTTAGAACCCAATATTAGTCAACCTTTTAACGTACCGGTTGGTAGCTAGTTTAAGCGACATTCGTGTTCTTAGCATTTTGGTTGCACTATATATGTGCCATTACGACTCCACACCGTACTATAATGGGTCTTTAAAACTGTTAAGTAGTTATGTTGAAATGAGTTACCAACAATTATCCGCATTTTAAAACTTTTGTCGGGAGATCTCTTACTTTTAGCTAGATTTGCGGGTTATCACTTTAATGAGACAGTCTTCCGTCGTTAGGGAGATAAAAAAGTATTTTCTAAAGGAACGACAAGAATTGTCGTGGTGTGTTCTTGTGTCTCATATTGATTCTTGTACTCCACAAATATAAATGTGAAGTGATAAAGAATATTCGATTTTTGCGAATGTACTGTGATGTTGCTAAAGTGATGAGATCACACATACCATCTGCAAACCTACATGCAAAGTTACAAATCCTCAATACGGGATATACACCATAGACTAAGGTGTTGCAACTACACTCGGTGGAAGTGTGGTTGAGGCCGTGGCTCAAAGTAAAGGAAGTTGGAGAGACCACTTGGTTCGATCAATCCTCACCTAGAAAGGAAGTAGGTGAGTAAGGAACAACTTATTTATATCATCGAGAAATCATCTCATAAGATTGTCTGAATATGTCCATGAATCAAGCGGAGGACGTTAAAGTTTTAGATGATTCTAGAGAACAATGAAATCTGACGGATTATGAGAATGCATATGAGTCAATGGAAGGATCATGCGTGCACAATGATGATATAATCCATAAATAGTTGCTCAGTAGAGCACAATGAGATCGAACCATCTAAAAAGCAACCATTGGGTATAAGATGCTCTATATTGATCCGATTAAACATGCAATATTCACCGAGGTTGCTTTTTCCCTACGAGGGTTTTGTTACTCGGCAAGGTTTTTAATGAGACAACAACAAACACTTTGAGAATATAATTTCCACCTAAGGCTATTATCTTTCCCACGAGGATTTTACGCATAGGAGTCGTGAAACAACTAGTCGACTTCAACGAGTAAAGTGATCATACGTAACAAATCACCTTTACTTGCATCTGTCACGTTGTACTCTTTTCCCTTCGTCAAGGTTTTATCCCACTTTGGGTTTTACTTGTCAAGGTTTTAATGAGGCAACGTATCGCATCCAACTATGTTCTAAGTTTACTTAGTATTGTACTCTTTTTCTTTAGTTCGGGTTTTTATCCCTCTGGGTTTTCTGACGAAGTTTTTAACGAAATTAACTTGTCTTTGAAGATCGTATTGCATGCGATGAACTACATGAGTACAAGACAACATGTGAAGTACTACATGTAAAGAGTTATACCAAGGTTTTATCCCGGTGGGTTTTCCTTGTCAAAGTTCTAATGAGGCAATTGATTTGGCACAAGTCATCAGGAGAGAAGACATTTGAAGAACTACATTGAAGCACTAAATATGAAGCAATGCTTATGAAGTTCTATTGGACCGCATAAGGGGGAGTGTTGTAGGGCCTATGGCCCATAGATGTGCGGCCCAACTAGATATCTAGGGTCTCCCTTCTACATGTATATAAAGGACATTGTTCCATGTAACCCTGCTAATGATCAATAACAAACTTTGCCTCTTTCTCTATCATTCTCATCTTTATCACTCCAAAATTTCCATAAAAAAATAAAAAAATATTCACCGTGCCGATTAATTTCATACCATAAAAATCTTTGTCTAGATCTAAAAAGAAAAAAAATCGTTTAACTACTCTTACTTGTTCACGAGATTTTTCTTTTAAGTCGCATTGATGAAAATTTCGATTTCATCAAAAATAAAGAATCTCAAAAGGAAAATAAAAAATACCTAATCTCCATCTCAACTAAGATCGAATGGAAAAGGTAAAACATCTTGATTCTTATCGACAACAACATACTGTATCAGTAGGACTCGGCAGCACCGAGTTCACGAGATTCTTATCGATCTCTCCACTTCCATGTTCTCTTTATGTCTTTTGAATCATAGTCATCTGCTTAATTAACCCGAAAGCCAGAAACCCACCTTCATATACGTGGTGGTACTATCAGCCAAAACTTAAATTGTGATATAAAGTAGTGAAAATATAGATATATAGAGGTCACTTCTGCACCTAGTTAGGTGTCGCAGACTCGCAAGTGTACCAAGGAAGATTACATCATTCTTGCATTGGGTTCATACTGATCTTGATTCTTGTGTTTTTGGAAACTCGGCATTTTTTATTAGGCTAGTGATGATTTATTCTATATGACAGCTGCAAACAAAAATAGTTGGAGTGGAACAATATAATATTGAGTCATCTGAATTATCAGCTTATTATTGCTTTGCCGAATTTTCACTATCTCCTTCGACAGCATGATATTAACATATAATGGATGCGAAAGTTAGAGAGCTGAAATATCACATTTAATAGTAAATGTGACGAAGAGAGAAGAGTACTTCTTCGGTGAAAATTGGCCTTTTTCTTGATGTGAAAATCATGATTGTCACCGATCACGGCTGATGTTTATTACAAGTGAAAACAATAATTTTCATGCATCATATGTTTTGAACTTATAAGGTTTTGCAACATGTGAAAATTTCATTTTTCTTTAGAGAGAAAATTTATGATTTTACCTAAATGTTTTTGTGAAAAAGTTATTTTTCTCTTCTTTTATTTGATGAAAATTTGTACTTTCAGTTTCAGCTTTCGATAATAGGGCAGATGTGGCATGCAAATTGCATATTAAAATAAATCGCGAAAACTAGAATTTTATTTGACACAGCGTGATAATTATAATTTTCACAAAATATAACTGGACGAGTTAAAATCTGAGATTATCATTAAATTATGAAAAAGAGTTTTCATTGAGACATAATAATTAAAGACTTTCACAAAATTGCAATGTGTGAAAATTGCAAGTTTCATTAAAACCAATATAAAAACTAAATTTCCATAGTCAAGATTTCTTAGAATTATTATATCGCGGTCAAAAATGAATTATTGAAGGGAGACGTTTTAGC
Source organism: Papaver armeniacum (assembly GCA_023531295.1). Taxonomy (NCBI): domain Eukaryota; kingdom Viridiplantae; phylum Streptophyta; class Magnoliopsida; order Ranunculales; family Papaveraceae; genus Papaver; species Papaver armeniacum. Next base: position 43,767 of record JAJJWW010007729.1, on the reverse strand, counting down.
CTTTTAGGATTAATATTTATCTTAAGCGATCAATTGTTCAACTAACTAGGGAGTTATGATTGATATTTATCTTAAGTGATCAGGAGTTTAACTAACTAGGGAGTTACTTTAGAGAGATTTTGAAGGAGTTATTTTGGAGAGATATCTTAGGGAGATATTTTAGGAGTTATTATCAATTTATTAGTGGAAATTGAATTATTGTCCCTCCTTGTGATGGGCCTTCACAAATATCCCTATGCCTCTTTATAAATATCCCTGATGGCATAATTGAAATTTTGTATGAGATCATGATTTTCATAATTTCCTTTTAGCCTTCGAGTCTTTTGTACTTCTTTTTATTTATTTCTATCGAAACACTCGGACAGAAATTCATCGCTCCGATCACCACCATCTCTATCGCTCCCACAAACTCAACAATCTCTATCGCCGCCACCACAATCAGCACCACCACCTCCATCCTTTGTTACTACTATTAACGGGTTAAAGATTGATTATTATTTTTATTATTGTTTTCAACTTTTTATTAATTTTTCTTCATTTCTTAGGTTAAACATTGATTTTGAAACGATTCACACATCGATCTGTTTTTTGGTTCCGATTTTATAATGATTACATTTTCGATTTTCCGATCTGGAAAATTGATGATATGGGAAGATAGATTGATGTAATCTATGATACAAATCAACATGATGATTAGATCAAAAGGTGAACAATCGATTGAGTGTTTTCATTTTTTATGATTTTGAAATATTAATAGCATTTTTGGTTCTATCTTCAAATCCCACACCCACCACCGCAAAGGACCAGCAAGATTGAAGTTTAGATTTCGGTGAAAGAAATGGTTACTTGTAGTTACTGAAATCATTCACGATCCAGGTCATGGTGCTCCATTATCAAAGTTACTTTCAGACATCCATTCAGGTACAAGCATCGAAAGAGCTTTTTGTTGCTGTTTGAGGAGTATGTATCTTGGGCCGATTTTTGTATTGTGGGAAGAAAGCTAATCTTATGGTTGGAAATGTTATTCCATTAGTATTTGAAATGTGCGGTATAGAAGTAGAAATGGAGTTGTTGGTGTTGTTTTCCATGAATGCACAATTGCAGAGTACGGATTCTTTGTTTATGAAGCTATTGTTGTTGTTTATATGTTTTTATGGGATCAACTCCTATTGTTGACCCTATTTTTTATGAGATCAACTACGGTTGTTGATCCATTTATGGGATCAACTCTGTTGTTGACCCAATTTTATGGGATCAACTCTTTTGTTGTTGATCCTTTCAACTCATATTGTTGACAATATTTTATTTTTTTGATCGGTAAAGAAAAGATTTATTGATCAAAAAGAGAGAGATATAGAGCTATACCACCCTACACAAGATAAAATAAAGAACAAAGCAAAACTGGTAACAAACTACCAGTTTAAGCAGCAGAAAAGAAAATGGTGCACCAATCTCTCATAACATCAGAAGACCTTACTGAACTGTAACTCTTAATGGCCAGAGCCCAACAAAATAAGCAATAGATAGCTTTATTCATCACAGCTGTAGCATTACTTCTATTGTCTGTAAAGACCTAGCATTTCTATCCTTCCCGGATAGACCATATGATTACAACGAGACAAGATTCCATACTGACGTACTATCTTTATCAAAGCGAGTGAGGCGCCAAGCTTGTAAAGAAGGAATAATGTCTTAAGGCATACGGAAAAACCATCTAAACTTAAACAAACTTCTTCCAAACTTCTCACGGCAAGGAGCAATGCAGAAGAACATGAGAATTTGTCTCATTACTATTACAGAACAAACAGTCTTCAGATACCTCTATTCTTCTTCTTCTAAGCAAATCTCTAGTCGGTAATCTATTATGAGCAATCAACCACAAAAAGAATCCAATCTTTGGGGGAAATTTTAAGTTCCAAATAAAAGTAAAGATAGAACTATTTGTTAATCAAACAATCCTCCATGATTATTTTATCATAAATTGATTTAACAGAAAAAATCTTACTTTTAGTGAGTGGCCATTTAAGCTCATCCTCCACCTCTCTATTTAATCTGACATTAGACAAATCAGAGCTGAGTACTTGAAACTCCATCCTTGTTGTTAATCAAACCATCCTGTACTAGAAAATATTTCTGCCGCAATTCTTGTATCACTTTAAGAAAATCATCTTTGAGAATATCCCAACAAATCAAATAAAATCTCATGGGAAATCTATCGGCCACAGGAGCCTTGAGCGCCCCAATATTTTGATTGCAGCAATGCATTCATCCTCATCAATATCTCTCTCTAACTTGACATCTAACTTCCTCGAAATAGAAGAAAATTGCATCCCCTCCATAGAAGTAATTCTGTTATGTGTAGCTTGAAAAATATTTTGAAAGAAAGAAACAATGCCATTTTTTTATCTCATTTTCATTAGAAGTTAGCACATCATTTATCTTGATAGAACCAATGTAGCTTGTCCTTCTTCTATCATTTGCAAGCCTATGAAAATACTTGGTATTCTTCTCAAAATATTGAAAATGTGTGACTCTGCATACGCTCCTCCACTTTTCAGCTTTAATGATTGTTAGATTGCAGTACTCGTTTCTAGAATTCACCCTTTCATCCCATTGTAATTCAGATAGACCATTGTTGGCATGCTCAACTGTATCAAGATTAACAAAAATATCCTCCAACTCCTCAAGCCTTCTATCCACTTCTCCATATTCTTCTTTACTCCAAGGTCTTAGTTTTTGTTTAAGAAGTTGCAGCTTTTTACAGAAGACAAAACCAGTAGCTACGAAACACTAAAGGAATTCCACATATCTCTAACAAAATCAAAGAAATGAGGATTAGAGAACCAGTAGTACTCACAGCGAAATGGAGATGGACCATGCTTCACTCCTTCACAGACCAGAGCAACTGGATTGTGATCAGAACATGGACGAGCAAGAGCTTGCTTTGAGTAACTTGTGGATAAACATTTTCCTAAAAATTTGGACACACAAAAATTCTATCAATTCTACTCCTTGGATAAGTATAATCATGCTTGTAGTTTAAATCATGTAATTTTCTTCCAACGTTGAACTTGTGGTGCAATGGTAGCATGGTGATCGACTCCATGTCGGATGATGCGTTACTCTTGTAATTGAATCTTCTTTTAACTAATCTTTAGGTGTTAATATGGTGAATCTAAATAGTGGGTTTCTCATATAGGAAAAAACAAATTTGGGCTAGAAATAATATTAAACTTACTTGAATTATACCCCTTAGGAATATTTTTTTCTGAGAAAAAAAAAAATGATGGGTATTTAATCCTCCTACAAAATCACAAATGGGCATATAGGCCGCTCAAAATAATCACTAAAAATGAAATTGGTGCAGTCCAATCTAAACCAAACCATAAAATTGAAGGCACAATCAGACAAAACTCTGACAAATCCAACATACAAACCTTGACTAACGGAGATGTAAGAGACAGAGATCACGCGTGCATCTCAGCGATGTGATTAAAAACGGGTTTCAAAAAACGTGTCTTCTATATATCGGCTAATCAAAATTCGTGTAAACCATCAGGGGTTAGCCCAGTTGGCCAGGAGACTGACTCTCAAATAGGAGGTCAGCGGATCGAGTCTCCACTCAAGAGTTTGATGATCTCATGAAGTACTCCCCTTATGTAAAATCTAGTTTAGAGTTTAAGTTCTTAATGTATCCTTTCTTAATGAAGTACTCCCCTTATGTAAAATCTAGTTTAGAGTTTAAGTTCTTAATGTATCCTTTCTTATTTAAAAAAAAAAAATATTCGTGTAAATTCTCACGAACTTTGAAGGGAAGGGAAGCGGATACCAAACTCTTATCCTTCACTTCCCGTATAAACCATTTTTATTCCCGGGATTTTTATTTGGGAGTAAATGTGAGGGGGTTTCTAGTGCACCCGTCTAAAAAATCATTATATTTCCCACTTCTACAAGGTTTTTGTTACGAAAATTTATGGAAGTTTCTCTACATTGAGGTGTTTTCACTTGTTCTTATGTATTAGGTATTTAAACCAAAGCACAAAATCACAACAACTGACATAGATTTGAATTTGTTTAGTGCTAACATAGTTTTTAGAGTAGTTCCTATGGAATGAACAAACTTGGAGTTTGTTCGGTTTGCTCCACTATGGAATGAACAAACATGAAAAATGGATGTTCAACTCAATATATTTGTTGATTTGAACATCGAGATAGACAACCCGTAGCGCGCGCTGTGGTAAGGACGGACGGGCTTGCTACGAATGCTGGCGTTTGATGAAAAAACGCCAGCGATTGTACATCCAACGCGCCAATGTCTGAACGGCTGAAAAATCTTGTGATCCATGGCTACATTTTCAATTCTATAAATACTCCTCATTTCAACTCTATATTCACATTCTACACACTCTTCACTCTCAAATCATCTAAAAAATGCCTCCCGAGTTCGTGGTGTTAGATTCACTAAACAAGAGGATTTAGCTATTTGTAAAGCCTTTGTTTTTCACACGGAAGATCTTGTCATGAGTAATGTGGCCGATTCGACGTTGACTTTACAGGAGAAAGTTTACGAGAATATTCACCGGCTGGGCAGGAACATCCATGGGCGTGATTCTCACGGATTGCAGCATCGTTTTAGTGTAATTAGTATGAATGTAGTGGAGTTCATGGCTTTACTAATGGAGAATCACAAAAATAAGCTCAACGGTGAAGCCGAACATGAAGTGGAACCCAGAACTCTAGCGATGTGGCCGGTAACTCATGGCGGTTTTCCTTTCGACTTCCATGCTTGTTCCAACATTCTTAGGGTGCTCATGACGCCCTACTCTAGGAATTCCACCACCCGCCGAGAATTGACGCCTATGTTGTAGTTGTTTTAATCGAATGTATTTCTTTTATTTTCATGTATGATGTGGTGGTTGTTCAATGCGATGCGTTTTTTATTTATGATGTTAATATTGATGGTGCAATTTTTAATACGGGAAAAATTTAAATTACTGACGTGAAAATGTGAAGATATTCGTAATAACATAATACCATAGTGAATCGATTTGTCCTACAACTTCAATCAGCCCACCCCACCAAAAAACACCTGGGACATTCCCAGAAATGCCTTCCATATGTGTCTTCTTGGAAGAAGTCACATAAATGCATAAAAGTATTGCAATCGGGCTTTGAGCATGCACATTCTCTGTGGATAATGTTTGTATTCGTGATCTCCATATCCGCAATGCTTGTAGTGTAATAACTCCTTCTTCAATTTGGCTTTAAGTTTGAAGTTTTTGCAGAGTGTTGCGATCTTTTCTTCTTCTTCTTTTTTAATCTTCATAGCATCATCTAGCATATGTGGTTCCTCGGACAAGCGGGATCTAAACATTGCAAATACCTGAGCTTTTCGGTTGTGATTCAATCACCATTCGATGCATGAACAACCTTCCGGGACACTTTGAATACATCCAAGGACATTGCATAAAGGTGTGGTTATCCATGAAACATAATGGACAAACCTCTTTTTGCTTGACACATAATATTTTCTTCGCTTTGCCTTTAGAAAACATGGTGGATGTTGAGAAAGAAATCGGTTGGTTTGTTTTAGAATATAACCTAGTGATGTATTTATAATAGAAAATGGCGGTGGTAATTCAAGCGGGCGGTTTTAGTAAAGTCGCGCGGTTTCACGAACGTCAACTTCTCGTAATTCAAATAGGCGCTTAAAGGAAATCCTCCAGTAGCTTTTACTTCAAACGCCAAAGGAAAAATTTCAACGGCTCGCTTTTCTTTCTCGACCTATATATTTCATTCCTTCTATCTCCAAAATCACATCTTCTTCTTCTTCTTCTTTTGCTAAATCGCTCCCCCTTTGCGAAATGTACATTGAAATCGTGGTCCCAAGTTTACTCGAGAAGAGGATATAACTCTATGCAAAGCATATTTCTTTCATAGGGTAATCAACGGTGTCCTTTATCAAGGCGTTCTTTTTAGGAGAACGTTTTTCAATGTTAAATCTCACTTACGGGAAACCCGAAACGAGATACTCGTCGATTGCATGCTCGTTTTCAATCTATTAGGCTTGCGATCCAGCCATTTGTTGCTCTGGTAATGAAATTGATCGAGAAAAGTTCGTCGGTGTAAGCGAAGATGAAGTGATCAAAGCTGCTCTTGGTAATTGGGAGGAAGCTCACGGTAAAACTTTTCGTTCTGAAGCGTGTTTGAAATTCTAAAAGATGGTCCATCTCAAGCACATCGTTCTTCACTTTCGAATGTCGTTTCCGGTCTTTACAATGGAAGAAGATGTTGCTCTTGTTCGATGTTGGTTACATCGTATGATGAGACCAATGAACAATGACAATTTACTGGGAAAGAGTATTGGGACATTTTGTATCATCGTGGTAGGCAAGCCATAAGAAATAGTAAGAGCCTGGAACTAGAATTGCATTCAACACTAAGGAAGTCAAACATTATACGGAAATATTGTGGATGGTTCATCGTAGCAATTCTGGATTATCCAACAAAGAACTGGTGAGTATGTCCCTTTGTCCTCATGGACTCAACTGCATCATAAAAATATCTGAACTTGTTAGTTATTTGTTTTACATAAAACCATCGCTCAGACCAAGTTTACCGAAGAAAGCGGAAGAGAGTTTAGGCATTTTGAATGCTATGAACTTTCTGAGAGAGAATGTCATTTGGATTTGATGTAGTTTGATGTTTTTGTTGTGGTTTATTAAAATGTAGTTTGATGTTATTTGCAAGTTTAAATTGTAATAAATTTCACTTGATCTGAAATGAAAATCTATTTTAAAATATAAACATTTTTATTCATTGATATTGCTGGCAATTCTTTTACAAGATAAAAACTTAGACAATAATAAAAACTTCAATAAAAATCAAGTACAAGTTTTGGCCTCCTGTTTATCTTCAGTTGACGTATTTTCCATTCAATGTGCTCTTTGACAGTTTCACCTTTGTTTTTGAATTTTTTGTTATTAACTTTCAAAACTGAAGCTCTTTTTTTCCTTTTAGCGGAACATTTTCTTGGAGCAACTTCTAAAACTTGCACTTCCCTTTTACAATTTTCAATCTTTTTAAAACTCCCACATATCTTAGAAACGACAACTTCCAAGTTTTGCATCGTAAAAAGTGTGATCGCCTTTTCAGCCATTTTAGAAGAGAAAATTCAAGTGAATTTTTGTGTGAGTGAATTGTTTGAAGAGGGTGGTAATTTATAGAGGTAAAAAAGTGAATTTCGAATTTTAAAAAACTACTCGTTGGCGTTTGTAGCAAAAACACCAGCGTTTTATCTTGAGACGCCGCGTTGGTTCTTCCCACGCCAGTGTTTTTCCTTCCAACGCCAGAGTTGGATCTCGCGCCATCGGTTTTACTTAGATCACACGCCTATTGATCTAATGCCCAATGCTTTACCATAGTGGAAAACCTAGTTTGGTCATCCACCTGGCTCAACAAAAGAATGAGTTTGTTCATTCCCATAGGAATTGCCCTTACTCGTTACCTTTTGTGAATGCATGTTTACAAATTAACTAAACCTATAAAAGGCTAGAATTGGTTTTTGTTCTAACTTGTTTGAACACATGTGCATCTAGGTAATTGATTGCTAGAACGGAGCCGGCAGAGCACTTCTTGATCTTTAATTCATCAGTAAATACATTTTTTTTTTGAAGAGATAAATGCATTGTTATTGGGTCGTAAATTAAGGCATAGTTTTAGGATGGGTATGAGACGTTTGACCGCGATATTGGCCAGTCAACGGTTTTAAAAAGTCAAACCGTTCCCTATAAAAAAAAGTCAAACCGTTCCCTATAAATATGGAATAACTTTTAATAGATTTCTCCCCAAGTAAAAAAACAACAGATAACCAAAGGAAACCAAACCCTGGTATTCGTCTCTCAAATTTCCATGTAGAAGAAGAAGCGATGTTTAGCTTTCCATTGGAACTCTACTATGAAATCCTTTTGAGGGTACCAGCGAGATCCACATATCTATGTAAGTGTGTTTGCAAGGATTGGCTTAAACTAATTTCTGATCCTAGTTTTGTTAAATTCCATCTAAACCTTGCTGTCCAAAAAGGACCCTAGCCTCCTAATCAATTCTTATGAGAAAAACGTCATCTACTCCACAAGTTACCAATCATTAATATCATCATCTTCTACAGAAGCTTTGTGTAATGATTCTGCTGAATTGGATTACCCGTTCAAACCAACACGTTATGTCGTGTTAGTGGGTTCTTGTAATGGTTTGGTTTGTTTATACTTAGTTAGTAGTGATAGGGTTAGGAAATTCTTTTGTCTTTGGAACCCAGCTACCACGGAATACAAAATAATACCTAAAGTACCCAATGACCTGATTAGTGGTTGTGCATTTGGTTATGATTATAAGTCTGACGATTATATGTTAGTAAACTATGATCCGTCATGGATGGAGATGGTTGTTTATACGGTTAGATCAGATTCATGGAAGATCATCCAGACCGATCGCCATAAGCTTCTTTCCGCGGTATTTCTCAATGGAACTTCACATTGGTTAGCTGAACGCCTAGGCCAAGACATGTCCAAAGTTATAATCTCTTTGGATATCAATAATGTAAAACTAGTAGAATCATTGCAACTTCCAGAAGAACTTAAAAAGATAACCATATGTTTATAAGTGTAGGAGTATTGAAGGAGTGTCTAAGTGTACTTGTGAAAGTATATACTGGACAGTTGGAAGTATGGGTCATGCAGAATAATGGAGTTCGAGAATCATGGACTAAAGGACATGTCATTTCCCCCTGACAAATTTAAGGATGTGCCTTACTTGAAGGTGATGTGGTATTTCAAGAATGGTGGTATTCTATTTTGGGTGGACAATAAGATGGTTCTATATGACACGGTGCATGAAACTGTTAGAGAAATGCAGTTGTTTATGATAGAGGAATATGTCGAAAGCCTAGTTCCCCTCAACTCTTATACTTATATGATGGAAAGAGCAAATTGTCAGTATTAAATATCATCAGATCAGAAGAAATTAATGATAAAACCATAAGAAGACAATGATGCCTAAGAAGAACATAAACGTATGGGATGATCTCGAGATCTTTGTTAAGAGATTAGGGGTATTATGTATCAGAATTTGCATTGTGATTTGGCGTTATAGTAGTAATTGAGTTCTTGTTTGATGGGGTTGTCTTTCTTTAATTGGATCAGCATTTGTGTGACTTTACACTCAAATGTATATGCATATACGTCTCCTCCGATTGTTGCCTGACCTTACCTTCAATTCAATTCTGTTGGGATCTACGATTTTTTGAAATCTTACTGTACTGAGGATTATTTCATCAACTTCCAGTAGTGTTGGATGCATCCAACATTAGCCAATAAGAGATCACTATATGGAAAGGAACATGCCATGTCACTGATGTCTGGGAGTTGTGTGAAACTGCTTCAATACATGGTCAGATTGACATGTCAGTATGGTGCAGAAAAGTGTATCCATTTACTATCTTCAGCTTCTCTTTGTTTATTTGCATTCTACTATATATTGGATTTAGTAGTAACTGGCTCCAAATCCAAATCGTGTAACTTTGGGTTGTGTCAGAGTTTTTCCTTGAGTGAAAAATCCAGGTGAGGTCTGTCCAGCCTGAAGCAACTTAATGATCGATTCCTGAACAATTGGTTAGTATTCCATCATCAATAACTAAAGCCCATTTTCCTACTTCCCATCTTTGTTTGCAAGATACAATGCCTGAGCCGGTGATGAATAACTTCGTTTTCAATGACAAAATTGAGGGTGTTCCTCTCTCTGGAAGGTCTTACCAATATGCCACCATATGAATTGTATTATTGTATATCGTCTTGTTCTACTATGAGTATACTGATTTTGAGTCTCAAGAAAAACCGAAAATATGAGAGGGTCACGCCTCCTTTCCTGGAGCAGTACAATAAAGTTAAGCAGCTTTTTACCCCTTTTTGCAAAGTGGCCTTGGTCCCTAAGAGCAAGGCCTATGGGGTTGATCATCCCAATCAAAATGATAAGAGTTTACCTAATTTGATCCAACTATGGGGTAGAGGGAAACAATCTTTTTTTTTTTTTTTTTTTTTTTTTTCCCTCTCTTCTTTCCAAAACACACAGGAAAAACCAATAAAACCTACTTATTTCTTTGTTTAGAATCCTTGATCTAATAGGATTAGATTTGATTTTGAATCTCAGGGCAAATCAAGGTTAGTACTATTAGTTTTATAATTTTATTCAATAAAACAAATTGTTGATCCAACAATTTTTCTATTTAGGTTTTTAATATTTTGCTTTGATTGATCTAATGACTTCTCCATGTCATCTAGATTTTTATATATTTGCCAAGTTGGTGTTTTTTGTGGTCTTCTTTGCTTCATTGTTACCAATCATGTTATGGACGGTGATCTTCTTGACAAACAAGACCAAGATTGACCGATGATGATTTTATTTTGGGCATATTACTTCCTTTACATGGAAGCATCTAACATATATGATGTTAATGATCAAGAATCAAAAGATCGGGAATCAAAATGGTTTGAATTAATGACCATCAGGAAGGATGTCAATTTAAATCGAATGTAAATCGGTACAATTTGATTTTTCGTTTCTTTAAGTTTGAAATTTGTAAATTTAGTACTAGATTATTCTTTCTGTTTTCTAATGATGTAATTGATATTGATGTTACTGATTCCAATGGGTGGAATGGTTATTCTCCACCATTATGTATCCTTCAAACCTCAATTTTAATGAGGTAATTTAATAAATTTCGGGTTGTTAAAACCCGTCTTTCCTTCAAAATAAAAAAAAATAAATATAAACAAATTAAAAATAGTGCAAAAGCGATGCATTGTATTTACTCGTTAAGGTTCAAATTTCAAATATTCAAGTTTTGACTTCAGCGGAATTTGTTGATGGTTTTGTTGGATACGAAAGATTACAACGTGTTTTGTAACCTCTCTTTTAAAATATTTGAGCTTTCATATGGTTAGGGATTCATTCCATTTAAAAACTCCGCGTTACATCCTCCTTACTATCATTACTGGTTAGTTTTTGTTGTCTCCCATGTCTAAAAGATTTCCTACCATGATGTCGAACAAAGGTTATTATAGCAGTCTTGCATCATGCGCAACCAAACACACCATAAATATAGCAGTCTTGCATCATGTCCAACTTAAATCATCACAAACAAACAATAATTAAATAGCTTACTACACTTTTCTTTTTCTTATCACAATTTGATGAAATCACATATCATAAAATGACTCTTTAAAAAGATTCATGTGATATTCAGTATCCAAAGTAATAATTAAAGATAAGCCACCGTCACCTCCTGGTGGGTTTGGAATCAGAAAAGATCGACCAGCACCATTCGCACCCGGACCCATATAATGTGGTTGTCCCCAACCAAAATCAGCTTCATATATTGCCAGTCTAACCCAGCTTGTGAACCTAAAATTGCAACCCTTACCTTTGATAACGGTACAGATACTTGGGTTTAATTCCAGAAAATCAATGGCTGACCTGAAATACTCATTGTTTCCGTACGAAATTAATGTCTCGTGTATTAAATTAACAGCGTAACTTAATGGTTTTGAGATAATATCACCTGCAATTGCTTTTGCTGTTAAATCAAATATGGCATTCCCAAAATAACCATCAGGAAGAGGAGGACTTGAACGCGAACGACAATCTAATGGCATTGATATCGTTGTTTCTTGATCGTCTTTAAGTTCGCGTGCTTTACATGAACAACGCCATATGTGTCCTGCAATGATTTCATATGTACTAAACTTGAACTCGTTGTTATTGCATTTGGATTTGAGTTGATTGGTCTGCATGCTTGAGATATTGAGCTTGGCGATTGCAATTATGGAGTTTGATAACGGCGAAGTAGAAGGTATATTCATGGAAGGTAGTTTATGTTCAACATGAGCAAAAGAAACTATTGGTGGATCACGCGCTCGTAATATGGTTCGATCCAAGAACGGGACAGGTTTAATGTCATCTACTCCTCGACATAGATCTGACCAGGTATTGATGAAGTTGATTGCGGATACTCCATCGACTAATATATGGCTTAGTGCTATACTTACACAAACACCACCGCACTTGAAATGGGTTACCTATACAATGCACAAAAAATGGTTCGATAATTTTCATCAAGTGGAAAAACAATTTGCTACAATCAAACTTGGTTACCTGAACCAAAAGGGATGGACCATGGATGCAATACAAACCTTAACCAGAAAGGGTGGACACGAAGAAATATCACCGTCGCCATAATCAGGATTAGGTAAGAGAGGCATAAGTCGTTCATCAGGAGTGAAATCGCCGAGATCCTTGACAAGTGAATCTGTTTCTGCCTCTATAAAAACCACACCTTCACCGGTGCAATCGATTTCAGCTCTACCTGACTCATTTCTCTTCAACCTCCCAGCAATTGGGTAATAATAAACGAGAGCTTTGCTTAAACCATCCTTTAGCACAGTAGAGTCAAAGAAATCGTCAGAAGAAGAAGAAGAACCGCCGGTTAATGTTGGACGCCTGTAAAAGTACACTGTTTGTGCGTGTACTACGAATAGCTGGTCGAAATTCGACGTCCATAAACACACTTTTGGTGTTTCTTCTGCCGGTTTGACTACAGATGACTCTCTCACTGTAACTTTAATCATAATGATTGGCTAGCTAGTGCATATTAATAAAACACACAAGCTTCTTGCACCGAAAAAGAAAATTACAAGCCGATACAACTTTCAATTAGTGACTAGATGATGATCGACCCAAGAAAGAATACTTGTTTCGAGAGATTACAGAAAGAAACAGATCAGAAAAGTAACCGTAATTGGTGGGAGGTATGTAGGTATAATCTGTTGGAAAATTGGCAGTAAAACAGGGTGAAGAAAAGAATGTTGTGTTAGGGTTCAAGGCTCTTACAAAGATTCTTTTCGACAATTATTCGACCCTTTCCCAATTGAATTGGCGAGTACAAACAGGTCTATTGAATATTGCCGTCAGGATACTTGAAGCCCCACAGCGGTTGTTGGATTCAAGGCTTATGCGACCTTGATCAACCAAGAACACCTTGGTTTTGTTTACGATGATGCTTATAAGAAGGAAAACGAGAGAGTTGAGAGATGTTATAATAAGCGAGCAAAAAGGAGATGTTATTTATAGATGCTTTTGCATATGTTGGGAATGGCGTCTCTTCATCAACAGACATGAATGGCGTCTGTTGGAATCGAAGATTCTGGATATGATTTCAACTGTCGAAACAGTTATGTAAAACCAATCATAATCTATACAGCCCTGCCGAGTGTAGCATGATGTAACATACTTTTCGTTTTTACATTCCTGGCGACGGGCGTATTTAATAAAGCTACGGGCTACCCATATTTAAAGGCTGCCTACCAATATTTAGTAATGGCTTGCACTGGACACGTAAAACCCATACAGACCACTCAAATAGAAATTCTTATCGAGAATCTATGTTGTAAAGGCGAGCGCCTTTGGCGCTTAAGCGCCAAAGGCGCACTAGGCGCAAGGTTGGCGCACAGCAAAAAAAGCGCCCGGCGCCCAAATTATACCGATTCTTTTTTTTCTAAAAAAAAGGCCCTCGCCTGGGGCGCCTTAGGCGCCAAAGGCGCTAGGCGCTGGGCTTGGCGCCTCGCCTTGCCTAGCGCCTTTTACAACATAGTCGAGAATGATCACAAATCTTATCGGAAACGTAAGGCGTTAACTAATTGATGGGAGGTATATCTTATCTATATACACAAGGATGTAAGGCTAGCTCTAGTGGGATCCGGGGATCCCACTTTGGGTTCTTGTTGAAGTGTTGCAAATGACGAGTTCATCAAATCCGGGACGAGTGCTTTGCGTTTAGCTTGGATCCAAGTTGGAAGTACCCAGATGCGCCTATTTCAAAGCTGCGTATAGAAAAAGCATAAAACACGATTACAAGCTGCATATGATAAAAAAATCCACGGAATATTCTTGACGCGAGTTTGAACTGCATGTGGCACGCATATTGAATCTGCGTATTCTTTAAACACTTTACAAAAGCTGCGTGGTCATTAAATATTTGTTTGACCTTTTTTTCCTACACCACAGTTTACATTTGTAATGTTAAACGCCAAGTAATTTTCGTATACTTTCTCAAATAGAGCTCGATTGAACATAGCCGATTATGTAGATAACAACACTCGTACTAATCGGCTTATGCAGTTGCCATTAAGTCATCCAGACACTGTTTTGGATAACGATACTTCTGATAGAAATCTTGTTATCCTTATCAACACACTATAACGGCAAGATTTTTTAAGGATTTCATTTATAAATAATAATAATTTTTTCCTATAAATACACTCAAAGAAACACACCATCAAACATAAAACGCTTCTTGAATTTAGCCTGATAAAAATGAATTCTAATCGCAAGGAAAAAACAAATTGTGTGTCTAGAAGCAAACCAAATTTGTCCGCTCTTGTTTCCTTGAAGACCATTGACCATGCAAAGCCCTTGGATGTATTCCAAGTGCCCATGAGAGAGGTTGTCCGGGAATCAAATTGTTATTAGAAGCGGAACCTGGAAAAAGTAGGTACCTTCGATGCCAGTTCGATAATTGTCGTGAAGAAGCTCAATGGTTAGAAGATGCAATCGAGTCCAAAGATGATAAAAATATTAACGTACTCTGCAAAAACTTCAAAGAAAGGTATGATTAAGGTTGAACATGAAAGGGGCGTCATGCCCGGTGCCGGATGTAGGTTTTTATGAAACTACATCGTTCTAAAGATAACAACACCTATGGTAAACAATTCTGCAATGTCACGGGTGTAATTTGGTGGAATGGGCCGAATAATTAAACATTATGTTGCTCTTTAATATGTTGTGTTATGTTATGTGTTTATGATGTAATGTTTAATCTAAGTGTTTAATTAAGTCAATGAGGCGCGGTCGATGTAATGTTTATGTTTTATGTATTGTGTATTTTTTATGTTGTTTATGTATGTTAACGTTTATTTGGGTTTGTTTATGTATGACTGTTTTAGGACCTCAAGTTAGGGACACACTTCTTGGCAAACTCCAATTCGTGAATATTTCAACTTAAGTCGGTAAACTCCCCAACCACCAGATCCCAAACCCCATTATTCCAGTCCACGTGTATGATAATAAATCAAAAGGGAAAGTTGCATAATCCAATGCCTATCTTTACACTTTTGTCTGACATACAAGTGGTGGACAACTCAATGGGGCGTGTTATGAAAACATAATGTGACGAGTGATAATTGTAGATGTCGGAGACTACTATTACACATCTAATCGTAATAGTGTACAACGGTCTTTAGTTGCCTCCTCTTTCAAAGGTCATTTTCTATTTAACCATTACCCAGTTACAAAATCATATCAAGCTACGGAAGATGACATGCAAAATAATACCCGACCAATGATATGTACTCATGTAGCAAAGTTGCCAATATTTATAATTTATTCCTTTGAAGAATTTCAAAATTACATTTAAACCCATCGAGAGTTTTAGTATAAATTTGTGATAAACGCCTCACAAATCAATTATCTCGAAGGTGTAATGCTCTTTAAACTCAACAAAAGATAAAGTTTTTTCAATCCCAAATTATAAAAGTTTCATATCTTATTTCCACGACATTAATCACTCACGATGCCTCCTTTTCGATGCATGAAGATACCGCTCTAGTGATTAGTTATTGTAAGGTTGCGGATATGGATCATGATACAGAAAATCCTCCGGCGGGTATGGCGTTTTGGATTCGAGTGAGGGAATACTTTTTGATTCAAATTGGGAATGGAAACGTTAGGTATTCCGCCATACGTATCCAACACCGTGTTAGCATCTTTGAAAAGGATTTGTGGTCGTTTTTTAAACGGTATCGCGTTCTTGCAAATGGTAATCGTGCTCGGGCGATGGCAATGTATGAAGCGGCACAAGAAAGCCTTTCGAGGCATTTCGTGGCCAATTATTTTTGGCCGTCGCATATAAAATTGAATGTTGTTCTCGTGAGATGTTTATGAGTGGTTAATATTGTTCGTTTTGAAATCGTTGGATTTTTATGATGTAATGTGTTTTCTTACTTATTGCAATGGCGTAACAGACAACTTTTAAAATAACGACTTTCATGTTTAACATCGTATTACATTAGAACAACGTAATTAATAACCTAACTCACTTTAAAGTAGGAATCACGGTTACACTTAGCACGTGAAACAAGCCTTTAAACCCTTAGGTGACCCTAGCAGACGAGTTTAGTCTCGTGAGGGTTGATATGAGACTAACCCACAAAGTAGTTACAAACATAGATTTCAGTTTTATACTTCACTCGATGAAGTCGATGAATTTCCCGGTGATCCATACTCTAGGATTTTGGATACCATGAAATTAAGGCATTCATCGAATGTGAATGCCTCACCTTTTTCCTCTAAATACCCCGCTTTAACCAATTCGTGCTATAAAAACACGGTGAAAATATATAAACAAATTTAGAACCAATCAATTAACCAATGGACGGAATAAATTAAACAACACTTACAAAATGTCGGGATGACATTCTAATACTGCCGTGCTTGGTGAGTCGTTGTTGAATAGCTATAAAATCGCAAATGGCTTTTTGTATAATCTGGTACCTATCATGAATCTGTTAAAGACTTCTTCTGTTTGGATTCCCATAATCTCGTATATATTGGTTGTATATTTTTGCCCAAAAGGTTTGGGCTCCGGCATTCTGAGCGGTCTCTACTCGAGATTCTTTGTACCATGTTTTTGTGATTTTCAAATCTTCAAACGAATCAAATGATCCCATTGTTGTGTACATACAATGAGTTAATTGAGGGGTACAAAGCAGTGAGAAATTTTCCCAGGTCTATGTTGTTTGGAGGCAGATAATCCGATTTCCAAGTACTCGGTGGGTGAGAAGTACCTTTGGGTAAACTGGATATTTATAGGATCCAAATTAATAATCTGCGTGGAAATTGTTAAAACACATCCAATTCACTCGTAATAAAAGAAAAAGCTGTTTACACACACTAGTCACTTTTCACCGACAAGCCTTATCAATTTAAAACACACTTTTCATGTTCACATACGCCCTTTAATGTTTAAAACACCTTTTGGAGGACAAGGAAAGACCTATCTCGGGCAAGAAGAGATGGTACAATGACCATTGTTGGGTTAAATCAACTTGTACATATGTTGTCATAGTACGGGGTTGGAAAAACAAAGAAGAAGACTGTGAATCATGATTTGATCACTCAAAATAATGCATCAACACATATGACAATTCATGGTGGAAATGAATCCGAGAGATAATAATATAGACAGTACTCAAATTATTAACCACCCACGAATCTTTATCCAAAAGTCCTTTACTTTTACCAAGGGACACTCTTGTTTATATAGCGACCCTTACTATTTATGGATAAACCCTATATTGCATCGACCCAAATTCGTGTCTTCCCAAATTATCAATTATCGGTGACAGGTTTGTGTGGTGAAACCAAACATAGGGGGACCCATGATGATATTTATTACGAAAGATATCATTATGAATAAATTGATAAACAAATACCATTATGAATAAATTGATCTTTGTTACATTGATGGAATGGTTAGAGATCGCTAAAAGATTTTTCAAAAGTAAATTTAGCTAACTTTTACCAAAGATATCTAGCATTTAAACCGTTATGTGGCCATAACGGACGAGTTTTTTTGTATCGTGAGGGTTTACAAAGAGGTTTGGCCACAAAACCATTAAATTAATATCATGGTGTTGATGCGGTTTGTTAATCTTCGTCCCCATGTTGCGGAGGATTCGATGGCGGTTGTATCGTGTTCGGCTAGGGGATGTTATCCTTCATGATTAAGTAGCATTGGTAAAACATGAAATCTTTGCCTGTATCACGAGCAAATTTCCAATTTGCATATCGCTCCTTTAGATAAATGGTTCATAACTAATTTAGTGTTCATGTTGAAGATTAAAAAAAAAAGTGGTATGAGTAAAAAGATAAACTACTTACCGACCCTACGACCGTCCATAGAGGAGATTGGTTATGTGCCATATAAATTTCTTTCTGGTATCGCACGTAAACCCTTACCCCCTTTTTTATTACTCCGAGCCTATCCTTTACAGCAACTGCTGTTCTTTGATGAATATTTGGGAATAGTTGTGTGTAATTTTCAAATAAAATTGTTCCAAACCGTATTAGCGGAACCGGTGATGGTCCCCCTCGGGAAGGGTAACAACACTTGCCCAAGCATTAGTGATAGAAACATCCTCTTCGACGGTATACCTAGCCATAATAAAATTGTTGTAGGTTTTGGATAAAAACGGCGAGATGAAACAATATTACGGGAGAAGTTGTAGCTGGATGGATTTGAATACCTTATGTTTTGCACCCTCTTCTTGATGGTCGAAAAAGTTATTTTATAGAGGACCTTGTAACAGTCCTTTCTTGTAGCGATGAAAAAGACACCCAACCTGTCGAGACACTTTAGTTATTTGCCCTTAATTCATGGTAAAATAATAGTAATACTAAATATGATGGTATTATTGTATTCCCAAAACATATATTTTGGATACAATGACTGGTAAAATTAAATCTATTCGAAACATACTTTAATTTTCCTCATTAATTTAAAATTAGTACACATACTGGCGATATGGTTAAAAAATATAACGATAATAAATGGCCTATGAGCATTCAAACTGGTCGGTGACCTTATAGGCCGAGTAGTCTCCCGGGAGTGTTTACAAGAGGTATACCAACAAAAGCATGAAGCATAGTGATGTTACATTAAACCATGTGCCTTGTTATCCACGACGGGTTGAACTCCTCCACTACCTCCTTCAAAGTAAGGTAGCACTCATAATACTCGAGTTTAATATCGTTTTCTTTTTGGAACGTACTTTTGTCATCTATTCTACATACGTTCAACAATAAAACCGATAAATACCTCCCTCAAAAATAAGGTTTACAAATATGGGACGAAATCATAATAAAACTTACGATATTATTTGTATTGGAACCGGTGTCATCCTTCTACGACTTGGCTTGGATGATAGCATACATCCTAACATGCCTCGATGTTTTTTTGATATGACATCTTAGATCAAAAATTGTTCTTTGCTTTGGATTCATAAAGTTTGCAACAAAATGGCCATGTACTGTGGCCAAAAGTTATGTTCATCCTTTTCAATTCCTTCTACAACCTGGAAAAGACCTTCTGCGATCCATGAAGCTATGAATGAATTTCTCTCCTCGATGGTAGATGTATAATCCATCTTGTTGAATATAATTTCAAGATTGGATGTAGAGATTAAATTGGATGTGGGGAGTTGTGGTCAATAATTATCTATCTGAGAGGACTTCTTTTATAGGATATTAATGGATGAGTCCTCCTTACGACCCACTCTAAAAAAAAACTCACTAAAGAATAGTATGTCGGTGTCATACACACGAGGTTTCAAAATTTCCATCTTTTACTTGATTAGTCTCTCTACTAGGGTTTGTCGGTGACATGTAATTTCCCATCATCCAAGGCGTGTTTCAAACAGTGAGGGTGTTTATGAACATTAATTGACGAGTTTAGAGTGGCAAACAAGCCAAAACCCGCGTTAACCAGGACCCGGACCGTGAAAACCCGCCCGGCTTTGGTTATTGTCTAAACAAGCGGGTTAGGGTTGAAGAAATGCCGGCTTGTGAGAGAACAGGTAAACCCGGACCGGCCCATAAACCCGCTGAGTTCAACCCAAAACCCGTGTGAATCATATATATACAAAGTTACCCATTTTATAACCTAAAAGTAAAATGTTGACTTTTCTTCACTTTCATGGCAGCCATCGTCTCATCTCCATCACTCCAAAATTCTACATTTTAATCTTGGTTAAAAACAAACTTTTGCTTCTTGATCTACAATCAAGTAGATCTTATTCTCCAAACCCATGTCAACTTTTCTCGAAAATATGAAGTACCCGATGCAAGATTTGAATTTGATTTGGGGTTCATCTTGTCTTTTACATATTGATACATTTGCTCTTTCTATTTAGAATTTACAATCAGATCTAAATCTTTGCTAGATTACTCATTTAATTAATCTATAGTTGTACTGCTAATTGCAATAAATCCCTTTACACAATGAAGGAAAAGCTACAGTTGTCTCGCCTATTAATTTCTATAGATTTTGATTGAGATTGGGAGTCACCGATGATGATTTTTAGGTGGCGTTTCCACGATGATGTTGCAAAGACTCTTTAGCTAATGAGGATCCCTCTCGCATGTTGTTAATCTCGGCTAATGATTTTGGGGTCATGAGCTTGAACTCACCACCACAGCTAACGGGATGGATTGCAAACGGTGGAGACCCTTCTGAATAGGGATTAATTTGGAAGGTGTTACTCCTTGTGGGCACATCCGATTCTGACTTGCTTTTGTAAGAAGAATAATCCCAAACAGCAACCTTCTCTATTTCAGTCTTTTAGTATTGTTAGTGTACTGAGTTTATGATTGCTTTGTTTTTTCCAAATCAGAAAATGTTCAGGTCCTCAACTTAATGGTGGTTTGAAGCTCTGTGATTGTGAATAAGATGGAGTTTGAAATTGAACGAGAGATTGAAAATGGATTTTGATTTTTGTGTTGATGTGTTTGATTTTTGTATTGAAATTGGATGGATTTGTGTTTGATTTTTGTGTTTAATAGAGATTAGGCTGGTCAAAATTTAATTAGGACCACAAATTATCTCAATTAAATTTTAATTTTAAAGAAACCGGGTTAACCCGTAAGCCCGCAAGCTTTACCGTTACGGGCACGGGTTGAAGAAATGGCCACCCGTGAAGAAAATCAACCTGAGTTATGGCCCGTGTTAACCCAACCCGTGTAACCCGTAATAAGCCAGCCCGGCCCGCCCGTTTGCCAGCTCTAGACGAGTTTAGAAATTTTTGTGTCGGCCCCTTAATATGGAAAACCCTAAAAATGGATTGGTTTCCTTTACCCTACGGATCCTAATGCATGATGACTGAATTTGATTTCACAAATATAGGGCAATAAGGAAGTTTATAATAAAACTCGTTATTCTTAATTGGGTTCATGACCTAATTGCAAGAAAGATGAAACACACAATAAGTAATACCATGGTTAACATCATAAACATCGGTAACCAAAATCCTAAAACAAACGATACAATCGTTTACCCAACGGGACATCTCGCAACTTCAACTTCGTTTAAGCTTATTGCGATTACGAGATCTATTATAGTGCAAGCATATATAACCTCGTCGGATTGTACTCGTTGAAGGCGTCCTTCATAAGTAAGTAGCATTCGTAATATCCAAAGGACGTCCGTTTCTTTCAAGGAAATATGCTTTGGTCATCGTTTCCTGAAGCATTCAAATTATCATATGCTATATTATGTTTGTTAAAATTGGGTATTTTATAACGCTCGCTTACAATATCCATATCCCCCTGTAAGAACTTCACCGGGGAACGCATATCATTAGTCTACCTTGCGAAACATACAATTTACGTCTCGTTTTATACTCTCAATCCCGTATCTTAATGCTTGGCTCGATCTACGTATTGTACATTCAAATCTTTCGACAAACTTGGTATGTACCAGATGCCATATGCTCCGGTGGGTCTATTAACACCTTCAACCACCGGCGCCGCTAACAATACAACAATCCATCTTTGAAACAACTGCAACGTCTTCCTCAAAGGTGAATTCGGCATCCATATAGAAAGAATAGTATAAAATAGTAGAGGGGAAAATTCTAATGATGTGTTAAAGATTGTGTATTCCATCTTGGTTCAACCGCATCCATTTATAGGGAAATGTCACACCTTGTAGGAGTCTGCGATACAATTTTTGCCAGACTAGCAATGTCATTCAATGATGGTGTTGAACAAAAGGT
The DNA here is from genome assembly GCA_023531295.1 of Papaver armeniacum. Classification (NCBI taxonomy): domain Eukaryota; kingdom Viridiplantae; phylum Streptophyta; class Magnoliopsida; order Ranunculales; family Papaveraceae; genus Papaver; species Papaver armeniacum. The sequence goes on along the minus strand of JAJJWW010007729.1, from coordinate 21,832 downwards.
GGTACATGTCTCCCCACAAAATTAGTGAGGTAGACCATTTTTTCGCCTTAAATGTTGAGAATTCAATGTCCATATGAAATTAATTTATTATTTATAAGATGTGGACCACACTTTATAACTAACAAGAATTTAATTGAACCCGGATACAAATTCCCCCTGCAGTTACCAAACTCACAAAAATTAAAGAAACCTTTTAAATATATGTCATTGTCGTGTGACAAGCGATTACACTTAGCCCGTGTAACAAGCCTTTCAACCACTAGGCAGCCCTACCGGACGAAGTTTTGTCTCGTGAGGGTTTTCATCTAGGTTTACCCACAAAGCCTTGAGACAATGTGTCGTTGTCTTAATCATGCATAGCATCCTGAGGAGGAGGAATCAACCTGGTTTGTACATAGATCTCATGATCATACTCGGCGGAAATTGTGATTTCATCACTTCAAAGACTACATGTAGACGCCATCTCTGGGAGAATTGTCCTTGTCCTTCGTAAGCCCTTTTACCCTCCTCATACTGGATATAAAATTATAAGATGTGTTAGTACTGTGATTCATTACAAGGATTTAAATTTAAATAAATTTAAATTTTACTCACACATCGTGCATTGTTCCATCGATTAGGTACGTTCATCAAAATAACGCCCGAACACAAATAACATATCTTGAACTTCCCTTACCAACCACCTAACCCTGTTCCATGACATGTGATCGGTCCTTATTACCGTCACATTCTCCCATGAGGTTAGGTATCCGACTCTAACCTGACCGGAATTCAACGCTTTCTTGGTCGTGGCCAATTCTGGATCTAATCTAATGAACACCATGCACCAATTAGAGCGACGTCCTCGTTGCATGAAAAACTAGCCATTCTTTTAAAACTGTTGTAGACTTGATAATTGGAAGACGATATGTAGATGGATGAGATAAAGAAGAAGGTTTGTTTACGCATTTTATTTTAGATGAGTGATACTATATTTATAGAGTTCTCAATAAATGGCGTAGCTGTGAATTAGGGTAATGTAGGGGACGCCTATGTGGTCACTTAGGATACGCCAATATTCAAGAAAATAAAGTGATAATAATTATGACAGGTCACCATCACTCGTAAATGAAAATATATTTATATCTACCACAATACCAATTCACCACCAAATTTGGTTGGAAACCACAACAATTTATTATTAAATCTAAAAGGATGTCATTTTTCGTGTGACACGCGATTACACTTAGCCCGTGTAACAAGCCTTTGAACCACTAGGCGGCCCCTACTTGGAAGAGTTTAGTCTCGTGAGGGTTTACATACGGGTTTAACCCACAAAACCTTTAGACGTTTTTGTCATGTCTTATGCTTCTTCCCCATATTGAATTCCTTGTGACGGAGGAGGAACGAACTCAGGATCAAAGATCTCGCCAAATGTATCCTTGAGTATTTGAAAAACCGTTATGTGCGTCCATAATCTTCCCTCCGCCTCATATGCAGTTTGTCCCAGGCGGTACTATACAGGAAATTCATTTATGGTGTTAGTCTACGGATAATGTGTCATAAAATAACGTAAAATGATATAATTTTAATAAAACTTACAGCCATTCTTAGGTCATACCCCCTTCGACCATTCCCGTACACTCTCTCTCACAAAACCGACGTATCTCTTAATATGTTTTTTTTTCAACATTGAGACTCACACTGGATTGACTTTGTTGATCTTGCATTGTCGTTGTGGATCACCGATCTATATTCTCCAAGGATTCTCTCCCAAAAACTCCTAGTATCCATGTCTCTCCCAATAATAGGATTACTGGCAACGCGACAATAAACGCGAATTAACGCGACATCCTCTTCGTTTGAATATCCGGCCATTTTTTTTTTTGAAAAAAATAAAATACTTGGTATGTTATAATAGAAAAGGAGATAATGAAAGTAAGAGTAGTTGAGGGTATTTCTGATTGACATAACACATACCCTCATTATATAATTTCTAAAAAGTGGTTGGTGACTATCATTTATCCTACATGACTGAGGGGCAAAGAAACCCTTCATTGATGGAAGGGACAAACACCGGTCCAAAAAAAAACCCATCGTTTCTCAAGGGCGGATTTACGGTTTTGCACTGAAAATATATATGGGGACAATACTCAAATAAGGTGGTTCCTTGAATCACGGGGGTAGGGATATGAATAAAAGAAAAACATTATGTATCTCCAAAAGTATGAAGATTCTTATGAAAATGTATGGGTTCAATATTAAAATAACCATCTTTTAACCAAAAAGAAAAGACAAATCCACAAACTGTAAATAATGCATGGAAAATACAATTATAATATGTCCTTCTCACATGACACATCAACATATATTAACCCACCTAAATGGTGAGTCACTATTACCACACGCATTCTTTGATTAAAACCACGAATGCGGGACCAAAAAAAAGGAGGAAAATATTAAAACATTAAAAATTGATGTCATTGTCGTGTGACACGCGATTACACTTAGCCCGTAACAAGCCTTTAAACCACTAGGCGGCCCTCTTCCGGGCCGAGTTTAGTCTCGTGAGGGTTTTCATCTTTCGTTTACCCACAAAACACGAATTTATGATGTCGTCATGCTTCACGACGGGCTAAAACTTGGGGGTTCATATAGGAAAAGTGATGGCTCATCCGAGGTAGCAATTGAAATACATGAATCTCTTTCCCTTCCTTTGTAGGTACAAATGGCGCGCATCGGTCTCCTGTAGTTAATTAGAATATATAGTTATGATAAGTGTTATTTAAGGAAACAAATATATTCAAACACATGTTTGCAATAACAAAGGGAAACCTACAATCTTATCTCGGACCACCCATCTGGGAACACCGAGATCTGATGGAATCCGGATGGCAACAAAAAAATTAACCTCGTTCTTTATTGTGAAGAGACGTGATTTTAAGGATTTCAAGTACGAAGGTTGTGATTTCCAATTATATCGGTAACTCATGCGCAATGCAGACATCCAAAACTCGTTTGATTTCTCGTCGGTTAATAAATGGGATCATTAGAAACATTGCGGTAAGCCTAGTTGGAGCTTCATCTTCATGTGGTGTGTATTTGGTGGCCATTTGTTGGTTGATACCGGTATAAATGTTGAACCACAAAGATAACATATAGTTTGTAGGGGCAATTTTTAACACTGGTTCAAAGGGGGTGTATTTATAGGCTCAATTGGACGGATCCTAAGCAACTGTGAAAACCCATATTAATGCATTCAATTTATGACATATTCCCCACTGGTCACGACGTACCGTAGTTACAACTAATAATGAAATAAAGGACAAAAGTAAGTGACCTTGACTTTTATGAGAGGTATTATCGTTGTTTACAAATGACCCCCCGGGAGGGAATAAAATCCAAAGTTATATTCAAAGGCCATCCACTGTTCATAAACGTCCCTTTTGATGGTAACTACAATTTTAATAATCACCCGATTAAATAATTGTTCTTAGGACATCATACACATTAAATAAATAACCTAACTCACTTTCGTAGGAATCACGGTTACACTTAGCACGTGTAACAAAGCCTTTAAACCCTTAGGTGACCCTAACGGACGAGTTTAGTCTCATGAGGGCTTACATAGAGGTACACCCACAAAACCTTTTATTATACTAACACATCGGAAAAGTTAAGAAAATAAAACATTATACTACGGGGATCTTGGATATTATATGCGGGGACCAAATAAACTGGTCCTCAACTAAATGTCTAAAAGGATGTGGTTGTTCAGCTTCATACATTGAAATTGACGTTGCATGAATACCGTTTGCAAGAATAAGGTAACGCCTAAACGAATACAATACCGCTTAATGGTGGTTATGCGTTGTTGGATACTCTTACTTGAATACACCTTGTTCTGCTGCTCATTTGGATACTAAACTCGGCAAGAATCTTGAGACCAAAAATGTCTTCCCATTTCGTGGTTTTCTAGAATTTGATTCAAATCATATACCCTACAATAACTTGATACTAGGCGTTATCTTCTTCCATTGAAAATCTTCCCATCCTCCCCGTTTATTAAGGTAGGAAAAAATTTGTATATAATAATGTTTTGTTTTTTCTTTGAGATCTGCATATGGTTGTCCCATATATATAGTAATTGTTTATTTGATATGTCATTATCGGGGAACAAGTTTGAATTTGTTATCATTACGGGATAATAAACTCGATTCGTTGAAAAAAGGATAAAGAGGATTCCCACAATTAATAAAAATATCGGGGAACATGTCGGAAATGGAGGGACGCCTAGTGAGGTACTTTGGAAGCTTGTAATTATATATCGAATGTCATTGTCCAACACAAGTGGATGTATCACCATACGCAAGTGGGATGTTGTTTACCTAACTTTTTGTTGGTTTATATAAACCAACACTAGTTTACATAATATCCTTCAAACTTGCTTCAGACAACAATAGCCAACTAAATTAGTATCCATTTTTCCAAACATATTAATCATCCATAAATGGTCGACGCCGACCCATGGGAAGGTTTTGATGAAGACGAGCTTGCAGCGGTGTTAGATAGTTACTCGGATGCCACACAACACAGTTCCATGGAGTACTCGACAAACACACCAGATGTGGCTGCCATATTGATCGACACATTTTTGTGTCGAATTGTCCTAATTGTCTCTATTGTTAGTCTCGATTTTTGTACTAATTTTGGTGTTTTTATGTGTGTGTAGGTGTTTTTTGGAGGATTACACTTATGCGGAAAAAGTTGCTCAAAAAGTGCTTTTGGACCCCTGAGAAAAGTACTAAAGGCACCCTCGCTTTGGATAAGGGCACCCCAGCACCCTGGGATGATAAAGGCGCCCCTGTTTTGGATGGGGCACTTCATCCTCTTCATTTCAAAAATCAGTTTTGGCGGGAACTCATGCAAACTCACAGGCAGATTTGGATTCGGATTTTGAAGCAGTTTTAGGGAGATTCAATGGCTGAGATTCTTTGGGAAGTATTGATTTGGCGTAACAGGCGTGTTATGATTGTCCGTTTGGATTGAATTTGGCTGGATAATCACGTGGAAGAAATCAGGGCAACACGGGTTTGAAAATGATATTCACGGATTTTCAGCAAGTTTGATGTGTGCTGCTCGTGTTTAGATGACACTTAGTCATTAAAGATGCGTGTAGAAGCTAAATAAGGGAGTATCGGGAAGAAGATTACGCGTGGAGAATGATTTCGGGGAAGAAAATATTCGTAAATATTTTCTTTTAACAAAGAATAATGGAGGATCATGGAAGATTAATCCCGTGATTTCTTGTCGCTTTTGGGTATAAATAGGTTCCCGGGTGTCCAGAGAAGGGGGACGGAGAGTTTGGGGAGGTTTTGGAGCACACCAGAGTGAAAATCAATCGAGTGGCAGAATAGTTTTCTGCTGCTGTTACACCAAGAACACGAAGAACAGACGGCCAAAGACCGTCGTTCTTAAACAGTGCTAACGACGCTCTGTTGTGGGTCGCATATTTGAGGCAGACTTAAAGAAATAGTAACAGCAACAGTTAATAATTATCGTTCTCTGTAACACTTCGGTTTGTAACAGAAATAAGTGTTACAAACCCGATTTTTCATTAATTCTCCCTTATTCATCATTTGTAAACCATTTTTTGAGCAATGAAATCAACTTTTGAGCGTGTTTCCAACATGATGAGCTAAACCCATCCTCTCAGGGCGACGGAGGAAGCTATCTTGCCAATGAAAAAGTGGTAATTCTTAATTATTTAATTTGTGCAATTTTTAATTATGATTATTTGCCTAGATTGAAAATAGATTTAATGATTTTTGTTAAACAATTGTATTTTCTATTGATGGAATATGCTTACCCTAGGGTTTTGATATCCCATGCTTTGGATTAACATTTGTTGTTTCTAAAAAATCTACTTTTGCAATAGTTGAGAATCAAATTAAACGTGTGAAATTGCATGATTGTAATTAGTATCACTTTGGAATTGGTAAGTAGCGGAATCTAGCCCGGACCTCTCCATAATTTCCAAACAACTTTTTAATTGAGCTTCTTATTTTTATTTACGAAAATTAAGTCTAAAAAAATCTGCTTTCACAAGTCTTGAACGAACCTATTACTACAACATCATTGATAAATACCATCAATTTTTGGCGCCGCCGACGCGGACTTGTTTTTAGGCTAGAGTTTTTAGATTTTTTATTTGTTTTTATTTTATTTGTTCTTCTTTACGTTTTTGGGTTTTTGTCTTTTCCTTACGAATTTGGAATTGAGTTTAAAGAAAATTTTGCCAAACCTTTTGGTGAATACTTAAAGACTGGGAGTAAAAGGCAAAGCGAAAGGAGCGAAAGAAGAAGATTTTTTTTTTGTTTGTTTATAAAAAAGAGAGAGAAAAAAAAAGAGAGGCATTTTTATTATTTTTTTTTTTAGATATTTTTATTTTTTTTAGACTTTCCTTTTCTTTTGCACTTTTACTTTTTGGACTTTGGACTTGGACATTTGGACATTCTTTTATTTTTAAACCCTACGGAAGGGTAGTATTAAATATAAATTGTGTGCAGAGAAGGACGGTGATTACGATATCACCTCGGCCCTCGGGTTCGTACATGACATAGGAGTCGTGGCCCGAGTCGACTACAACGGTTCATCCCCTGCCCCAATGCAGGAGGTAAGTTTGTCGAAACACTCGCGAATCCCCTGTCCCGGCGAGTTACTTTGTATTCCTTCGTTTGCATATATGTCGAGGACTTGAAAGCGGCTGTTTTAATTTCCTAGTAAAGGGCAAGGACTGGCCATATAAGATAAGGGTTGGATTTCATCACGTTCTCTTCTTGCCCGCCTTAGGAAAACGATACTTAACGCGAACCTAAGCTTTAAAATTTGGAATAGAACGAGACCGATAGGGTAACGAGCTTAGTAGGAAAGTCGCTCGAAAAAATATTGGTTATTCTTTTAGCATACTTGAAGTTCATGATGGTTTTCGTGAAGTTGAATGCGTGATCTGCGCGCCCCGTAATAGCGGTGAGGCCTTGGGTATCAAAGCTCCACTAAGCTTCCCTCGCCTTGATTCAACTTACTTTAACTTGGATTGATCCAGAGGGTTTGCTCGGTTGTAACGAATTCCCTTTCGAACGATTAGAAGTCTGGTCTAGAAAACAATCTAAGTGGAGCCATCATGCTTTTTGTTTGCTAGATATCATTAGGTTTGCTGTGGTGGAGTTAGCCTTTTTTGTGTTTGCATAGAACTTCCCTTCCTTTAGGATTTTTCTTTTTTTTTTTGTTTTTCTAGTATATGCCCGAGGTCATTAAAGAACGGGCTTGGAAAAGAAACTCTCTAGGTCGTTTGATTAGTGAAAAAACCTAGTAGTTCTTCTTGTGAAGGCGGGGAGCTCAAGACTCTTCTTTTGAGAGCCCGTTTTTGGAAACTTCAATTTTGAGAATCTGTCTATTTGTGAGGAAAGTTCCCTAGTACTTCAATGTGCCCACGATGGCTACTTTGAAAGATTACATGTTCCCAACTAGGACCAACCGAGCTTCGTGTATTAAATTGCCAGCCAATACGGCTAATTTCGAGATAAATCCTAGTCTTCTTCAGATGATCCCTATATTCTTAGGAAAAGATGATGAGAACCCTTATTTTCATATTAGGGACTTTGAGGAAATTTGCGGGACAGTTAGAATAAAAGACCTTACTGACGAAGTCTTGAAACTTAAGATGTTTCCCTTTTCCTTGAGAGATAAAGCCAAGACATGGCTGAACAACCTACCATCTGGATCCATTGAAACATGGCAGGAAATGATTGCAGCTTTCTATATGAAATTCTACCCTAAGCATAAAACTGCATTTAATGTTAGGCGTAAAATTAGTGCTAGTGTGCAACAAGAGGGAGAGTCTCTTTATAGGTTTTTAGAGAGATTCAATGATCTCCTATCCCATTGTCCTCATCATGGATTTGATAATATGAAACTTGTGGAGATTATTTATAATGGTTTAGACTATTCGACTAAATCCATGGTCGAGTCTATGTGTGCCGGTGAGTTCACAAATAAAACTGCTGATGATGCTTTTACCTTCTTAGGAACTATCGCTGAAAAATCCCAACAGTGGGAGTCTTGTGTTGAACCCCCTAAAAGACTCTTGGTCAATAGAAGTAGCACCAATATGGTAGATACAAGCTTCGAGTCAGATGCTAAGTTTGCTGCTTTGTCTAGAAGGTTAGAAGCTTTGGAAATGGGTCAGTCTAAAAATAGGTCCCTTATTGAACCTAATAGAGCTTCTCAAGTCTCTAGTTGTGGAATAGAGCCCGATAACTCATTTTGGGAAGGTCATGTTAGTGAAGAACAAGCCCATGTCAGTCTATAACAACGCTAGGTTTGAGAACCGCTTAAGGTTTGAGAGACCTACAACCCTGGTTGGAGAAACCATCCTAATTTTTCTTGGTCTAAGGGCGCCGAATCAAGGACACAGTCTACTAATTCTCGGCCTCCCCCGGGTTTTGGTTATACTCGTAACCCTTCGTGTCAAAAACCAGTTTGAACACTTCTCGAGAAAAAGATCTCTACCTTAGAAGAAGCTCTTACTATGTTAGTAAAGAACCATGATATGTTATCATCCAACCACCTTAGCTTTCAACAAGAAACCAGGCGGAAACCATAAGGATAATTCCCAGGACTCTTGCTAAATTAGAACTTCAAGTCGGCCAAATAGCTAAGTATTTAAGTGAGAGAGAAGAAGGTAAGTTTCCTAGTCAATCTCAACCCAATCCTAGGGGGTCCATCAAATATTTAGTTGGTGAGGAATCATCAAACCATGTGAACTCGATAAAAACTCTTAGGAGCGGTAAAACAGTGGACAATAAGGTAGCCATGCCTAGTGGACATACTTTAGTTCCACCTTCTACGTCCCAAGAGGAACCCAGTAGGCGAGGAAACCGAAACAATCCCCAAGGAGTCCCAAGAAATTCCCGTTAGGACTACCTTTGTGCCTAGAGCCCCATATCCAGCTTGTTATCCCCAACAAAGAAGGAGTCGACATTCAACGAGATAATGGAAACATTTAAACAAGTGAACATCAATATTCCATAATTAGAAGCAATTAGGCAGATGCCTGCTTATTCCAAGTTCCTTAAAGATCTTTGTACACGAAAGCGTAAGCTTAATGTCCAAAAGAAAGCCTTTTAGCCGGTCAAGTAAGTTCAATTCTTCCCAACCAAACACCTCCTAAGTATAAGGACCCTGGATGCCCCACCATATCTTGTGCGATTGGTAATCACATGGTCGATAAAGCTTTACTTGACTTAGGAGCTAGTGTTAACTTACTCCGTATCATGTATACACCCAGCTGGGTCTTGGTAAGTTGAAATCGACCAAAATGACACTTCAATTAGCTGATAGGTCTGTCAAAGTTCCTCGTGGTGTCATAGAGGATGTTCTGATTGAGGTTGATAAGTTTATTTATCCAGTGGATTTCGTTGTTCTAGACACCCAACCTGTTCGGGACCCAAGTGCTCAAATCCTTATGATTCTAGGTCGCCCATTTTTAGCCACATTCTAACGTCATCAATTGTAGGACTCGGGCTTATGAACATATCCTTTGGTAATATGACCACTGAACTAAATGTCTTTAATGTTACTAGACAACCTTCGAGATAGATGATTTAGAAGTGGTGAACATGATTAGCACTCTAGTTCCCGATCCTTTAGCCTCGCACTATGTTTGACAATCCATTATTTGATGAACCTTTTAGTGCCTCGGAGGAGGTAACCATGACGAACACCTTAGTTGATGAGCCTATATTAGAGATTTTCTTTGATAATCCCTTATATGATGATGTTGTTCGTTTAGATGACCGATCTCCCAAAGAAGCTAGTTATTGTCTTGACTTTATGGACCCTAAAATCCATCCCATAGATGTTGGTCCATCTTGAGGATATTGTTCACCCTAAGTTTGGGGGTAATGATGACTCTAGTGATCGTCTTGTATCCCTAATTGAAGTCCCTAACTTGGGACTCGAGCTTTGTGCTCGAGATATTACTCGAGTCTATTCATACTCTAACCCGATCCTCCTGATACATCCGGAGGTAACCGTGTATTAGAGACCCATCTTTCGGATGAATCTATTTATCAAGATACACATATGAAGCTCAATTATGCTACCCGGATGAACCTAGTTGTCTTGACAGAAACCTTAGACGAGGATGTGCTCCTTCTATTCATTTTTCCGAACCGGTGCGGTTGTCCGATATTGGTGTTAGCCCTATTTGGTCTTATGGACCCACAACTATTTTGGCTATTGGTGTATGACTTTGGAAGGTGAAGATCCTTTTTGAGGTATTTGATGTACGGTCAAGACTTTAAACTTAGCACTCCTTGGGAGGTACCCATTGCTCATGCAACACGGTAATATTTTTCCTCATTTCCTTATGCGGTAACGGTTTCTCCTTGTTCATGTTTTCAATTTCATATTTAGAACATTGAGGACAATGTTAGATTTAAGTTTGGGGGTATGGGAGAAGCTTTTTAGTTGCAATAAATAAACTCCAGAGCCTAGAAATTTATGCTTATTAAGGATGGAACTAACCAATCTAAGTGGATGGAAGCATTTTGGTTGTAGGAGTTGAGGAACCAATCTGATTAGATGGAAACATCTAAAGAGTCTATTCATAAAAGCACAGAGCTCAGGTGTTAGAAATAACATGATAGTTTCACCATATCTCGTTGAGTCCTTTTCACTTCTGTTTTTATTTTGTTCTTTGTAAACTATGTTTCTCTAAGTGATTAGGTGGGGCCCACGAATCAAGTTGTTACCAATGCTAGGGTGAATTAGAGTGATTGAGATACCCAAAAAAAAAAAAAAAAAAAAAAAAAGAAAAAAAAAAAAAAAAAAAAAAAGAAATTGAGACCAGACCATTAGACCAACCGGAATAAATTCAATAAAGTCGACCACTGGAACCCTTGTATATGCCGCTTGTGTTGACCTAGAGTTAGGATTATCGACCACTGGTTCCCCTTGTATATGCCGGTGTGTTGATATTAGTCGACTAGTTTCTCATTCCATTAGGATAGGTTCATTTTGGCGGAGGCCTTCAGACAGATATGGCAAACACCATTCACTTAGTAAACATTGAAACCATCTATGTTTTTCTCTATATCCATCTTCTTGATCTATCCATGTGATTAGTTTTGACTCGGGTATTGATGTCCATAGTGCGACTATCCGAGTAGAGCTCAAAGTGACTTATATATGAATTGTAGTATGCTTGAGTGCAAACTCGTGTACAAGAATTGGAATTTCGCATCGGGGTACTTCCTCCCGTAGTCAATAAGTATGCCAACCAAGGAGATTCGTTAGTGCCTTCCAAGGTTACGTAGATAGCTAGGGTGCAGGTAAAGGTTTTGTGTGTACACCTGTAAACCCTCCGAGACAACACTCCGCCACTAGGGCCACCTAGGGGTTCAAATGATTTTCTTATTTTCTAGAATAAATTTGCTCGTGGACTAGAAAATAATAAGTTTGGGGGTATTTGATCGACACATTTTTGTGTCTGAATTGTCCTCATTGTCTCTATTGTTAGTCTCGATTTTTGTACTAATTTTGGTGTTTTTATGTGTGTGTAGGTGTTTTTGGAGGATTACACTTATGCGGAAAAGTTGCTCAAAAAGTGCTTTTGGACCCCGGAGAAAAGTACTAAAGGCACCCTCGCTTTGGATAAGGGCACCCCGAGGCACCCCGGCGAGATGATAAAGGCGCCCCTGTTTTGGATCGGGCACTTCATCCTCTTCATTTCAAAAATCGGTTTTGGCGGGGAACTCATGCAAACTCACGAGCGATTTGGATTCGGATTTTGAAGCGATTTTAGGGAGATTCAATGGCCGTAGATTCTTTGGGAAGCATTGATTTGGCGTAACAGGCGTGTTATGATTGTCCGTTTGGATTGAATTTGGCTGGATAATCACGTGGAAGAAATCAGGGCAACACGGGTTTGAAAATGATATTCACGGATTTTCAGCAAGTTTGATGTGTGCTGCTCGTGTTTAGATGACACTTAGTCATTAAAGATGCGTGTAGAAGCTAAATAAGGGAGTATCGACAATTTGTTCGTGCGTGGAGAATGATTTCAGGGAAGAAAATATTCGTAAAATATTTTCTTTTAACACCGAGTAATGGAGGATCATGGAGAGTTAATGAGCGTGATTTCTTGTCGCTTTTGGGTATAAATAGGTTCCCTGGGTGTCCTAGAAGGGGACGGAGAGTTTGGGGAGGTTTTGGAGCACACCAGAGTGAAAATCAATCGAGTGGCAGAATAGTTTTCTGCTGCTGTTACACCAAGAACACGAAGAACAGACGGCCAAAGACCGTCGTTCTTAAACGATCTTGACGCGCTGTTGTGTGTCGCATATTTGAAAATGAGACTTAAAGAAATAGTAACGACATTGATTAATAATTATCGTTCTCTGTAACACTTCGGTTTGTAACAAATAAGTGTTACAAAACCCGATTTTCATTAATTCTCCCTTATTCATCATTTGTAAACCATTTTTGAGCAATGAAATCAACTTTTGAGCGTGTTTCCAACATGATGAGCTAAACCCATCCTCTGGGGCGACGGAGGAAGCTATCTTGCCAATGAAAAAGTGGTAATTCTTAATTATTTAATTTGTGCAATTTTTAATTATGATTATTTGCCTAGATTGAAAATAGATTTAATGATTTTTGTTAAACAATTGTATTTTCTATTGATGGAATATGCTTACCCTAGGGTTTTGATATCCCATGCTTTGGATTAACATTTGTTGTTTCTAAAAATCTACTTTTGCAATAGTTGAGAATCAAATTAAACGTGTGAAATTGCATGATTGTAATTAGTATCACTTTGGAATTGGTAAGTAAACGGAATCCTAGCCCTGACCTCTCCATAATTTCCAAACAACTTTTTAATTGAGCTTCTTATTTTTATTTACGAAAATTAAGTCTAAAAAATCATTTCACAAGTCTTGAACGAACCTATTACTACAACATCATTGATAAATACCATCACATATCAAACCCATATCATAACCGAAATAAATCGGTTGTCGTTGATCTCACCCCATGTCCAGTAGTGAAAAAAATCGGGACCGTTTAATCCATAACTCTCGTGGTGCATCCAGGTAGTAGAAAAAATTATTCGGGACTAGCGGGAGATCTTCAAAAGTTACAAGATCACCGACATCGAAGGATAGTAACGGGCGAGGCTGATGTATCTACACAAGTCCTCCAACAAATAGTTACGGATGAAACCGAAGGTGTTAACGATCTTCAGTTTCAGACTAAACCTTGGTTCTTTGCACAACAGTATTACTCAGAGGGGAGAACCGCGCTGGGATCTATTAAATCAATAAACCAAAGAATCGAAAGGTTGGTTGTCTTTAGTCGAGGAGGTACGACAATATTTTGATGACTTAACTTTGAAAGTGAAGGTGATTTGTCCACTTTAGGTAATCTTATTTAATTTCGTGATTAATTGTTGGATTCGATTACTCATTGTTGGGTTTCTAATAATATTGCGGGATCCAAGTGGTAAAATGCCGACAAACGTCCATCGGGGGTTGTGGAACATCCAGGACTATGGGAAGCATATTAGGGTGGGAGCGGTATTAGTTTTGAAGAAAGTGGTAATTTTTTTCTCCAACGAACAAAAACCATTGGATTAACATAACCCTACCCAACATAGAAGAGGTATGTTCCAAAAAATACCCGATGTCGGTGTTATTTCATGGACCTTTATGAAATAAAATTATTAACTTCGTTTATGTACTACTGGTCATCCCTTCGGAATCCACAGTTGGTGAGATGCATCGTCGACAAGTATGAGATATCGTTGATAGAAACCAAATCCGTTTTAATTTCATGTTTGGTGTTATGGTTGTACTATGTTATTTAAGTATCTGAATAAAATGGACTTATTTAAGCATCATTTTAATTTGTTGTACTAGAAATTTATATTAATGTCATATTACCCAACTTAAACATACAATCACTTTAATTTGCTGCGTGTCCATAACGAAACCACAACGGGAAATATAAAATTATGTGTCTCTAGGTACTACGGTGTCATACTTTCAATTTATAGAGTCTAAATTGCTTCATCTCTCCATAAAACCGTTGAATCCACCCACCACAATTAAAATACCCCCACCCACAAAAACCATCGGATTCTTTCAACCGTTGCTTATCTAACGGCCAATTAAGGCACACAAATTTAAATAGCGTGGCACGCAGTTAGAAACTGCGTGCGGCGTAGTTTAAACATCCGTCTACGCATCTTGAAATTGTGTTCCATTTCTTAGGCGTTGGATCACCAACGGATCGATTGATCCGATGGTCGCTAGAATCGTCCGTTAATAATACCCAACGTTCGTATTTTGCATGGACTACAAATTCAGGTTTGTTGCACCCAAACCAAACACACCAAATACATTTTCCATCAACCATATCTCCATATCTCGCTTCACCCATCCTTGACATCTTCAAGTCATGTCAAAATTCACTAGAATGGAAGATGTAGCGGTAATAGGTGCCTGGTGTGCGATAACTAGTGACCCGATTACAGGTAGGGAACAAGAGTCTAGAGAGTTTTGGTCTCGTATTGTTGAGGAATACAACGCACGACGATGGCGAGGAGAGACAAGCAGGATCTCAAGTCGCTCCAAACGAGTAGCCACATTGAGAAAGGAAGTCAAAGATATGTTGGTCATGTTAGAGAGGTTTTCAGGGCTAACCCAAGCGGAAACGACCCGCAATCTATGGTGAGATTCGAAAAATTAATTTATACAGTATTTGTTAGATTTAAAAGGACTTATCACTAATCTATAGTTGGTCAAATTTAATTGCAGTACCGGGATGGAGAGGTACTCTACGAGGAAGATCCGAAAGATCCAAAACGTTGGAGACATCAAAAGGTTTTCGAAATTTTGAAGATGCACTTTCCCAGGGAATATGATCCGTCCATCTTAGTTCCTCAAACTTGCAGCCAAGCCTCCCAACAGAGCCAACCTATGAGCGGGACAGAGACAATTGATGAAACGTTTAACGATTCTCAAACCACAAACGGTGAATCCTCGGACCAAGGACGAAGAAATGCATTTTATCGGGATCAAGGTCCCCGACGTGCACCAGGTAGGGAACAGTCTAAAAGATCTAGAGCGGAAGAGAGAAGAGTCACTAAAGGAGTGAACCAGACATTAGCATATTTCCAACATAGGGATGGTCAAAGGTTTGAATGGGACCAAAAAGAGGCTGAGGATAGGATGAATTTTCTAAGAACAGACGATGGCGGTCCGTCTATTAGAAATTTTTCGGCGAGCACCGAGTTGTTAGCTAGGAACAAACAGCGTGAGACTGACATGGAGATAATGAGAATTGATCTGCGTCAAATAACTGACGAGAGTGAAAGGGATTATTTAGTCAATCTCAAAAATGAGATTATGATTCGCCAGAGGTCCGGTCGCCGTTACACCTAATGTGGAGAAGTTGGTTTCATTTAACTATTGGCTGGAACTTTACTATTTACTTAATCGTGTCGCATTATGTAGTTTGATTTTTCCTTACATCCTTCTAGTTTTTAATTCCCCCATCGGTTGTCGTTGTGGTATTTAATTTGCAATGTGGCAGTTTCTTTATATGTTGTACCTCTTAATGTTATTTAGACTTTTCGATTCGAATAAGACCACCTTAAACTTAGTTGAAACATTACTACATATTATT
This sequence comes from Papaver armeniacum, assembly GCA_023531295.1. Lineage (NCBI taxonomy): Eukaryota > Viridiplantae > Streptophyta > Magnoliopsida > Ranunculales > Papaveraceae > Papaver > Papaver armeniacum. The sequence goes on along the minus strand of JAJJWW010007729.1, from coordinate 6,097 downwards.
ATTAGGAATACATCTAAAGTATATAATCATTCCACATTGTATGCGGGCATAACGTCCTTTAGTAGCTCGTATAGATGATCATACATGAAAGGCTTAGCTAATTCCGCACGGAAATCGATCCTGGCTCTTGTTTTCTGTAAAAGGGTAGTTAAAAAAAATTAATTATGCGTTCGTATTTATAATAATAGAGGTAACACTCGGTATATATTGAAGGATATGCTTACTAACCCGAGCTTCGTACGATAGCATAGGATGGCTTATGTTTACATGCAGCAGACATGCAACAAAAGCATCAACATCCGCGTTTATTAGACCAAATCTTTTTTTTACCGAGGCTTTAGTGCGGTTGTTGTCGTTTCCGGTAAGATCTTCAAAGTTTTGAAAAACACGGTTCCAGAAAACTTTTGGATCTTCGTCAACTCCCTGTGGTGTTCCATGATTTGTTACCGCAATCCATGCTCCCACTACTCCTAAATCTTCATCACCGGTGAAGCGCATTGCACAGGTAATTAAAATTATGTAGGACTATATCGACACGTTAGGCTGGGTTGACTGGTTTTTACTCGCACATATTAAACTTTGGACACAAATTTTATTCACTGCGAATATAACTCATTCCAGGAGGATCGTTTTCAAACTATATATTTTTTAAAGAGGTTCAAGATATTGTGGTGGAATGATATTGAAAGGCAACCTTATCGACGGTTTTATAGTGGTAGTCGATGGAAAAGGTAATCTTGTGAACAACAAAGGACGTTTATAAGTGCAACGAGAAATGGGTCATTTGTAAATAGTGAAAATGCTCTTTCCAAAAAGTTTAGGTCGTTTCTTTGTTTAAGTGTATGTCGGTGACTAGCGGTACATAGGAAAAATACTTGGATTTGAAGTAATCTAAAATGAATATTAGTAAGACAAATAAGAAAGCGAATTTTGTTACGAAAAATTATATCTTAAAATATCATAATTATTAATTAAAATTATAAAAACATAACAAGTCTTAAGAAACAAGGCAGTAGTAGTCTTATAAAAGGAAACAATGGCGGCATCCTCACTTACAGTAAGTGCACATGCCTCCTACTCTCCGTTCTCATAAAAGTTATCATCACCCAATGGGTAAACATCAGCGTTTTCATCCACATCGGTAGTACCCGCATCGAAAGTGAGGATGCCATCATCCTCCTCACCGGGGCCCAATTCACCGTCTCGCAATCCTAGGAGGTGACGCCAAATGTGCTCCGTGATATCGGTTTGCAAGAATCTCCAACGGGCATGGCTCGGATAATACGCGCGGGCTTACGCCCACGTTACCTTGTACCCCGAGAGGTGTATCTTATCGTTCATCCAAAGTTGCCCATTCCGTATCACGGTACTCATGTTCCACACACATGTTATGCATAATTAAACACGCTCTCATAATAGTGTGTATGTCACGATGAGACCAGTAACGACAAGGATTCCTTATTATACCCCATTTCGACTTTAGACCACCAAAAGCACGCTCCACATCCTTCCTCTTTGCGTGGTGGTATTCATTAAATTTCTTCTGGACCGGGGGCATAACATCACGTTTCTTATAGCTATGGACCACCCCAGGCATTTCGGTGTAGATGCCGTCCACCAGATAGTATCCATGTTTGTACTCGTTGCCCATGATACGGAAATTGCAAGCGGGGGCTAACGCGTCATTGTCTCTATCAAATAATCCCGACTGCGCCAACACATTCAAGTCGTTGTTAGACCCGGGCTCGCCAAAAAACAGTGCCAGAACCATCTATCGTACGATGCCACTGCCTGTAGAACAAGGTTTGGTTTCTTATGGTGTCCCACGTGTCGGCCAGCTTCTTCGGTAGGACATAACCTCCACTCCCAATGGGTGCAATCGAGGCTTCCTAGCATTCCAGGAAAACCACGAGCTGCGTTTTGAGCCAATAACCTCTTAGTATCTTCGGTTGTTGGCAGCCTCATGTAACAGTCGTTAAATTCCCAAAGTAGTGCATCCATAAACTTCTTAGCATACATGTATATTGTTGAAGCAGCCATCCGATGTAATCGTCTAAGCTATCCGTCGCCACCCCTTTGCCGGGTGTTTCATGACGGCAAGCATTTTCATATGAGGAGAGTGACCGGGATGTTACACGCATCTCTTCACTGCAAAAAATCGGGATCTCTAGCGCAAATTTGAGGCAATATTCTAAGAAAAACTTCTCGGGGCAAACCATGACGTCCCTTAAAACGGCAGGTCCAAACCTGCAACCGGGGTTAAAGTAGTCCTGCATCATCCTGGCATCTGCCTCCACCCGACATCGTTAACGGTTCTTCTAGTCAAGACTTGTCTTAGGTTCGGGTTGGTGCAAGTCATGCGCCTCCTGCAAAATTTGCTTGATACATGATGACGAAATCTCCATGGCTATCATCGTGGTACCGTTTCGGGTATGTCGCCTCTCTCGTCGTCGCATATATCTAACGATAGCGGACTCCATTTTTCACCTAAATATCAATTTAAATCATCATCGCAACGGATTTAAAACGGGGTATTGTTTTGTAAGAGGAAATAAGAAAATAAAAAATAACGCACTTAAACATGGGATATGAAGAACATAAAAATGGGATAAGACGAGGACCAACATACATGAGTGAAAACTTAATATATCATACAAGAACTAAATAGCAAACATCTACTACGCCCTAGCTAATCAACAAGAATTTTAACCGGTTTCTTGGAGTCACCCAAAAAACGACTATCTGGCACAACATCCATATCGGCTCCATCATCACCTCTAGGACCACTACCCTCCACTACCCTTGCCAACTACCACCCAAGCTAAGCCCTAAAAAATCACTTGAGGTTGGTAAGTCACTAATCATCGGGGAGGCATGCTCCAATAACGGGTTATGCTCTACGGGGGTTACTATCATGAGGGTGAGGGACATAATAAGCATTCGATGCGGAAAGGTGCTCGCGGACGCTTGCGACGGTGTTGGGTTTTAAAGCAAAGGATACTCCAGCGCAATATGTGGTGGGAAATGTCTGTTCTTCTGACTTGAATAGAATAGGCCTTCGGATGTTCGGAACTACGATGGGTTGTGGGGTGTTATACACCGCTCGACGACGACTCTCATCATATACCACATGTCTGCTACTGCGAATCGGCGGTATGCCTCCCCATGCAAACTGCGTAACTCTTCCTAAAAAACAAAATAATTTTTTTTAAACAATTATGTTTAACAATGAAGAAACTCCAAATGAAAATGAGATATAAAATGACTAACCTCCGAGACGTTGACGTCAGAAAAATTGTATGGGTTCTCTCCTTCCATGGGGACTGGAACTAGCTCCTCAAACGAATCTTTGTAGAAGGGCATGTCCCATTGTAGGTTTGGGAGTTGCCTCTTGGACTGTCCTGCTTGTTCGTATGTGTATGTGTGGGATGACATGCTAGGGGGTGGGCCTTGGGGCATCAAACTACGGGTATACCGCCGTGACCAACTCCGATATCATCATGTGTGTCTATGTGAGTTGTTTTTGGTCCTAAGGTCTCCCACGCTATGAGTTTTCCAAAATTTGGAATACACTTCATCGGCGACGGGGAAGGAAGTGATCACTAACCTCAACCTCCATACCATCTAATACTTCCTCCAATCTAGGTGGGTTTCATGGGATAACTATCGCACCAAACACCTACCTCATACACCTCTCGACCCAGATAAAAATGAAGCTCTTGCACCGTCCTTGTCCTTAAATACACATCTCCTCTTAGACATCTCAAGTGCGGTTTGGAATGCATCGGTGTGTTGGTGTTCACTTGTCCCCAAACCGGGGGTCCCCGGATAACCGCATCACCCATCCTAATATCTATCGAGCGCGTGCATCGACAAAGAGTGTTTGTGAAGATCTTTTTGTCCCTTCCTCCTAAGGTTCAACACATTAAATAGACTAATAGCCGGGTGTGGATCCAGTTGATCATCTCTCAGGTTTTCCTTCAAAACAGGTTGACAATTACGGAAATAAAAATAATACCAGAACTCTAAGATCATCGACATGCCACCCATATCCTTCCATTTGCACGAACTCCGAGTCATCCAGTGTTTGTATAGAACGCCCAAAGTTGGAGTACTCCAATCATAAGACCCAACAGCATCCAAATTATCCAACATTATACACCATTGTTTATCTACTCTAACACTACAGTCTGCAAACAAAAAAGAACCAATACACCAGAGCAAGAACATTCTAGTCAGTTCGTCGGCAATGTCGCAGTTGTCAACATTGTCCCTACTTAAAATGAAATTAGCCAAGTGAGAAACTCGCATCGTGCATGCCTTGGAATCATAATCTCCAGTTTCACATCATGTAGTCTTCTTTGTTCCATAACATCTAACACACCCCGGAAATACCTAGCATCCATAGCTTCTACTTCTTGCGCCGTCATTGTTTCCTTTGGTAATTACAGGATTGGCTTACCTCCTCAATTGGAATACCAGTCAACAGATAGAAATCTAGAGTCAAACCTATTTCAAACTCTTTGAAGTGAAAAGTTCTAGTCTTCTTCCACCACCTCTCACATATAGCTTTGGTTAATCCCTTATCCCCATACCTAAAATTAAATTGGAATATAGACTCTAAACAACAGAATTGAAGAATTAATAATGCACGGGGTTGTTTTCTAACCACTATCGATAAAATTTATTTAAGTTGGTCCAACTGCTCCTAAATGTTCCGTCTCGCTTATCTACTAAGTTGTCGGCCTTATGTTGTAACTACTTCTGACACCTTGAGATAGTTGGGATAACTTCTCATACCTAGACCAATCGATATCCTCCATTATCTAAAAGTGAAAACACCAAGGGAAGCACAATCAACATGTGAATAACAAAAATCAAACGCCTATGTTAATCTATGCACAATCAACATATGAATTCACACGTTCACATTCACATCACATGGAGGATGCACATTGCTCAAATGAAAATCTTAGTCAAAGTGATAATAACAACATCAATTCCACCCCTTGAATCTTCTAAACATCAACTCAAAAGAATACATGACTTAATCCTAAAACACATTGCAAAATGCTATAAACCACAAAAACAATTTCAAACAAAATAATATTTACAACAAAATCATATTAACAACAAATTCATATTAATTCATATTAACTACATCAATTCCATCAAAATCATATTAACAACATCAATTTCACCCATATATTCATCACAACCTCAACTACATCATATTAACAACCTCAATTTCACCCATATATTCATCTCAACCTCAACTACATCATATTAACAACATCAATTTCCAACAAAATCATATTAACAACATCAATTTCACCCATATATTCATCTCAACCTCAACTACACCATATTAACAACATCCATTTCACCCTTATCAAATTACAAAATTCAAATACATTATACCAAGCATAAACACAACTAATTCAATCCATCAAATTAAGAATCAATCATGGTTTTATGTTTCACTAAAATTAACCACAAATAGCAAAACCCTAACTCACATTTTTATTTTTGAAATCAATACAAAAATTATACAAGCTTAATATCAACATAATCAAAATTATGCATCCAATAACACCTAAATCAATCTATTTATAACTAAAATCAAGAATCATAAAACAACTAAATCAAAAAAACAAAAATTACTTACCTAGTGTGGATTTTGATGATGAAATCTCTAAAAATACCACCAATCGATCTACCCTAAACTTCTAGAACAAACCATTGTAAATTTTCCGCTCCTTAAACACAATTCTTTTCCAATAAAACCATGAAGCAGAGATGAGGTTAATGAAAAAAGAGGAATAATAAAGAAAAGAGAAGAATAAGTGCAAACTACTTGTAACTTTTAGGGTTCTCTATGACCGCAAGTTCAAGCTGCGTGTTGACGGGTCAACATGGTCAATACACATGTTGAAGCTGCGTTTTTTGAGTTTCCCTATGAGACAGCAGTTTCAAAAGCTGCGTTGCACGTAGGTTCCAAATGCGTTTCATCACAGGGATCTTGGATTCTCATTGCGCCCAGGGGGCGATATGTTTTGGTGATGTGGATCCAAGGAAAACCTTGAATCTTGGATCC
>JAJJWW010007728.1:0-87546 GCA_023531295.1 Papaver armeniacum | reverse complement strand
AAAGAAGAAGAAACCATCCAAAGTTGTGCTAAAGGGCGTAATAGTCATTTCACAAGCAAGTAATATATGGAGCCCAGCCACGGTTAAGGGGCAACTCTTATGGAGGAGCACTAAAGATAGCTAGATGTTGTTAAGGGGTTACCATCTGGGTAGCCCTAATCTACAAGATGGGTGTGCTGTTAGCACCCAGCGCCAACCCAACCCTAAATTTGAGAGACATTTACTCTCAATTATTAGTTCACTCATTTATTACCATAAAACTAAGAAAGGGAAGAAGCAGCCGCTGCTGCTATTGTTGTCTGGGAGATGTAAAGAGAGAAATTCAAAGATGAATCTCAAATGGAGACAATGATGCTATGGCGGTTGAATCTGATAAGGGTTGAAATCAAGAGAAGAAATTGAAGCTGCCGCTGTTGGTATGGGTAGTGATGCTAAATCGAGAGACAAGGAAGGAGATGGTGGTGGTCTCTGATGTTGGAATTGAAGCTCAGGGAGATGGGGTTTTGTACCAGATCGAGAGAGAAGAACAACATCTTTGATTGTCATGGCGAGAGATCGAGATGCGAGAGAAATTGAAGAAACAGAGATCGAGAAACAGATAGAGAGGTTGAGAGAATTAATGAGCTGTTCTGACCAAATCGAGAGATGAGAGATTCAATGGAGATGAAGGTGGTTCTGTTATTGTTTGGAGGAAGGAAATTAGGGTTCATCTCTGTAATTGAACAGAAGTAAATCGATGCTGCTATTGTGGATTCTGTGATGTCGAGAAGGTGGAAATGTTGCTAGAAATGGGTTCTGCTGTGATTGAGATCGAGTGAAGAATTTTGTTGTTCTTAATGTGTGAAGAAGGAAGATGGTGTCGATGCCATGGAGAGATGGGTGGCGTCTGAGGTTCAAGATGAATGGAATCAAGGGTTCGAGCTGAATTGAGAATCAGCAGCTAGATGGGTTCGATTTGTTGTTGTTGCAGTAGCAGAAATAAGGAGGATGAGTATGACGCAGATGAGAAAATGGGTTGTCAAATTAAGTACCAGAAGTTGAATTTGGCATGGCAAATGGTGGATTGAAGGAATTGGTAGAGTTTGAAAGTGAGTTCAGTTCCAATTTGGCTCAGGTAACAGAACGAGATCGTAGCAGAGAAGAGCGTCCACTGCCATTGATCGGTGGTGACAAATAAGGGGTCTGATGATGCAGAATGAAGTTAATCCTGTATTGAATGGCTTGAATGATTAGATGAATTCTAGGTTTCTTAACAGGTGAAGAGAACGGCCTGAATTTGGCCTGTGCAAGTCCTATAAACAGCCGAAACTCGGCCGGATTCTGGCTCTGGCGAGTCAACTCAATGATTCAGATGACCGATCCAACTCAACCCGCTTAGACCAATCACCGAGTTAGAAGTCGACTCGGTGGATGACTCACTCTTCTCCTTGACCCGTTGACTAACAGCTTGACCCGTTTGACCGTTTTCTCTAACGGAACTTCAACGGAATATTCCTTTGACGGAGAAGAAGATTCCAGTGGCCGTCGGCGACTTTTCAGGCCGGATTCCGGCCAAATTACGGCCATAATACCAGCTTTCGGCGACCAAAATTACAGATTTTTGTATGGATTCTACTCATGGGTGTGAAGACTTGGACTTGGATTTGGGTCAAATTTGGAAAGAGAAGATGGAAGATGAGAAAGACTTGAATATGGAAATTGAATTGCTAAAGGAAAGGGGTTCTATTCCTTGGAAGATATGGATAACATTGAAGCCTATAAGTAGAGAAGTTCTCTACACACTTACATATCTTTTACACACCTCTCTACACACACAACACTTGTGTTTTTGTTTGCTTTTCAAAATTCTTCTTTTAATTATTTGTGTGAACTTTAAAAATTCTCCTTTTAATTATTTGTGTGAATTTCAAAAACATGAGTAGCTAATTTTCTTATTGATTGAGGATGAATTCCTAGTTCTTAATATATGATTTGAGTTTTGTTTCAATTCTATCTTGAAGTTTTTCACATGATTATCGTTTGTTTTTACTAATAGGAATGTTTATACATTCATGGTTGATTGATAGGTTGTTTAGAGTGCACGCTAAATTGATTTGTTAATTCAACCTAAATCTAGTATAAGTTAGGGAATAAGTAATCGTTCTCGACACTTTACACAAGTAGAAAACACGAGACCTTGCGGAGGGATTCCGTGGAGCGATTGTGTGTAAAAACAACGCTAGAAAGTGGACCAAGTGAACCGAGTTTAACTACTAGTACTAAACCTAAATTCATAGATCTTAATGCATTCGGGGAATTACATCTTGTAAGCGAACCTCAAGGTGGTTCTTTTGAATAGAATCTGATAACTAAGCGGACTTGTTACTCGGTGAAATAAGGGATTTTGGGGCTAGCTAAGCGAACCTTTATCCTACGGTTGGTGATAATCAGTGACTAATAACATGTGGATGAAAAACATAACTTGAATCATTGTTTTGCAACGAAGAAGGATTCCTTGATCTTGTCTATCTTATTGATTTCAACTTTATCTTTTAATTGCTTTGTTTACTTTCTTTTGCTTTACACCCCCCTTTTGTGACAATTTTTACAACTAGAATCTCTTGCTCCTCGTGGGAACGAACTTGACTACACTATATTACTTGTTAATTAGGTGTAAAAATATTGATTAATTTGTTGTGGTTACGACACGCATCATTCAACTCTGTCCACGGACGAACGGGCGAGTCTTGTTCAACTACTCAAGGAGTACCAAGATGTGTTTGCCTGGACATACGAGGAAATGCCTGGTCTAGATGAAAAATTGGTCACCCATCACCTACATGTCATACCCGGATCCAAGCCAATCAAGCAATCTCCGAGGCAATTCAGACATGAAGTAGAAGAACAAATCAAGAACGAAATTCAGAAGTTACTAGCTGCTGGCTTCATCGGACCTATTCATCATCCGACCTGGTTAGCTAATGTGGTCCCAGTAAAGAAGAAAAACGGACAGATTCGGTGCTGCGTGGATTTCAGAGACTTGAACAAGTGCTGCCCCAAGGACGACTTTCCTCTGCCTAACATCGACATGTTAGTAGACGCCACTAGCGGACACGGCATGTTTTCCTTCATGGATGGTTACAGTGGCTACAATCAAATAAGGATGTATGAGCACGATGCAAGTAAGACAGTTTGTGAACTCCTTCCGTGAGCTTAAGTCCGCGAACCCAGTCCGCGAACTTGAGTAGGTTATATCTAAAATCGGTTGTTCTTGAACTCATGTTTATATAAACTAAGGAATGCTTTTGCAAACCGTGGCTATAAAGTTCATGAACCAATTCGATTGGATCAAACTGTTTTTGCTTCGATTGTGTCTTGTGTAGTTACATAAGATCTAAGCAATTGAACAACTCTTTAACTAGTTCATTTGAGTCATTTGAACTAGTTATGGTGAAGAAGAATATGGTTGATATGAAAGTGATCATATGGCTAACCATTTGGTTAACTATTGTTGAACCAACAAATGTTAATGTTTGGGAACTATTTACATAAACCCAAAATTGGACATTTCATTTGTGTGTAACAAGCTAAGGTTTCGATCCAACGGTTGAGAAATATTATCTTGAATCTAATCAGGTTTTCATCTAACGGTGAATATTTAATGCTTTGTTACCAAGCTAACATTGATTGCAAATCCTGATTCGAAAGACTATATAAGGGAGAACTCTAGCAATTGGGAAACCTAATCCCCACACCTTACATGTGATACTAGTTGCATAAACTAGAGTCGATTCTCCTTTAACCTTGGGTTTTCTTCTCTAAACCAGGTTAACGACTTAAAGACTTCATTGGGATTGTGAAGCCGGGGCCGATACTACTTTTCTTGTAGTTGTGTGATCCGATCTTGCTGTTTCTATCGTACGAGTACAATTGGAATAATTGGCTTGAGATTTATATCTCCGATAGGCAAGATAGAAAAGAAATCACAAACACTTCGTCTCATCGTTTGTGATTCCGCAATACCTTTTTCACTGCGTCGATTAAGATTATTGTGAGGTGATTGATATAATAATAGGTTGTTCTTCGGGAATATAAGTCCGGGTTATCAATTGGTTCCTGTTCACCTTGATGTATCAAAAGACGGAACAAAAAATCGTAGGTATATTCGTGGGAGACGGATTTATCTATTACCGTAGACTTTTCTGTGTAATACAGATTTGTTTATTAAAGTCTTCGACTTTGGGTCGAAGCAACTCTTAGTTGTGGGTGAGATCAGCTAAGGGAATCAAGTACGTAGCATCCTGCTGGGATCAGAGGCGTAGGAGCATAATTGTACCTTGGATCAGTGTGAGATTGATTGGGTTCAACTACAGTCCAGACCGAAGTTAATTTGGAGTAGGCTAGTGTCTGTAGCGGATTAATACATTGTGTGTTCAATCTGGACTAGGTCCCGGGGTTTTTCTGTATTTGCGGTTTCCTCGTTAACAAAATTCTGGTGTCTGTGTTATTTCTTTTCCGCTTTATATTTTGTTATATAATTGAAGTATCATAGGTTGTGCGTTGTTCAATCAATTAGAATATCCGACCTTTTTGGTTGTTGATTTAAATTGATTGAGACTTGGATATTGGTCTTTGGTACCATCCAAGTTATCTCTCTAGTATTTGATAAAGACTCGCAGATTTCTATTTGCTTGAGTATATATCAAATCTAAGGGTGCACAGGAACCGAGCCGGACCGGCGGACCGTCCCTGAACCGGTGGAACCGTACCTGATTTTGTACCGAACCGAGAAAGGGGGTACATGTACCGGTCCAAAAAATAGGAACCGGGGCTGAGCAGGTACGGGTACACGGTCCTACCCTAATCCCGTACCGTCCCGAACCGAATGTACCGAATAATTATAACCATTGGATTTAGGGGTAGTAGACTAATGATAGTCGTTAGATCTAGGGATGGTATAATCTTTAATAATTATAACCATCGGATAATCTTTCCACCATAAGCTTCCCCGATGCATTGCAATCCCATACAAACCCCAAACAGAGGCACAATAGGTCCAAGCTCAAGAACAGTTTGCAAGGAGATTCCTGAACCTTGAGGTGTACCTGGTCCGAGAGATATGAGTATCCCTCTCGGATTTCTCTTTTTCAGTTCCTCTACAGTGAGTTCATCGTTTCTGTAGACTTCAATAGCACTCTTGAATGATCGGAGTTCGCCAATCGTCGGTCTTGGTGTCTTTGTATTGCGATAGCCATGTCGATTCTATGGTTCTCCTCTTTACTGTCAGGGTTTCTTCCAAACCCTCGAATTTTAACTTGGAAGCTAGCGTTGCTAGACAATCGGCGTGTTTGTTGTTGATGCGGCCAACATGGGTTATGGTTGCATCGGCAAAATAGTTTAGTAACCTCTATGCTTCTGATCGGTATGGAGCTAGCGTTACTTCCTTCAGTGCGTATATTCCATTCATCTGATTTACCAGTAACTTGGAGTCACCTCTTATCTCCAAACACGTGACTCCTGCTTGCTTAGCTATTGACAGCCCTATGAGGAAGGCTTCATACTCTGCTGAGTTGTTGGTGCATTCGAAGTCCAGCTTGAAGGAGTGTGAGAATACTTCCCCAGTTGGAGATACTAATACCACGCCCGCTCCTCCAGTACTATTGCTAGGGGTAGCAAAGCCATCAAAATACAAGAGCCATACTTCTTCTTCCAAAACAGAGATATCTGGAAATTCTCGCTCTTGTTGTTCACTGAGGTTTCTTCAATGTTCAAAGTTTTAAAGCATGTTTCAAGAGACTTGTCAACAACCACTTACTGATTTTCAAGTTCTTCAACTAATTACTTGAGTTCAACAAGAACACCTCTTGTTCCTTCAATCTTTTCTTTTACCCAATCTGGATGTCGAACAGTCATGACAAGATTGGTTTCCAGTTCTTCAAAACCTTGGATATATTGAGTCATACTATCAAAACGAATCCACTTGGTTTTGGTTGGATCTTATTTTTTGTAAGCCAACAGACATGACTCATCTTGTGATCCAACTGAACTATCAGAATCATAATCAGACATGATCTTTGATATGATTTTCTTCTTCCTCTCTGTATTGATTCCTTGACAATCTTTAACCTTTTGAGCTTCCTCCTTATTAGCCTTTGTGATACTGCGAGTTACTGGAGGCATGCTCGGTTTTATAAATAAGGATTGATCAGGGTTTCCATAATACAGGCAAGAGATAGTTTCCCTTTAAGAAGAGACAACTTTCGGACCGAAAATATTACAGAAATATATTTCGTTTCCTTTGTCCGAACTTCTCATGGTGGAAGGTTTATTAAAATTCGAAAATTCTAAATAAAACATATTTTTGGAAAAACATGATAAACATGAACAATTTTTAGTCAGTCATGGATTCGCAATAATCCATAAATGTCACAGATTTTTCTGATAAATAATTACACAAACAAATGTGCTCCAGTTTTATTGTGCCTTTTCTATCCATGAATAAGAGAACGAAAAAGGATGAGAGTGCACAATTTTGATACAACTAAGTTGCATCGGAGTAAGCCTTTTCTAGCTTATAGTGAATATCAGAAACATAGTTCATGTTTCTCTTCGGGAATTTCTGCCCAAAATACACTACACCAAATTCCCGGATTCGTAACGGCTTATGGGCCGTTACGAATTTCCCGTTACAAAAGGCCGTTACAAAAAAATTCGTAACAGGCTGAAGCCGCTACTAAATTTTCAAAAATTAGTAACAAAGCTAAGCCGTTACTAAATTTTTTATAGGCGTGCCACTCACACGCTTGGTCACACTTGGGTCGTAACATCTTGATTATGCGCGTGTGCCACTCACATGCGTACCATTATATTTCCACCCATGATGAGTTATAGCAGAGGATATTTCCCCCCCATGAGTGTACCATTCACATGCGTGAATTCTATGGATAACCTAGCAGTTGAAAGAAAATCGTGGTTCAGTTTCATTTTTCATTTTTCTCTCTTCTGCTCTGCATCTGTTCTTTCTCTGAGGCGATGAAACTAGGGTTTCAATCACAGAGATCGTATTAGCCGAGAAACATCATAGAAATCTGTTGAATCTTTTCAATACCTATCAATCATCGATCTGTGTAAGTGTTAAACGATTTTTTTTTCGATTTTTAGGGTTCATTTTTTTTAATCGATCTGTTTTTTAGGGCTTCGTTTCATCTTTATTTTTAGTTTTTCCAGTTTTTAATCCGTGAATCTAAAACGATTTGTTTCATATGAAGGAAAAGTGTTGGTTTTGAATCTTTGAGTTAGTCAATCTCAGTGGTCGATCAGGAGAAATCAAAAGGGAATCTTTGTTGTTCTTATTTTGGGATTGAAGGTACGAATTCTACCTTGAAAGTTTTTGTTTCGGCCGATTGAATTGGGTAAGATGATTATTTGATTATTCTACAATTCTTACTTTTGCATAGCTTTCTCAATCTGTATTTGTGAGACTTAGGGTTGCTATTGAATTTGAATTCTTATCTATGTAGTTCTGAGTTGTGGAAGGAGATATGATCTGATAAAGTTTGAAATTAAGCTTTCCCGAAATTTATTATTCGTCATGAAGTTTGGGTTCTACAGCAAGTTAGCTAATTTATGTTAGAAATCTTGTTCCAGATTACTATTAGGATGTTTAGAATTGAGTTGGCCTATTTGTAGACATGTCATATTTTGAACTGGATTAGAGATAATTCCTTGATCAACATACACCTCTGAGTGACGATCTCAGTTTGGTGTTAAGTTTCAGTTCACTTATTGGTTGTTCCGTTTTGAGCAGTTTCAATTTCAACTGTCATACTCTCATGATAGTTCTGCATCTCAACAAAATTGACTCATTTGCATCTTGTTTTAACTTTAGGACTCTACCTGGAAGTTAGTCGAATTGAAGTGAACACTTTATTCGTTTTTTTTTGGATACTGCCATGGCTTGATATGTGTTGTTCTTAACTGCTGTTTCATGATAGGGTCAGAACTCTGCTAGAACTTAGAATTAAGTAAGCTATCTTATAAGTCATCAAAAGTGTTAGTTTCATAAGAAGGTTATTTGAATTGAAACAAACCACATTATCTCAGGAATTTCTTATGTTGTCCTGTGACTTCTCATCCTGAACCTAGGCACTTTAGATATTGAACTGAATCATGGTTTCTTTTCATAAATTTTAGTCCTTTGAAAGATGAATCAACTGTGATCTTTAGTGGCATTCCCTGAGCTACTCAATATAAGATATGCCCATTTCAGTATTGTTGTTCAACATCCGTGATCAACTCTATTTTTCCAGGGATTTTGACATGTATGTTTCTTAATCTAGCTTAAGACTTCTACTGCTAAGTATCAGTTAACTTTTGAACTAGAATTCTAGCATGTCATTCGATACTACAGATAGGATTATGTATTTTGAAGTGTGCCAGTTTGTGTAACAACTGTCCTGCACTATGGCAGTTCTGTTTTCAAGGCTAATATCAGTTTTCTTGGGAACTCATGAAATTAGTCCATTGGGATCAATGCTAAATTTTGTTCATGTCGATGTTAGACAAAAGGCCAGATGGTTTAGCTTAGTTTGCTCCTGTCAAAATTTGTAGTCTGATGACGTTATATGGTCATAGCTATAACTACAGGTGCAGGTCAAATCTGAGCTGGTGATGCGAATGACGGTATGATGAAAAGTAGTTGATGCATTTTCCATACTTATATTTATATTTGAAGAAATGACGCTGCTGATGAGGTTTTACCGGGGCACATTCATTGCTGATCGTAAACAATTTATATGTAGGTTGTTCTGGAATTACTGTGTTGAGTTGGATTTCATTTCTAGAATCATGCCATACACTGTTCTTACGGCTAAATTTCTATGTTAATTGTGACAGGTCATTGATTATCAGTACTCTTCCTCCGGAAAATCCGATTCTTGAAGGACGGCGTGCCCTTATTCGTAATATGTGGACTGAACGTATACAAGGAACAAAGCAGAATATAGAGGTGGATAAGCTTTTAGTTTCCTTTCTGTTTTATGATTATCTTTTCTCCATTTCAAAGATTTATTGTTTTGAAGATGTGAAATTGTTTGAAACTCTTGTAGTTTGGTAGTCTGCGATTGGTACTGCACTTGACGAGTCTCGTGATTCGCTGAGGTCCGCCATTTTATTGGATGGGTCTTTGTTTGAAACTCTTGTAAGAAAGTTCGGCTTCGTGATTGATTGCCTTACCCACTTTCTCATGAGTGATGAATATATTTTGTTTGTTTCGTTGGAACAGGTTTTGCAGGCCAGTGATAACGAAACCCAAACCAGTAGTGCCAAAGCCACCTACTCCAGCAGAATCACCATCACCTCCACCACAAAGCATAGCCGAACCCCAAACCGATGGTGCTGACGTCGATGCGAGCGCAGGGGGTGAATTCGCTTTAGAAAGAGCCGATGGACACGTAAAAATCTGAACTGTTCCTAGTCTTGCATAAGTTTTACATATAGTCCTGGGTTTTTACAAACTGGACAAGGTCTTGATTCAATCTCCACTACATTTGAAAAGGTTTGCAAACTTGTAATTATTTTAATTTTTGATGTGGGCAATCATGAACTGATTTCAAAATCTTATAATGAGTTTAATTTATGTATTGCCAGCCTGATGTGATTGTGAACTGTGCTGCGTTGTCTCTACCTCGTGTATGCGAAACAGATCCAAGAACAGACATGTCTATAAATGTACCATCTTCTGTAGTGAAATGGTTATCAAACTTTGGTCCTACACAAGGAGACCAAGTATGCACATTTAATAGCCTTGGTCCTTGTTTGATTAGTTGACTTTGATGTTGTCCTTATTCAGATGTTTCTTGACTCTTGCAACCCCTTCATACACCAAGAGCAGTTCAAAGAGAGACTATGGTTGAAGGGATGAGCTTCCTCCAAGAAGCAGAATCATAGATTACAGTCCTAGAGCCCAGTGGAGAGGCGATCGTATTATAGAGATGATTATTCTCTTCCACGAGGATCTGGCTATGCCGATGAAATCCCACCACGAATTGTTGCTCGTCTTTGCGTTTGCTAGGAGAGGTTATATAGATGAAAGTTATGAGCGGAGATTTGAAAGACCTCCTCCAAGTTACCGTGATGCTCGGTCTCGTGACTATGGATCTGTTTCAGGGTCTAAATGCTAATATTCTGCATTGGTTAGTTTTCACTTTTCATTGGCTGGCAGTTCAGGGGTTTTAGTCTTGAGTACAGTTATTGCAATAGTTGGACTTATTTGTTTTTTTTATTAGTCTGATTATCTTCTTTGTGTATGTTACCTTAGGATGATGTTCCTACACATTATGCTGATGTTGGTCCGCGCCAAAGGGCTCGGCTAGATTATGGGGAAGGTGGCAGTGCTTCTTATTACGGGGAAGCTTACAATGACAGGTTTGTGAGTTCCATCTTATCGCTAGAAGTGTAGTTGGTTTCTTTTAAGAACCTATTTATAATACCCCGCTATGATCTAGGCTTGGGAGATCTCACCGGGGTATGGTGCTAGCAACAGGTTATCTCTCCGCGAGGACTCGCAAGGGATTTATGGCGATCGTCGAGTCCAAGTTATAGTGGAGGTAGGGGGTTCAATTATTTTGTTGGTGTTGTTTCGAGTTCGAGTCTTTCTGGGTGGTCTGAGTGTTTACCAATTGTGTGTATGATTCCTATTTACATGAATGATATGGTGTCAGGATCTTATGGCAGCAATGATGTCGTTGGAATGTACACACCCTACGCCGGTAATTATATCTCTCGTGGACCTGATGTATGCATTAAACCTCTTACCAGTTCTGTATTTTAAAGCTTTTCTCTTGACAGCTTATATTTACTTGTGTTTTGGTGGCAAGTTGGCAGTAGCTCTTACTCGTCATCACTATATTCCAGTCGCAGATTTGGTGGTAGTAGTAGTGGTTCTGGATCATATTATAAAGGTAAATCAATCTATTCCGCATTATCAGTAGTTTGTTTTGTGGATTGGTACCTAAACCTTAGCCGATTTAGTAACATTGGAAAAGAAACCTAAGAGCTCAAGATTTTTCCTTGTCATATATATTTCGTGATGATTATGTTTGGTGGTATAAGACGGTGCTCCTTTGTAGCAGTCCGACTGATCACGGCATTATAGAAGAGCTATTTGGTCACGTGAATTTGTGTATGACAACAGATTTTTACAAGAGGACGTTGTAGGGCGTACGCTGTTGAGTTATTTGAAGCTTGTGCGTATGAGACCAAAGTTATTTTCTAGCCTTCAGTCCTCTTGTACAGTTTATGACAAAAGTAAATCTTGTTTTTGCCTTTATAATGGTTTAACATATCATATATCCTATTCCAATTCATTGCTTGATTCATTCGTAGTACTTTGAGGATGTTTTCCGTATTTATAGACAGCATCATGGGTTCTATTTTGATTTTTAATTTTACTTCTGAGGTCCATAGGGCAGCGTATAAAGGTTTCTGGATGCGTACAGAGGACGGCAAGACAAAGAGGGTATAATCTTCTTTATTATTCTTATATTTTTTTTGCAAATTGTAGTTAAGGAATCACTGTGATTATAGCATTCTGTATTTTAGGCAATCCTGATTATAGCATGTCTGAGGTGTAGTGACCAGATTTGTAGAATTTTTGTTATCATTTTACCTTGGTTGTCTGTAAAACTTTGTTGTCAAGCTGTTGATAGAATGTCTGCCCTGCCATCTTTTCTGTTGGATTAAGATGCATTGATCACTCATATCTCTTTGTAGGATGCATTTTCCTCTACCATGCATAACCATGGGCTGATAACTTGTTGGTTTGGCTAAGAAAGTGTTTGTGAACTATTTTTCATTGAATTTTTCTAACTGATATAATTTGAAATCCTTGGCACCAGTTGGACGTAACTTTGTTCTCTTTTTTGAATTGGCTTAGGTACCAACTCATTTCCTATAGGTGCTGAGTCGTATTGTTGGAGCAGGTGAGGCGAAGTGCTGCAGATTTGCGATAGAAACATTACGCAAGAGAAGGCGATCACATGTGAGTTCTGCATTTGTTAGTTTTATCTTATATGCTCTTAAGTTGTAAACAAATGTTGTATGAGCTTTAGGCTGCACATAACTTAGGCATTCTCTTAAGTTTCTAAGCAGATGTTGCATTCCCTCGAAACTTATGAATTCTCTTAAGTTGTTGAAAGAATAGAACAAGTTATTATTATTATAAAATGTGTAATAGAATTTCTATGGATTGAATGACAGACTTGTGCAGTTAATTGAATTTAGAATTTCAGTTAATTGATCATCAGTAGATATAGAAGATGGTTTCTTATCCTCGTCTGACTTGATGTAGTTAGGTAACTACCATCATCTTGATCTGTTTCAGATGTGACTAAACCGGTTTTATCACAATCTGTAAAAGTCGAGCAAGGACTATTAGTTTCCTCAACATCAGAAGAAATCACAACAACATCATTAGTCAGAGTCATAGGACGTGTCTCATTTTCTTGAGAAAGAGATTTACCAAGAGCTTCTAATTTGACAGTGAGATCCATATTCTCTATGGCTAGAATATTCAGTTGAATATCTTTATCTCTGATCTCCTGTTTAAGGAAGATTTTTCTCTGTCTTTAATATCAGCACTTTAGAAGACATAGATTTTATGGGCTTTAGGAGTTTTACCAACTCTTTATCAGCATCTTCCTTTCTATCAGAGATGGACACAGATGTTTTCGCAACTCCCGGATCATGATTCAACGAAGTAGTAACATCTTCAACTTTTGAGTAGTCATACTCTTGCATAACGTTAACTGAATCAGACATGGATTCAATTTCTTATAGGTTGGATCGCACCAAACATAGATTGTTAGATCTTTTCGTGTTCGCCTGCTCTGATACCAATTGAAAAGACGAGGGTACTCAAATATACGTCAATCTAAAACTTTTCCACCTATAAGTCCTTTCTCCGAAAGTGATTGTCTATGGACTGAGTCGAGACAATATAACAAATCGGTTCACACTTCGTGTGATTGTCTATGGATACGAGATTGAGACAATACAACGACGAAGTATGTTTACTTGATAAAAAGGTTCGGACTTAACCAAACACAATAGGATTACTTATCAAGTAAATATGAATTAACGTTTATGTATTTTACTTCTAATTATAATAAAAACAATTATAATTGCGGAAATAGAAAAGTAAAAGACACAACAAGATTTTATTAACGAGGAAACCGCAAATGCAGGAAAACCCCGGGACCTTGTCCATAATTGAATACTCTCAGGATTAAGCCGTTATACAAAATCAAACCAACTTCGTATAGTTGAGACCAATCAACTATAGGCAAGATAAACTCGGCTCGAAATAGCAAATGTGTATAATGAAAGTCTATATAACAAAAAAACTTTTGTCTCAAGAATAGGAGATAGAGTAAATAGACTATTGAGTGACAAATAAGTTCAAGTCTCCACATACCTTTTAGTCGATGAAGTTCCACCAGTTCCTTTAGTAGTCCTTCGTCTTGTATGATGATTGTCATGGAGTATTGAGCTCAACTACACTTTCTATCCTAGTCCGAGACCTTTAGCTATAGTAGGCTAGAAATCAAGACTTATAGTTTTGATCACTAACATTTACAAACATGCTTGAGATAGAAACGCATGCGAGTTCGACCGAGCAATGCTCTAACACTTTTCTCGTTTCTTGCTGTTTGAGGGTGAAAATAGTTTCTGCTGATTTTGGTAATTTCGGGTGTGCGAGTGAGGAACAAATTTAAACCCTAAACAATGTACTACAAGGGAGTACTTTATATTCGAGAGATCAATCTGTACAAGTCCGTCCTAAACCAAGAAATGGTCGTTCCGGACTTACTTCAGTCACAAAGTGAAGGAGAATGGGTTGGTTTTGGGGAGGGAAGCAAGGAAAGTGATGAGACCAGAAAAGTTGTGTTACTGTGACTTGTATCAGAAAATTGGGAAGGCTAACAAATGGTAAGCTAGCAAGTATTTACTGAGTGTTGTATATTCCCGAATGAACTTGTTGTTCGATGGAAATAGGTAAGTCCTATTTATACAAGTCGAAGTGAAACGTACTCTGGTATCATTAAGGAATGGAAAAATGGGTGAGTAAATGGGAGGAGGTGGTAACGTTAACGCATGGAATTGATGTTCCATATAACTGTTAACGCATGGAATTGATGTTCCACAAAACCGTTAACGCATGAAATTGATGTTCCATAAAAAGAACGTTTCACCATTAACTCCCTGTATTTACTAACCGCCTCATCCTTATGACACTTCCTTATGACGGGCGTAGTGTATGCCGCACGTTGTAAACCGCCAAACCAATACCCAAAGAGGATCCCCCAGTTTGTGATATGTGTTGATGTCTCGAATATTTTTGTGGAAAACATGTATGGTGGGTTTGGATGTAGAATTTTAAAGGTGGAATTTATGGGTCCAGGGGATTTGATAGAATTACGTTTCCCTTTGTATGTTTGGTTGCCCGAATCCTTGGAATCACGTTTCCTACGGGATTCAGTTTTCCAGCAAATCCTCCATATGGAGTGCGACCCCTCCCCCCTAAGGTCGCTGGGAAACTTATCAAGGGATTTATGGACCCACTTTTTTTAACTCTAAATCCCATATATATACAATTTTTAGATTTGAGGGTAATGCCAAACGGTATAAAGACTTTAATACAAGAAACTCTATAAATCCTAGGAATTTTAATGAGTTACCAAATAGACAAGGAATTTACATGAATCCAACAGCTCACTCTCCCAAGGAAAGGTCAGTCTCAAAGCCCTGCAGAACTTCTTCATGCTTCATGGTATGTTGTATTATCGGAACCTAGATGGTTCCCTGTCAAGATATCTTGGGGATGACGAAGCACAACTACAGCTGAGTCGTGTTCACAATGAAATTTGTGGACAATCACTGGTGGTAACGCTTTACCGATGACTTCAACACTGGCTATTACTCGGCCGTAGATGGAGACTCAATCCGGACTACTTCGAAGTCCCGCTCAAATTGCCAAGCACCGCCACATCAATTGGAAATTTTTAATGTGAACCACACTGGGGACTGGAGAGAGCCATACATTAGCTATCTCCGTGATGGAACAACTCCTGCCGATCAAAATGATGCTATCAAGATAAAGCAAAAGGCCAAGCGGTTCGTATTCCACAAAGAGATCCTGTATTGCAAGAGCTTCGGAGGTGATCTACTACGATGACTGGATGGGAAGAAATCCCAGTCATGTTGAAGGAGACACACGAAGGAGAACATCAAGGGAAGAGGAAAATGTTTCTCCAAATACACGAGAAATACTATTGGCCGACCATGGAGGATGACGCGGCCGCTTTTGTTCAAAGCTGTCACAAATGCAAAATTCATGGGAACCTTGTTCATGCGCCTTCCACCCCTTTGTACTCGATAAGCAGTCCATGGCCATTTTACAGCTGGGGACTGGACATTATCGGGAAAATCAATCCGCCATCATGGAAGCAGCATGAGTACATCATAACCACGACATAATACTTCACCAAATGGGTAGAAGACATTCCCCTACGAGGAACTACAGAGCAACAATTGCGGCTTTCATTAAAGAACACATCATTTGTCGTTTTGGCGTGCCCAAGCATATCATCACTGATAACGGCACTCCCTTCGCCAATAAGCAGGTACGAGAGTTACTTGAAGAGTATGGCATTAAACAGGTGTTCTCCACCATCTACTATCCTCAAGGGAACGGACAAGCTGAGAGTACCAACAAGACATTGATCCGGATCATCGATCGAACAAAGACACGATAATCCTAGGGAATGGCATGATCGATTACCAATGGCGCTATGGGCATACCGGACATCACCTGAAGCTCCATTGGAGTTTCCCCATACTCACTTGTTTACGGAGCGGATGCAATTCTCCCACAGAGATCAAATCCCATCACCAGATTGCAATGCGGCAACCGGGATCCACCGAACGAGGTCAAGCCTCTAACTCTAGAGTAGCGGAGTTAGACACTTTGGATTTCAGAAGAAACAAAGCAGAAGAACGCACTCAGGTGTACATGAATCGAATTTCCAGGGCATACAACAAAACTGTGAAATCACGTATTTTCAAAGTAGGAGATTTGGTCTTGAAAACGGCCAAGCACATCCAACAAGACATGTCTCACCAAAATGGGACGGTCCTTACACAGTCACCAAGGCCTACAATACTGGTTACTACAAGATCATTAAGGTGGACGGAGGAAGGCTGGAAGCAGTCATCAATGGAAAGTGGCTCAAGGCATATCATGCCTGACCACTATCTTCTCTGTCAACAATACAGGCATTTATTTTCATTACATGTTTGAATCATCAATTATATTCATTACTTTGACATAAACGTCATTAACAATAAGGGAACACAGCTAAATACGACTTAGAAGAGGCCATCTAGAAGATTATAGTTCCTTGAGAGCATCATCTCCAGTCTAGCTTGATATCTTTTTGTTCTTTTCTTCAAGTCCTGTCTGATACCCGCTCTACCTCCTTTGATTCTGCAGCCAGAGCCTTCTCCTCTTCCAAGATAGCTTTCGTAGAAGGCACAACATTTACGAGGATACCCGCTCGATCGACCTTGATGATATCAAGACGCTGCCGCAACCAGCCCACGTTGAACTCCATGGATTCGCAGAGATACCATATTCTCCCACTTTTCGAGGCTTGATTCGGCAATGTTGCAGATAGAAATATTCTCCATCTCAGCAATCATGGGAAGAAGGCAGTTTACCACGGTGACCAAAGCAGATGAACATTGCCGGACCACATTCCTGGTTGCGATATGGCCGTACATTCTCCATAACTTTGTGTACAAAGGCACAAACTCCTTCCGCACTAAGAATCCACCGACATCTCGGTAGCTGGAGGATAAACATTTCATGCGAACATCGAATGAAAGACCTGCATTGGGGTATTCATAAGATGAGATACCCGGATCAAAGATCTTCGAGGTCCACGGGGTAGGCGTGTTTGAGTTTGAAGGAAGAGGACCCGGTTAAGTCGTCATCATCGATAACCGTCACACATGTTCCGGTAGGGGTATCTCTCGCAAGAATGAGGGATTATTCACTCCGATCATTATGAAGAACAAGCAATTGTTCGAGAGAAAAGGAAAAAGAGACGAACCTAGATGATCTTCTTGACTCGGAGAACACGAGCGGGGATTCATCATGAAGCTCGGACGCAGTGTCGTGCACGTTTAACTAAGACCCTGGATGGTATGAAGAAGACGATCCACTGTTGTTCGACATGATGAGGAAACGGAGTTTCTGCGAGAAAGCCCTATTGTAAAATCGTAAAAGTGGTTCAAAATCTCTACACCTGCATATATGCTGAGGAAACCCTAAAACGATTACGGCGCTCGATATATGGGGATTCAACACCGACCAAGTCAGGCTTTCTTTTGAACCCTAATCAAGAATCAGAAGAGCATATGGATACGAGCGATTCAACCAGCAATGTGTAAGCACCCACGCCCGGAATCCCAGTAGAAGAAGAATCTTATCCCTAACTCAAACACCTAAGGGAGGAAGCCGGTCCATCAAGGCCTGTGGTCACGCACGTATGGAGGATTGCCCACGATTGGTCGAATCCCTCCGGTGTAGACTTCCTTTATCTTGTCTTCTTATGTTTGTATATGTCACCATCTCGTGCCTACCCCACAATAGTGTAACCATTATGTGCTAGGCATGGGGACTTAATGTTGATGGTGGATTTTCATTTAAGGGCTGAAATTGTAAAAGCCAAAATTATGCGCTAACATCTTGCAAAAGATAAAGCCATTAATAAGTGATGAATACTTCTTCACCTTACTAATTCACCTAGAATAAAGCATGTGGCAACAATCCCAAGATTCCCGTGAATTAAATACACAAAATTCATCCAGGTTGGAGCATGTAGCAACAATCCCATATACCCCGTGAATTTACAACATTATTAATTAATGCATGACCAGCCTCGTATTTCCGTACTCATTACGTGCGACATGACGACCGAGTGTTGTTCTCGCAGAGCAACACGAATCTCCAAGCATTAATAATAAAACATGTACGAAATACCCATACAAAGCTACAACTCTCGGTGTGTTATACTAGCCCGATTGAGCATGTTTGAACCTCGAACCGACCACATCGGTCTCGAAACGATCACGACCATCCAACCTCACCAAAGATGATTGGATGGCTTAGATTAAATCCATGACCCCAAGCGGTATTGGAATATTCACCACCTTAATGACCACCAGCTGGCCCGTTTATGCCCTGGTCGGTTGAATACATACCATGCCTCCCAAATAACCACCGAACACCAGCCTAAAGTAGGATGGTTGGACTGGTGTGGAGCAGCTTGGAAAAGCTTGTGCGCACAAGACCGCCAACGGCAGTCTCAAAACGGCCACGGCCGTCCAACTTCACCGGCATAATTGGACGGCGTAGATTACCCCATGACCGGTCGGACAAGCTTGTCCTCGCACACCGACGGGCCCCCTTTCTACCGCATAGCCGACCATCTCATGACCTAACCAGGGAGGAGTGAACGTTCACCCATAACCCGGCTGGCGTGATGCTTTAAGGGTCGCTAAGGGTCTTAAACTGATCACGACCATCCAACTTCGCCGGCGTATCTGGATGGCCTAGATCAAGCCCATGACCGTCAGTCAGGTATCACCATGATCACCACGGTCCCAATATGGGTCCCACATGGTCGGGCTCCCAAAAGGGGGAGCTTAGCCTACCAAATCGTTAGGTTGAAGTTGTGTACGCACGACCAATCCAAAACCCTAATTAGGGTTTGCAACATATTACATGTGTCGCTAATCGATCACGAGTGTCCGTTTCCACCAGCTTGGATGAAGGGTCCAGGAATAGATTAAGCAGGTCCGGAGAGTATCAACATGATCAATATGGGCCCATCTATCTCCATGTCCGACCGACCAAGACAAACCCTGGCTAGATGTTTTGGTTCGTGCGCCCAAGGTGGCATGCCACGCCCCTTTAGGAATCCTTTGCAAAGCATGGGATTTCACAAAATCGATCTCAACCGCTCTTCTTTACCGGTAAACTTGAGTGGCCTAGATCGCATCTTCGTGGGATAGTGAAGTATAAACATGGACACCAGCATGTCGTCTACACACATGCATGATCGGTCCTCTATAAAACACTTCCCATGCTTGGATTCGACCAAGCTGAAAGAAGGAACTTGCGTACCTCTTAAACCCCAATCCGACGGTCGCGGATGAGGGTTGCAAGTCATCTCGTCCGTCCAACTTTACCAGCTTGGACGGACAGCCTAAGACATGAGTTAGGCTATCAATGAGGCGTCACCACAATCACCGTCCACCACTCTTCCACATGGAGTGATCGGTCAAGTCGTGGCTTACCCGTATAGCCTCCAAACGATCACTCGAAGATGGCTGGACATGATGCTCTTTTAAGACGCTTAAATTCGTGACTTACTCCTAAGCCTTAAAAACAAATGATGCTTCATACATGCTTGAATATACTCGATGCGACTGCGTAGAATACACACGATACTTCACAAGTATCAACTTCCTAAATAATTTAGTTATTTAGTCTAGCATTACATGCTACTTTCTGTGGGTCCCACGATCCACACACTCGAGACATCAATCATGTCACAAATCGGGGATACATACTCGGGTATTGGTCCGGCGGTTTACAACGTGCAGCGTGCAACGCGCCATCACAAGAACGTGTCGAAAGTCATGGACGGTTAGAGATGACAGGAGAAGTGGGCAAGACTGGTCGTGTAACATCAACACACAACTCCACTACTCCATCACTCCACTTCCTCCACTTCCCACGAGAGACGTGAATAAGGCTCAAATGACTTGTATAAATAGGTTCTCCTCCCTATTTTTCCAACAAGAGGAACAAGTCCAGACAACAGAAGCAAGTGTTGATACCATCGTATTCAAACACCGAATCGATAGCTTACATCCCGCAAGCCGCCAAACTTTCTCGATACAAGTCATACATAGCCAACACCTTCACAATCTCAACACCTTCTTCGCTTCCCTCCCTAAGATCAACCTCATCTCCTTCACTTTGTGACCAAACAAGTCCTAATTCGACCATTTCTTAGTTTAGGACGGATTTGCACAGAATGATTTCTCGAATCTACAAGCACTCCCGTGTAGTGCATTTGTTTAAGGTTTAGACTCATTTATCATCCACACACCCCAAATTACCAAAACCGCCAGAAATAGTTTTCACCCATAAACAGTAAGATATGCTAATAATCAGATATACTTATTGGTAAAGTGTTCTCTGTTTAGTTGAGTTATTTTCTTATCGTTCATAGCTAGACTATTGTCTACAGACATCTTTGCATAAGTAACTGTTTTGTTTCAAGAATCACCTCAAGTGTCTACTTTTTAAGTTTTTTTTTTTTTTTTAAAAATTTCTCTTCAAATGCTTAGTGAGCTACTCTTGTGCTCTAAATTTTCCTCCTATGAGAATATAAAATTTATTGAGCTAAGAATTGTGAAAGAAAATTTTCACATAGCAATATTTTGCTGTGTTCTTTTTACCCCGTGAAAGGAACTTTACAAATTTTTTTTAGTTTCCTCTTATGGGTTAAGTTTGTGTTCGTACGGGTACCTTTGTGACATGTCACGAACCGACTCTAAAAACCCTAAAAATATACTCCCTAAGAAACCGTTTATATACCTATCCTATTGAAGTTGAGTTATCTCACTCTAAGTTATTTTTGTCATATCAAGAATGTCATCTCCTTCTCGCACTTGTGATTTTACGAAAGGGTTTCTTGATAAAGGTATGGGTTACGGTTCCAAAGGGAAGAAGAAAATAACTCTCGTAGAAGTTGACGATGTCAAGGCTCAAAATCCTGATGAGTATTCTGATGTCTCATGATATTATGCATATACTCATCAAGATGTAGAGCATGATGAGATGGTTTCTGCTGAAGTGGTTCATGATTTTCTTAATACTTTGAGGAAGCAAAACTGCAGCTCGTTGATACTATGAAGGGTCTCGATGTGTTACGTACTGAGTTGAAAAAGGATAACTTTGACCTTGTTCTCATAAAGACACATGCTAAAGATCTTCTCAATGAGGATATCTTCTCTGAAGAAGCAGCAGATGCTGTCAATCACAAGCTCAAATGCCTTAAAACTCGTGAAGTTTCCGAAAGTGTTTTTTGATTCGTGGTAGTTCTTTGCTTTTAGGAGTTGATTTTATTTTTGTCTAGGAAACTTCTTATGAGAATTTATTCTTATGTTTTTAAGAAGGATAACTAGGGTTTGGAATAACAAATATCGTGATTACACATAGCTATTGCCAACGATTTTCATCTTGCAATATTTTTAGATTTATTTATTTAAATTCTAAGTTATTTGGAAGATGATTTTGCAATATTAATCTTTATTGTTTTTATATATTGCCAAAATATATTATGGGATATGTGTGTTTATGTCTGTGAACTATGATTATCTCATATATGCTCAAAAGTTAAGTCCATTATGTCTTTATGCAAATATTGATAAAACATAGAATGAAGTTTTGAATATTCCGCAGTATTGATCTTTCCCTGATCCACTTCTATGTGAAAGTACTGTGTGGCTCCATAAGTTTTCTTATGTTGAGCATTTCTGATTAAATTAATCAGTAAGGTCTTCTTGTGGTTAATTTATTCGAGTTTACTGGATACAAATCCATGTGATTTGTTAATGTCCAAAGAAATCCTTCTTTTCTCGTAAAAGTAAGATCGCTCTTGTTGTTCTTTCGGGAATGACATTTTATGGGGAAAGTCCTTAATTTAACTTGTGCTTAGTGGCCAAATTTTGTGGGGAGTGCGGCCGTGGAATATTATAGGAGTTATCTTGTATCTTTATAAACTCCTTGATGAATACACTAAGTTTCGACTATATGAAATCATCAAAACAAAGTTGATATGTTCTCTTTTTGTCATGAATTATGTCTTTGAGAATTTCATTATGATCCCGTAGTTTTCGTACCTTTGCCAATTTATATTGGCAAAAGGGAGAGAATTATTTTGTAGTTCACACTACATACATATGGTTTACGGATCATTATGTAAGGGGGAGTGGTTTTCATTGTGTGATGAAGTATTGACTAAGGGGGAGTGATACATATCACCGTAGTATTATTGTCAAAGTTGTGATGCTATTGTACTTTGATGCTGTGTAATAATATTGTGACACTGTATAACAATAATTGAGAACATTTGTTTTCTTATTGTTATGGCTACGGATCTTCAACAACAATGATGCTGAGTTGAACACGTTCAGAATCGCTAGAGTACTTGGAGTAGCGAAGAATTCAATCAATGTTGAAGAGCCAGGGAAATCAAGCATGTTGGATGAGAAGCTACAAATATTATTTATTTTGTAATCCATATGTATTAATAGTTTTCACTAAAATTGACAAAGGGGAAGATTGTTAGAGTACTGCTCGGTCGAACTCGTAAGCGTTGCTATCTCAAGCTTGTTTGTCAAGTTTAGTTGATCAAAACTATAAGTCTTGATTTATAGTTTACTTATAAATATGTCTCAGATTAGGATCTAATGTGTATTTGAGCTTTAGACTTCACGGCGTTTATCGATTGAAGACGGAGATCTACTGAGGAGAGCTTAAAGAAACTTCATCAACAAAAGGTATGTGGAGAATAAAACTTATCTATCACTCAGAAGTCTATTCTATTATATCTTCTAATGAGACTAAGGCGTATAGCTATATGGACTTTTATATTATACACATTTGTTATTTCGAGCTGAGTTTAATTCGCTTATCTATTTCTCGAAATATGTGTTGGAAGCTTTTTGTTTTAGCTGCGTTCATCATTATTCTTGACAAGTTTAGTTGGAAACAATTTATTTGTTGGAAACTAAATAATAAGTCAAAAGATGATCATGTGGAAATTGCCTTGAAACATCTTACATGATTTGTGTGAGACAATCATTTGATTTCGACTTGGAAAGTTTCGTATTGATCATTCGATCACTTGAAAATTACTTGTAAGCTAATGGTTTGTGTGAGACAGCCATTAATGTCTTCTAAGGATGTTTCAATGATTGAAATGGGAGTTTAGAACAAATACCTTTGTCTGGATACAACACAGTATGCATACCTAATACGCAAACTGTTTTGGTATGATTCAGGTCCAGGAACCTTGTTTGCATGCCTAGTATGTGAACGGTTTTAACTATAAAGTCTGGGAACCTTGTTTGCATACCTAGTATGCGAATGGTTCTACCTGAGTTAGGTCCGGGGCGTCTATTTGCATACCCGCTTGCAAACGGACGGACAAGACCAAAGTCCGGAAGCTATAGTTTGTGTACCTGTTTTCAAACTTAGTGGGTAAGTTCTAAAATCAGTTAAGTATGATTCTCATACTCATGAACAAATACATTTATGAATTAAGGAATGCAATCTTTGCAAACCGTGGCTTAATGTTCATGAATTGATTATTATATAAGTACTTTGTACGATTACGAATCAATCCGATTTTGTTTCAATTTGTTCATATATATCTCTATGAGATAGTGAACAATTGAAAAACTCTATTTGAAACACAATTAGATTCATCTGATTATCTTTCATGATTGATTGATCATCATATTTGATCTAAGAGTGTTAGAAGAATGTGTTTAAGACAAAAGTGTTCATATGGCTAACTTCGGTTAACTTTTATTGATCCAACTCAATATACACGTTTAGGTACGGTTACCCATATCTAAATGAAGGTATATTTCATGTGTGTGTAACAAGCTAAGACCATCTAACGGTGGAGAGATATTACTTTGGTTTTATGCAAACTTAGCTTGAATATTAAATCAGGTTTTCATCTAACGGTGAATATTGAATGCTTTGTTACTAAGCTATCTTATCTTTGATTGAAAGCAAACCCTGATTTGAAATATTATATAAGGGAAAACTCTAGCAACTAGAAAACCTAATCTCGATACTTTCCCGTGTCCTGGTTGCGACTAGAGTCGATTCTCCTTTAACCTAGGTTTTCCAAAACCATATTAGGTTAATGACTTGAAGACTTCATTTGGGATTCGTGAAGCTAGATCCAACTATTTTCTCTGTAGTTGCGTATTCTGATCTTACTTGTTCTATCGTATTGAGTACTATCTTCTCTAATATTTTCTCGAGATTTATATGTGATAGGTAAGATATAAAAAGTAATCACAAAGCTCTTCGTCTCATTCTTTGTGATTCCACAATAACTTCTTCTAATACCATATAGTTAAGTTATTGTGAGGTGATTGATATTTCTAGGATGCTCTTCGGGAGTATAAGAACGGATTATAAATTGGTTCATGTTCACCTTGATTTATCCTAAGACGGAACAAAACTTCGTAGGTACTTCTGTGGGAGACAGATTTATCTATCAGAATAGACTTATCTGTCAGAGACAAATTTGTTTATAAGTTTTCGACTTTGGGTCGTAGCAACTCTTAGTTGTGGGTGAGATCAGTTAAGGGAATCAAGTGCGCAGAATCTGGCATGGTTTTAGAGGCCTAAGGAACGCGACTGTACCTTAATCGGTGTGAGACTTGGTTAGGGCTAAACTACATTCCATTCCGAAGTTAATTTGTATTAGGCTAGTGTATATAGCGGCTTAATATAGTGTGGTGTTCAAATCTTGACTAGGTCCCGGGGTTTTTCTGCATATGCAGTTTCCTCGTTGACAAATTTTTTGGTATCTGTGTTATTTCTTTTCCACATTATATTTTTATATAATTGAAATATCACAGGTTGTGCGTACTTCAATAAATTGGTAAATCCGACCTTTGTTTATTGGATATAAATTGATTGACACTTGGACATTGGTCTTTGGTACCGTCCAAGTATTTCTTACATCAATTAGGCTCATAGATTTCTATCTGTTTGATTTGCTGATTGATTTGAGAAAAAAGATATAACTCTTTGATATCTTTCTTGGTTGAGCTCGCTTTATAAGCTCGTGCTCTTGGAATAATATTGGAGTTAGTACATACAGATTGCCGAACGAATTATTGGGTGTTGTTGTTATACCCCAGCTTTTTCAACTACCTTCCTATAAGTGTTTGATTTAGTAGAAAGCTGGAAAGAAAACATTTGTGGAGTTTATTACTTTTCATGTAGTTTTCAAAAAGCCATGAAGACGTGTCAACTCTGAGAAGCATACCTTCATAAATTGATGATCGTAGTCCTTGATTTTAGAACTCAATCATTATTTTCGCTCTAATCTCTGATCTCTGGATCGATTTCCATTGATATCAAGCTAGGATTTCTGATTATCTTCTAAGTTGGTTCTAGAATAAGGCGATTAAAAGCTAATCAGAGATGAGAGAGAAATATATTTAAAGTATGATTTCTATTAATTAATGAAAAAATTATGTCCACATTCTTAGCCTTTTTGTCTATTTATACATTGTGTGAACATGGGGATTACATGTAAAATGATTAAGCACGTG
The DNA here is from genome assembly GCA_023531295.1 of Papaver armeniacum. Taxonomy (NCBI): domain Eukaryota; kingdom Viridiplantae; phylum Streptophyta; class Magnoliopsida; order Ranunculales; family Papaveraceae; genus Papaver; species Papaver armeniacum. The sequence goes on along the minus strand of JAJJWW010007728.1, from coordinate 62,052 downwards.
ACGACTAGGACCCAATAATACTTTTCCGCCTTGCACTTGTTCAGACCTGGGACAACTCTTCATAAATAACACCTAGTTTTCCAGGTTTCCACTCAGCTGATAGCATCGAGATTCTTCTTAGCTTCGCATATGGACTTAGGTATTCGTCGTCTATCTTCGTGTGTCTGATGTGTTTTGCAACATGTGGCTTGATCTTTGAACATTATGTTTAGGTTTTTGACATCTGACCTTGAGTCTTCTTTTACATCTCAGTTGTATTACGCTTCAATTGTTAGTTCTCATGTAGATGTTATATTTGTCATCTACATATTTGCCCCCTGTTTAATTAAAGTAAATCTGTAGGCTTCTTTTATTAACCTCCAGTTCATTTTTGCATTGATAGCTCATAACTATAGATAGATCATAGTTGTATATAGATCAAAGCTTTATTTGTGTTGACCTTTATCAGCTTATTTTGCATACGTTTGATAGGATACATGGGTATCTCACTTTACAATCTTAGCTTTTCAGCTTTTATTTCTTAAAAGAAAATAGTAATTCTTATTTCTTATTTCTTACTGGAAATACTTTTTCAGATGGATGATATTATAAGGGTAGCTCAACCCTTCTCCCAGTTGGTTTTTCAGCCTGTATGACCCTCTTCCCATCTTTTAAGATATGATGTAAGGTCCTTCCCATGTTGTCGTAAGCTTACCCAGCTTGTATTCTGAGCTGTTAGATAAGACTTCACGTAGCACCAGGTCCCCAACTATCAAGTTACTGGTTTGACGTACTTCTGATTATTTTTTTTCCTCATGCACCTTTGGTGTTTTTTGAGTTCTACTAATGTTCTTTCTCTTTTCAGATCAACTTCTTCAATGGATCTCAAGATAGCTTCGTCGCTTCTTCCTGAATTGGTTGACAATGTTCTTGTAGTTGGGAATTTCAACTCTGTGGGTAAAACAACTTCCATACCGAATGCTAAAGAGAATGAGGATTCCTGTGTGGAGGATCTTTTTGTCGATCTGTAGGCCCATAGTACTTCATGCAGTGTCCCTGCATATTTCCCTTTTGCAGCATCTAGCTTTTTCTTTATATTTGACAACAAAGTCTTGTTTGAAACTTCAGCTTGCCCATTTCCTTGTGGAAAATATGGTATGTTTAACCTGTTTCTTTCAGTGGTTAGCTACTATCTGTACCTACATTAATTTGCTTATTACAACATTTGTAGTTTTAAGCATTGTATGTGTTTAAGAACTTTAAGTTTTTGATAGTTACGAGAGCATACTTTGTTGCATATTGTTGCTCTTGCAAACTCTTCTAGCTTGTCAGACTGAAATTACGGTCCATTGCCATCTACTAACGTCATTGGCATTCCAAATATAAAGATGATGTGTTCTCATAGGAATTTCCTGACATCGTTATCAGTGATTGTTACCAGCGCTTTAGCTTCGACCCATTTCAAAAAGTAATCAGTGACAACCTACATGTATTTTCTGCCACCAGGTGCCTGCATTTCAACACTTGTGTTACTTCAATATCAGCTTTTAATCGTGAACCTCTACATTACTGTCTCATTTTATCATTATGCTTTCAAGTAAGCTTTTGATTTGAGATTTTTTACCATAGCGAATGGACCCATAATGTCCAATTCCCAATTCATGAATGGCCAAGGAATCAGAACACTGTGTAGGGTTTCCAGTGGTGCATGTATTTTTTTTATTATCGTACCTGCACATTTCAAATTCCCACAGTGTTAATTATCACACACAAATTCTATTTAGAACATGGTTTTCTTTTAACGATTATCTCTTTTGTATATATGCATCTGCAGTTCTGTTTTCAATTTTTGACTTCTAGAGTCATGTCACTTGTTTATGTAGATGACAAAATATTATATTTACCAACAACTGATAGTTGGAGTGTCCCATAGCTTGGAGCTAAGAAGGATCTCATGTCGAGATCGATAAACAAGTCCTCACCTAGAGCATGATCTGAAGATAATGACTTAACATAGGACGAGACACGATAGATAATATCACGACACGTGGAAGGAGCGAGTTCTGGAGCAAGAAGAAAAGATATATAATGCCAAGGCTGTCGGGATCTAGACCTGGAAATCGAGAGACATTGAAGATCAGAGATTGAGGGATTAACCGAATAACGAGTTGAAGTCCGAGTGGATCATGACATCACCTCCAACTAGCTAGACGTAGTTGGTCCCTTTGTATTAACATGTTTAGTGTGAGCCACACGCTAAACCAATTGTATATAAGCCCTCGAAAGCTCATTTTGTAAACTAAGAAGTATGATTCCGTCCAACTCAATAATAAGAATTATGTTTTCTCTGTTCTCTCTCCTATTAATTGTGATTACCGAACTAGAGATAACTTGATAATCAACAATTGGACTTAGTGCTAAGTAATCTACAGACGAAGATCGGTAATGAGATCAAGTCAAATGATGTAGTCAAACCAATTAACTAATAGTAATCTTGTGTAGGTACGTATTTTGTAGGTATAATCCCGATACGAAAATATGCATCTTCAGTTTTAGCATTTTGCAATTACTTTGCACATCTGATCATAAAAAATTATGCTTGCAGGACTGAAATTTAAGACTTATCAGAAAATAACTTCTCAGTGTATGCATGACTTATTAGAAAAGAATTTCCAGACATGGGGAGCGGTTGTTTAGCCGGTGAAGCAAATGTATTTAGAAGCCATTACCATATGCGGTAATCTAGGCAATGTGAAAATAAAGGAACTCCAAAGTTTTCAGGACAAAAAAAGAAGACAACTAACAACTTTATTCCGAAGGTTAAGACATTAGTCATTTCCTGGACTTGTAATGTAGATTTATTTGGCCTTATTCGAGTGAACTCGATATATATTATATAAATAGAAGGCACTCTTAGTTTAAGATATTAGTTGTATTGAAAAAAAAATCAAGATTTTTAGTTGGAAAAAAAAAGATTTCATGTCAATATAGATTTTAAGTTATAAGGAAATGCATTTCAACAAAGAGATTTTAGCTTATTTAGAAAATTTGGATCGGGCAATGATTTTGGTTAATTATGGGAGACTGCAGGTTACTTAACAAATATTGGATTACTTGTAGGACAAAAAAACCCCCCAAAAAAACATCTTTGTATCGAAGCGAATTTAAGTCGAATGCCTGATTTACCCTCACATGAATGATTTCGAACCACAAAATTTTGGAGTGGATTGTAAAAGTTCAAAGACAGTGACAATTTATTGGTTTAAAATGTAGATTTTGGGTCGCAAGATATATTTTACATTATAGTGGAAAGTTATGGGTTACAACGACATATTTTAAGTTACATTAACAAATAAATTATAGTGGAAAGTTGTATTTTAGGTAACATTATAGTGGAAAGTTATAGATTAATAAATAGATTTTGTGTTACATTAATAATTTTGAAACTTTGTAACCAAACGAATATGCACCATTGTAGATTATTTTAGGTCTAGTTACCGAGTACAATAAGAGTGTACATGCGTCGTACATATGCAAAAGCTAGTTTTTCAATTTACCCTCAAAGTTTGTTGAAGTTGTGGAGAAAAAAATGTATACAAATAGAAGTGAGAAATAAATATGTTTAAAATAAAATAAAAATTGGATACTCTTATTTACACTGGGTATATAGATAACTTTAAGGGTTTTCGAATATATAAATTTACCAAAATCCGATATACAATTTGGAAGAAGTACCTTTTTAAGTTTTCGTCTTGATTATTATAATTTTATTTTTTTTGTACATACAGGAAAATTAATCCAATGAATACAATCAATAGTCCACGCTGAAAATCCAATGAATGCAGTCAATAGTCCACACGCAAAAATTAGTTTCTTATACAAGGGCCAAATTTTGAGCTTGAAAAATCTAATTTTTGAATTTCATAAATAAAAAAAATAACAACTGATAAGTGTTTTGATTTGTGTTGTGTTTTTGTCGTTAAAAAGGGGAGAGATGTATCTTTTAGAGCGAAGATACCTTTCGAGTTGAGATTGCGACCAACATATCATTCATCATAGGGAATATCATCAATATTTTTATTATTTTTGATATATTCCGTGAGGTTAAGGACACCTCAACCACAAAACAAAAAAAAAAAACTAAAAGAAAAAGAAAAACACAAAAACAGCTTATAGAGAACCCAACCCACAAGCAAACCCCCACCCTACACTCTTAAATATACTTTTCCCTCTTTATCTTTCTTGATAATCCCCTTCAACTCATTAAAAAACACCTCAACCTTGAGATCAACAAACCTGCAAGAGATAACTAACTAAAAGGTTTGCAGCTTGATTAGCTTCATTGTAACAATGAATGAACCTAACTCTGTCGAAAAAGAGAAGATTGACAGAAATTCTTCTCTAAAATTGAAGCACCCATGGTGGTTTTGGCTCCTTGATAGAAAGAAGAATAGTGGCTACCATAGAATCAATACACAAACATATAGACTTGTACCCATTTCTTCTAGCTAGAACAAGACCAAACTCAACACCCTGAAGTTCATGAGAAAGAACAGAAATAGCGTGCAAACCATCATAAGCAATATCCAGTGGTTATCCCAAATGATTTCTAAGTATAGCCCCAAAGCCAGCAGAAGAGTCTGTTTTTAACCATCCGAGATAACCATGACTTTCATCAATATGAGGATATAACCAGCTACTTTCAATAAGTTTTATCAGTTTTCATAAATATCATATACACAAATGTGGCTGTAGTTTAGTGGTAAGAATTCCACGTTGTGGCCGTGGAGACCTGGGCTCGAATCCCAGCAGCCACAAGTATAATTTTTTTATGATCATCTTATTTTCAAGTCTAATTTTTATATTATCATCATTTTCCTTAGCTCAAGGGCAAGGCGTTGATCATCATTTTTTTTTTTTTTTTTGGCTCATAGACAGGGCGTTGATATTCATTATTGTCTACTGGGATTATTTCAGCGCAGGTTCTGATTTACCACTGCTTCCAGATGAGAATACTCGAAGATCAATGGCTTCCATTTGAGCTCCTGATTTCCCACATTACAGGTTGTATATCGTGGGAGAGAGTGGTGAAACAAAAGAGTATTACATGTTATGACTTGATACATGTTACCCATGTTCCCTAACAATTTGTGTAGGCCATTGCACATGGATGAAATATTTCCATTTACTTGCATAACAGCATGCAAGAAAAATTTACAAAAGCGAATTTGATTGCAATAGAAAAGCTTCAACAATTGCAATAAATAAAGAAAAGAATGGTGACCTCAAGATAAGGTCAATGTTTTCAGACTCCGCTATATCTTGCCTTATTGGTGCCGAGTGAGCACCAACATTAGATCAAGTACGTACAACTCATTAAAAATATTACATATAAAATCCTAATCGCTTGTGTGTGTCTTTCCTGCTACCATTTCGCAGCATCAATGTTCGATCTGCAATGACAGCTTAAAGAGGACGGGTGTGTCGACCAGTTGCCCTACCACAGAGACGAGCATTCCTTGGGATAGGATATTCATCTCTAATTGATTCCACAGGTGAATAGACACGTAAATAGAATTGTTGTCCGAGGTACTGACGAACCCAGTTCTCAGATCTTATATTCCACATTCCCACGTTATCAAGTCCAACGTAGATTGCTGTCCATGATTTGGGATATACCTGTACAGTGCAACGGGCAATTGCATCTCTCAGGTTATATTGAGCTCTAGTTGATGGTGACCATAATCCTCCATCCATTCTGCATTTGCGCCATAACAAAAGCAACAATATAAGTACAAGCTTATGCGTTAATGGCCATTAAGCATAGAAATGATTCAAATTTCACTACCAAAATTCACACTTACCCGACTACGAAGAACGAATATCCATCAATATGATAACTTTGCACAACGTTTTCAGTGTTTTCGAATATGATTTCAATGAAATCTCTGAAATTAGCAGCCATAACAGATGTGTCTGTGTACACACCCCCACCAGTGGGGTTGTCTGAGATGCTTCCAAGACGGAAAACACCACTAATCTTGTAGTGGTCAGCAAGTTTGAGAGGAGTATCGGCCGGGACGAAAGATACACTGTTAAGTGCATACCTTTGTTTCTTGTTTACCTGCGCTGCTATACTTTGAAGTCTGATGGTTCTGGTTGTATTGATCATTCCATAGTGGTATGAACCTTGTGGGTTCGGCCTTGGTCCACTTGCAGTCAAGTTAGTCCTAGAAGGGTGACAAAATACATATGGATTAGATTAAGCCCAATATCAACATTTCAAGTGTTTATGTCAAAGTGCAAATTTTTGTTCTTACCACCCTGTTGTTGCAGGAACAGTGATACTTTTTTCATTTTTGTATGAAAATAGGCTAAGTTGAAAAAGTGAAAGGAATGGATGGAGTATATGTTACGAAGAGTATATGTACCTGATAGAGCGAGCTTGGTTGAGGGACCAATCAATTTGAATGGTGGGACCACCTGGAACAGGTCCAGCAATCTGACCATTGGAATTGGTGTAAGTGAAATGGCCAGTGGCTGTGAGAATCTTGGTTGTGAATCGGGAAGATACAACCATGTAGTAGGTGCTAGGAGGTTGATCGGCCGTGACCAGAACAGAGTAAGACTGGCCGACGTGAACGTCTAGAGATGAATACATAGTTTGCACTGTGTGTGTACCCTCAACTTCAACTAGTTTCATCTTGTGGCCTTGGATCCTGAAGTTGAGTGAGGTTTGTAACCCAACATTTGAGATCCTGAACCTATATGTTTTGCCTGCACATAATATTCATCATCTTTGTTAATTCCACAGTAAAAAAGAAAAGTTGCCGGTATATGCATTTTGCATACCTTGTTCGGCCATGAATGTGACAGCGTTGGATGTGGGGGTGGTTTTCTTGCCATTGATGAAGATATCACTTGGGTTTGGGAGCTTTTTGTTTTCAAGAATAGTTCTCAATCTCTGTAAAAAAAGAAGAAGACAAATTCGTCAATCGATTAAACAATGACAACTTTCACTGTTGCTTTTTTACGGTTCTACTTTCAGGAAAGATTTCCTATGGCAGGACTCCACAGTCCGTAAGGACTATGAGGACCATAATAAGGGGCTTTAATAATTCAACGATGCTACGTTGACCGCGGTTTCCACCGCCAAAAATCCCGCATGAGAAAGCCCCTGGAACCCGCCGGAGTTAGCATGGGTGGATATATGGTTCCCACTAAATTTTGTGAGGTGCGGGGTTTTAGGCGGGATTCCATCCGCGGTAGACTAAGCATTGTTGTTAATAATTGGTGTCCAGAAGAAAGTGGGGTCAAACATAACCCAGCTGTCTAAGACAACAAGCAAGAAAGTCAAGATAAAACCAAAGACCATTTAGGGGGTCAGGCAGCAAAACAAACAAAACTCCCTCCATTAATTTTTGAGCATCAATAGTGTCCCAACCGACACTACCACATGATTTCCCCACTATGCCTTTTTTGTTGACGTTCCCTTTACTCCCCCATCAATTTCATTTCATTTTTCATAATAGCATTTCTAAATTTGTCTATAGAATAATGTCATATATCAGTGCTTTAACTAGGCAACTAATAACTATTTGAAAAAGGCATAATTGTTCCAAATCCAAATTAGATATTGCTTGAACAGACAGTCACGAAGAAGGTAGGTAGAGTTTACCGTGTGGTTAAGATTGTACCAGTCACCAATGAGAACGGTGTGATCACCAGCTGGATCAGGGAATGGAACTGGAATTCTAGGTCTGCTGAGGATCCTGATCCCGCCGAACCCACCGGCGGCTTTGTGGAAGGAAAGCGAAGGGTAGTAGAAGAAACTACCGATTTGATCCTTCACTTGGAGAGTGTATGTCCAGTTCTTGCCTGGTGGAATTGGACATGTTGTTCCGTAAACTCCGTCTTGCCATGAATTCCTCCTCTGTAGTATCCCATTCCTGCATAATTTTAATCATTATTTTTTAAGGTCCATTTCGTCGACGTAATAAACAAGGAGAGTGCATTTACTACAAGTTGTATCCCCAAACAAGTTGCAGGGATAGGGATAGATTGATCATGACCTCATAATATAAAGGGAATGTGGTCATATTTTTGATTAGCAGGAATATTTATTGCAAATATAACGGCATTGGCATAGGACAGAAATATGGGGCATAAATGTGGGGATTATTGATGATATATGGGTAGTAAATATGAATAATGCAAATTAAGAAATCAGAAAACTGTGAGCTGAGTCTGACTTTCACTGTGGGAACCGTTTTACTCAATTATTGTTGGTTTTCTGTGGTCAGTTTAGACAGACAAGAGAAGCTGTCAATTGAACAAGCAAAAATGTAAGAGATTGCTGGATTGGAAAAGAGAATGTAAATGTATAAAGAGGAATAAATGTGTACAACTGCATGATGGGCGAGCCTAGTGTGTACATCACCAATACTATGAACCCTATCTGCAGAAGTATACGACTGTATGTATGGTGGGGATGAAAAGTCCACTAGTTAAGCTGGCACCTTGTTTTTGTCTAGTGCTACTAGAAGGAAAATGGCCCCTTTTTTTTTTTTTTTTTGTCTAGTGCTGGAAAATGTATGCACATTTTCATGTAAATACAAGACACTTCTATTTCACAGTTAAAACTACTTCTGCAGGACACTTCTATTATTAGCAGAGGGATGCAAGCACTGTGAGACTGAAGATGGAAATTCAACCAACAAAAATCAACCGAGAAATCTCTGATTATTCCCTTAGCATTACAAATCTAGCACTAAAAAATACTTTTTCAGCAGTACTTCGAATATTTGCATACTAATCGGGAAATAAAAATTGTTTAACCAAAGCAAATTGTCCTTCGGATCATAAACTTAAAAGATCTAATCTAATTACTTCACAGGAAACGGCACAAGACGACGGATTGAAACTAAATCATAAATGATCAGAAACAAAAAAACAAACCGAAATGTAAACTAAATCAGTTCTTAAATAAACAACAAACAAACCGTCCACGTACAAATACAATTAACCACGTTACAATGTATAGTTATTAGAATACAAATAACCATAACATGGCGCAGCAGAGGACTGTAAGACTTTCAAGTGTTAATTTCAAGTACATTAGTAAGAAATATTCAAGAATCTATCATGATTTCAGACTTAAACATCATATATTATCAAAGATTCTCCTAAGATTATGTAATAAATCTAAGATTTATATCACAATATTCTGAATTAATTATGGAGAAAAATATTGAGATCGAGAGAGTTTATAGTTATACCATGAAAGAAGGAATGGTTCATCTAAATTGTTGAAAACGTTGATGATCAAATTATCATTTGTAACAGCATGAATGTCAGGACCAGGGAATTGACCATTGATCATAATAACCTGCAGCAATTTTAAAAATATTAAAACACATTAAGAACGAGTCTTTGCTTTTGAGAGAGTATAGTGGTCAATGATATATTAAACAAAGAAAAATTCTTCACCGACCTGTTGAGCCACTGCAGAACTAACAGGATGAATTGCACCATAAGTGACATTCCATTCAAAGAATTTGTAAGGATCTTCTGCGTTTACAAATACAAATAGAAGCGCAACGGTGAAGAAAACTGTCGCTAATTTTAGCGACGTCATGATTCTTTATCACTGGTTAGTTACTATGATCACTGCAGAGACAAAGAGAAGAGAACAGAAAAAAGAAGAAGTGAGAATACGAAAAGTTTGGGTGGTGGTGGGAGAAGAGAAGTGCGTATCTGAGATGGTTCCCTCTCTATAGAGAATTTAAAGTGATTTATAGAGAGAGGACTAAAGAGGATGGTGCTGGGGATATATAATAATAATAATAGAGTGCAAATGATATAAAACCGAGTTGATTGAAAGGTGTTTTTTTGGTAGAGAGGGATGGTTGAAGGATGTCACAGATCACAATTTATCAAGTGCGGTACAGAAACGGAACCGTAAAGAAAGAAACAAATAATTGGAGAAAATGAATGAGAAAAATGAAAAACAAAAAAAGAAATTAGTGTCGGTTGGATGAGAAGACAGGCATGTGTTGCAAAAAGAGAAGTGGGACTCACCATTATGTGCCTTTAAACCGCGTCACCAACATTCCACGAGTTTTCAAATTCTAATGGCTGGATGGGCGGCCTTCTACCAACGCTTCCAAAGATACGCGCCTTCCGAACAACTTCTGTTACGAATAACAACTAAACCAAACAGATGATTATTTATCCATCGTGGTAAATTTCTGTGTAATTTACTCACTACTACGAACAGACATGTCCTCAAAAAAACAGTACTATTAGGCGCTTAAATTTCAAAATTAACGGTTCGGGCGTTTTGGTTCTTTTTGTTGGTTCAGTGCTTAAATTTCAAAGTTAGATTTTAATGATTTTTGTGGTAATAAAACGGTTCGGTGTTTTGGTCACTTTTGAGCACTTGAAACGGTTGGCGTTTAATCTCATTGATAATGATTGCTCCGAGCAAATCTTGGGAGACAGTAAGAAGAAAGAGTGTTAACTTTTTCCCACACTTTTTCATGATTTGCAACACTTTTTTGCTAATCTAACGAATTCAATCTAAATTAAAATATAAGAACTTAATGATGAAAGAACACAAATATTTTGTACAACAAGGTCACAATGGTATACCGAGCGTAAGCAAGAGGGCACAGATAGGACCGTGCTGGACCATCGTACTCGACTATATATGGAGAAGAGGTACACGAAGAAGACCTCAACGGAGAGCTAGCATAATAAAAGTTCACTAGGGCTAGTCCTACTGACAGAACCAAGTATATATATCGCGCTAATTCTGTGGTCCCTTTTAGCCATTTGTAAACACTCAGCCAAAGCAATCCGAGCACTTTTGAGTCATTGCGTTTGGATCTGTTAAGTAAACTAGAAGTATTCATTTGTGGTAGTCGTTGGATTCATTTGAGCTTCTTCCTATATCGACCTCCTTTTTAAGCCTCCACTTGAGTTGTGCACTGAATTTTGCCTAGAGGAGTGACCATCATAATCGTATCCTAATGGCGCCAAAATCACCAAAAGTTTACATTCCTTTATTCAGATCCGACATGTGGAAATGTTCGTTGTGGCGCTAAAAAGAAGTGTCGGATCACGGAGATTTAAATGCAACGTAGTACTACTATCTTAGTCTCGGAAGCGACACTTAGCCCGTGATTTTTGTCCTAACACACGGAGACTACATGTGCTCTAATTGGTCATTTTAAGCTTTAGCTACCACTTTATAATTTTATTTGGTCCACTCATTTTTCTCGTACTATTTCCTAAATCAAATGTCCAAATTGTTTGCTCTTTTTTTTGATAGAGTAATTTGACGTTAATATTCCACTGTAATTAACTGTATGTGATTACTGAGATTGATTGGTTTTGATTGATGTACAAGTTAGGCACCGCGCTGCTGCGTTAAATAGAGTATTCTGGTTGTTTGATTTCTCTTTTCTGTTTAAAAATAGTGGGCTGATTGGTTGGTAGAAGCATACCATTAATTTGTTTTGGACCCTAATTCTTTTTTCCCTCCAAATGATTAGTTCCCATGTGGTATGTAGATTAGGGACAAATGATTATCTTTACCTATAAGACCAACTGAATAATTATGCGTAACACTCCGGTTTTGCTGCAAAAATGTGGTGCGAGGGGGTTGGCGTATGAAACATTTTGGAGCCAGATGGTTACGCCATAGATGAAACATAAAGTGTATGCATCTTTTGACCTACTGCTGCTTTTTCATGCCTTTCGGCTTTGTCGACGAGCTGGTTAACTATTATTAAGATATGACCCGCCTATAAAACGTGGGGATTATTTTTACTAATTCATTTTGATATACTTTGAACTGGTAAGACACGGATGCTTCCTTCGAATACGTAGACAGTATCAACTTCAATATAAAACATACGCGTGATCAATGTCATAAACGTATGTAAAAGAATTTATCAAAGTCAGACTTGGTATTAATCACCTATACTTCAGCTCTTCCATTGTCAAAGTGATGAGTAAGAAGAACACAAAATGAGGAATATTTTAATGGTGGCCAACTAATCCAATGTCAAACCCAAAGGATGTTGTCATTTTGCAAAGAAAATATGGATTTCGAGGGATGTGCTAATTTAACAGTTTGCACACTACAAAGTATTAGCGGAATTAGTCCACTGCTAGCTACTTGGTTTGTAGCTACACACTCGGCCAATCACATTATATGATGACTAGTTCTACCACCATGGATCACGCTATTTTAGCTCGGAAAAGGAAAAACAAAATTAAATGAATGTTATTTCCACGCAAAAGAGTATGAGCGGTGTGTTAATGGTCAGCACGGTGACGATATCATTAATTTTATATGAGAACCAGGTTCAAACGTCAAAGACGCAGCTGTATGTTTTATAAGCCAGGTTGGAGTCAGAAAACTCTTTAACTACTTGAATATTGACCCAAAAAAATAAAAAATAAAATGAAACTCCTTGAATATGCCGTTGTATCTTTTGAGCCTACCAAAACGTTTTGGGATACCTTTACAAAGTGTTATCCCACACGATTTTGCGGGATGGAAAGTGGCTTCTTTACCGTTGGATGATCAAATCAACGGTTAGATTTATATTCAAAAAAGGACCCATCACTTTTAGGAAAGGACCCACCACTTTCCCTAAAGGGTTCAAGGCTATTAGATCTGGGTTTTAGCATGATCTAACGGTAAAGAAGCCGCTTTTGCGGGAAGCCATCCCTCAAAGTCGTGTGGGATAGCACTGCTCAGGTAGGTATGGGAACATTTATACCGCTTCCATTTGACCTGTATAGGCCTTTGAATCAAGCAAGAAACTGTCATGTCTCATCTTCTGTGGCACAGTGTTAGAATGTGGCTGGCACATGTGCCATGGTTGAAGCCCTGTTATGTTGAGAATGTTGTTTTCTCTTGCGGCTATCGAATAGAATTGTTTTGGTACGGTTTTGTTTCTCTGTCTTTCTTGAGGTTTTATCTTTTAATCGTGCAGTGCAGATCCTGTAGGTTGAGCTTGATTCTTATTTGTAATGTAGATCACTACAAGTGGTATCATGTTGGTCTTTCCTGGGTACGATTATAGCTGACGACACCAGAATAAAACTATTAATTAGATAAGTTCACCAATAAATTAGGTCTGGAATTGAAAGAATTGGGTGATGAAGTTAAATCGCTTCATTATTTAAAGACAAAGATGAAGACGATGAAAGATGATATTGATAATCAACTGCAACTTCTTCGTACAGATCAGTCTTCTATAGACCAGAAATTGCAGCTGCTTATTGATAGATCTGTCATGTTTCAGGATAACCATCATGAGGGAGAGACGAATCAGAACATGAAATGTGGTGAGGGTTCTGATTCTTTTTGTTGTTGATAGGGTAACACGTGGGAAGGAGGAACTAGCCCTAATCACAGAAAGTACTCCCAAGGTGTAGAGAGGTTTATGAGAAGTAATGGTGGGTTAATGATATCTCAATAAGTGTGCCCTCTTTCCCCTTTTATAATGACCATCTTATGAATAAATGCCCATAAGATTAACATATTACTAAACCACCATCTTATGAATTCCCTCCCAACTTACCAGAAGGGATGCTTTAAAATCCCTGTCACCACTATTCAACACTTAAAATCTCTTCAAAGAAACTTTTGGTGGGGTCACAAGGCTAACAAAGGTATTAAATTCTTAGCTTGGGAAAACCTTCAAAAACCTAAGGAATTAGGAGGTTTAGGCTTTAGGAATTTATAGATCTTTAATAGAGCTCTTATCAGCAAAATAGCTTGGAAAATCTGTTCCAACTCTGATGATCTTTGTACTCAGATCTTGGCTGCTAAATATTTCAGAGATACTAACCCTCTCCATCTTGATAAGTTAAGTGATAGTAGCTCCTGGGTTTGGAAGGGGATTTACAGGCAAATTCAAACTATTAAAGATAATAGTTTCTGGTCTGTCAGATGTGGCACTAAGGTTAGAATATGGCAAGATAAATGGGTTATAGAGATAGATCACCTTCCTAATCCAGTTGATAATGTTTCTTCTGTCTCTACTCTTGTGTTTGTGGCTGACTTGTTTTTACCGGGTACTAGAACTTGGAATGCTCAACTGGTAAGAGATATTTTTGATTCCAATACTTCAGAGATGATATTGTCTATGAGAATTCCTAGAATTGGCACTGATTCTCTTAACTGGATCCCTGACAGAAAAGGTATGTTTACAGTTAAAAATGCTTACAAAGTTCTTAGTAGTCACGCTAATGAGTCTGAGGATAACCACCCAATTGGTACTGAGGCTTGGAAGACTCTTTGGAAATGCAAAGTTCCTCATAAAGTTAAACTTTTTGTATGGAAATGTTTAAAGGGCATTGTCCCAACTAGGGACAAACTTGCTAGATACAAATATGGCATTGATATACATTGTAGTGTACTGCCTAATGCTCCACAATGGAAACTATTGACCATCTTCTCATGGATTTTCCTTACGCGATTTATTTGGCTAAGAATTAGTATTGATGTTAGTAATATTAGGAACCTTCATGGTGATCTTTTTACTCGGGTTCTCAATTGGTTCTCTTAGCACTACTAATAGCAATATTTCTTCTTCGATAGGGAATATGTTTTATGTCTAAAATGATTGCTATCTGGTCTATATGGATAGACAAGTGTAATGATGTTTTCCAAAATACTAGGCCTAATAGTTTTTCTACCACAATCAAATTTTTTATTTATTGGTTTTAAGAATTTTGAAACAAAGTTGTTCCTAACTCCTCTACTAGTAATCTTAGTTTGCAGGTTCATTCTCAAATCTGAGAGCCTCCAAATAGACACTGTATTAAAATTAATTTAGATGCTTCTTTTCTAAAAGAAAATTCTACTGGAGGAATTGGGCTAATAGCTAGAGATTTTGCAGGTAAGTGCTATGGAGCTAAAGGAAGGTATGTCCATGGAGGAATGATTCAGGATCATGAAGTGGAACAGCTGGAATGTATGGTTATGCATGAAGTTGTGGAATGGGCTGTATCAAAAAAATTTGAGAGGGTTATCTTTGAATCTGATAGTGAAGTTCTTATCAAGTCAATAAACGAGGATATTTCTTATGTTCACTGGCTAAACCAGAACATCATCCTAGATATTAAGTATTTGTTTCAGAGTCATGTTTCTTTTTCTTGTAAGTGGATTCATAGGTTAAGAAATGGTGTGGCAGACTCAATAGCCAAAAAAGCTAGAAGTAATGCCATCAGTTTTGATTTCTCAGAGGTTATTCCACCTGACATTACTGAGTGGGTGCAGGGTGACATTATAGCTTGTAATTCAATTCCTTAATCAATAAATTTCATTTTGCATCAAAAAAAAGAGTTAATACTAAACCCTAAGAGGCTTTCTTCTTGGTCTGAAGCCCAACCAACTTAATGTGGTCTTGGATGGAATAGAACTATCCCATCCTAGTGGGTTAGGACTAGTCCCCTAGTCTATCAATCCTAAAAGGGACCATCAATAGGTTAAGGGGACATCTATTTTAGGGTTGGTTATTTTCATGTATCGACATTAGTCCCCTGACTATTTGACCGGTCAAAGACCGTGTCACCAGTCATATGTTGATGCGACGGTTACAACTGGTGAGTTATGGGCGGTTTAAGTTCACGACTCTTTGGATGTTACGGTTACTGGCCTATCCAGTAACAACTCATTCTTTTACCTCCCTATAAATAGAGGAGACCTCGCTCCTTAATTATCGTTTTTTCACTGCGTCCCTTTCTCTTTCTTCCTTTCCTCTTTTACTCATCATGTCTAATGAATCGCCTAACCATGACGCGCCCCTCATGTCAGAGTCGTATACACTGGAAAAAATTTGGGGTAATACTTAGCTTAGAGATCAACTACGGCCGCCAGCGACGGACGATAAAACTACTCTTTTCTGAGCTGATGACAATTGGATTTCGCGCATGCTGAATCCTCATCCATTTTCCCCGTCCGGATCTGAGAGCTGTCTTATCCGTCCTCAAGCGGAGTCGCCTCCTATACCTTCCTTCGAGGATATGCCTCGTTTGGCAGTTCATAGGGGAGATTACGTTTTTCCTTGAATCATCCTTCGTTCGTCCGCTGAATCTCACGCCACTTGGGATCCATGGGTAGATTATATTCGTTCCAATTCGGATAATAGGAAGATCATTCGTTCTTTAGGTATAGAGGCTACTTTAGAGGCTTCAAAGTTTATATACGTCCGGCGAGATCATGATAGCTTGATCCTTTTATGTGCGCGTTGGGGAATCAATCCTCACACAAATTCTGTTTTCTTGGGGTGAAGCGACCCCCATTCTAGAATACGTAATGGCGCTTACCGGCTTACCTGTTCATGGTGGTACGGTTTTCGACAGTTGCTGCCTTCACAAGTCTTTAAACAAGAGCAACATAACTCTTTGTGATCGCTTGATTGTAGCCAAAGCGAACTCCATAACATTCCAACTGCCAGGAGAGGTCAAAGCTGAGGCTCCGAGCGAAATAGAAGGCTCGGTAGGTAAAGGAAAGGGTAAAGCTACCGTATCCTCCACCCATGATTCTCCAGTTAATGTTTCGTCTTCTTCAAAGCTCGTGGCATCCGCCATAAAAGCTGCTCAGCCAAAGTCATCTGCTGCTGAAGAGTCTGATGATGTGAAAGAGGTAAAGAACGGCCAGAAACCGAAGTCCGGGCAACGCCGAGCCTCTTTCTCATGTTGGATCAAATATTGGGCTCCTTTGCTTTCCGTCCCGCGTGACGGTGTTCTTCCTCGTGAAGGGGAAACAGATCGAGCAGAGTTGGCAGCTTTCCTTCTCTTTTGGTTATTTCATGATGTATTCGAGTACAGTCCCCGGGACACCATTAAGAATGAGATTATCCCTATGGCCGTATTGATGTCCCGTGGCGTGTTATTCCCACTCGCCCCTATATTCTTATGCGGTCTATATCACCATTTGAATTTGCTGGTGCGTGATATTTGACGTGTGGACGGATCTCATGAGGTTGAGACTTTCCTCCCTGCCAATTTTATCCAAGCATGGGCTTGGGAGCGCTTTCCCTTATACATGACTTCTTAGTTGAATCCTCTTGCTCTCTCGCGGCAAGAAGAGGTCATTCAAAAGGATGGTTCCAAGAAACTTGTGACGGTACCCGAGTCCCATCCTAGGATGGCTCTTTATCACAAGAAGGGTTTTCTGCCTAAGACCAAGCTCAAGGATCACATGGACAAGGGTGCTTATTTCAACCCTATCACTTATCAAGATGGTCGTACCGGCTCTTCGCATTATAATTTTTTTTTATCAAGTCTCAGAGGAGGATGTCTTCCGCAGAGACACCTTCAACCGAAGATTTTGACATCATTGTCTCTACCCTACCCGGACATCTTCCTGGTTTTCATAGTGGGAAGTTTTCATCCGAGACGTACAATACCATTCGTGTGGCTCGGCAGCTGGGTTTTGACCAAGGAGTTCCTTATAATCCTCCCCTCCCTTCCTCAATTGAGGAAGATAGGGAGGTCCGGAAGAGTTTTGATCGCTTCTTTTTCAAAAATGGTCTTCGGATGAGTGATCGCCAATGTCATTTTGATTTCTTCCAACCTCAATCCCGTCGGCAAGTTAGCGTCACCAGCGAGTGGATTGGGTATCGCAATGGTATTAGCAGGAATGTGCTAAACCTTCTCCTCAAGGAACCGTATGCTCCTCCAGCTTTAACCAAGGATGATTTCAAATAAATGCACACATCAGGTCGCGTGAAGTTAAATGCGGAGACTGCCAAGAAATATAAACTTTCCTCGAGCAACAAAGGTCGCCCTCTTCGTCCACTGGTTACCAGCTGGGATCCTCTTCCAAGCGATGAGTATTCTCAAGAGGATGGGAAAGTTAGTGCTTTACCTCCTTCGTCTAGTTCCAAGAAGAGAAGGCGTCCTCAGTCAGTGAAGCCTTTGGATATTCCTCCTGTCGCGTCTCCTCCTGCTAAGGTACCTTTCCTTTCTTCTCCTCTTTTATTTTCCGCTGAATCCTACTTTAGTTTTTTTTATATTTGTTTGTCATATTCTTTTAGAAATATCCGTCTATTGGATGGAAGCCTAGGGGCATCTTCTTTGAAGAGTACATTAATCTGCCTCTCAACGAATGGAGGGCTGATCGGCTAGCTAAGAAAATGAAGCGAGATGCTGGCGTGCTACCTATTCCGCAATTTCCTTCCATTCGTACTGCTAATGTTTCCCCTTCATTTTCTCCGCAGGCTCCAAAAATGGGGTCACCGTCATGCAAGTACGTTCATTGAGCTTGTGGAACGCCAACTAGGCCGATCGATCGATCAAAGTGGTCCCGAAGTGCTTTCTTCACGTATGATTCTACACTCCACTCACCCTCTAATTGTAAATATGGTTCAAGACCCTAATCACCCTCTTCATACTCCTTCCGATATGCTAGGTGCAGCGAGCGAGTCTGAGTCGGATCATTCTGTTCATGATTATTCCCAAGAGGACAGTGGTCTTAAAGGCAGTGCCAAGAATCAAGGCTCTTCCGTTTCTAAGTCTCGTGAGTATACTATGCTGTCCCTTGCTAGGTTTGGGTACTGACACGTGCCAGTCGAAATATTTTGTTATTATTATTATATGCGTTTGGTGATCTATATATACATCTTCATTCCCTATATCCTTCTGATAAAATTATTTTATTTCCTTATTTTCTTTTTCTTTCGTCTCTTATTAGATCACTTGGAGCCAGCTGCGTCAAGCTCTTCTTCCTCCTCTCACCGATCGGTTCATTCTCCTACCAATCCTCCTCATTCTGATCTGGTATATGTTATGCATTTTTGGTCATTATCATTACTTCCTTGTTGTGTTGGAGTACTTATTTATGTCTTCTCTTATTTCTTCAGGATATGGGAAAACGAGATGGCGCCCATGGTAAAGGGAGCGGCTCAAACCAGCAGGTTAAAGGTAGCGAGTCCGGAAGTGCTAATGATAAACGGCAAAATCCTTCCAAGCCAACTCCTAAGATTTCTCGCGACGTGGATGCTGATGCCGAGCTAATGGTTACTCCGGAGGATCCTCAGTTTCGATATCCTCGTATTATTTCAGCGGCGGAAGTTGATGTTGACGACCGCTTCGAGCTGGTGCATGGGTTTTGGGTCCCCTCATCTAAAGCAGCCACTTATCGACGCATAGTGGAGAGATTCGGTCACACGTGTGTTCATGAAGAAATGCCCGCCAACTCTTTAGTTGTGGCTAATGGGGATTTACTTGATATAGTAGACGACCTTTCTCAAGCGGATGAGACTCCTATTGATCTGGTTACGTTGAGAAAATGGGACGCCTCTATTCAAACTTATTTGGTTCTCCGATTTCCCATTGATTGGCTCAAGAATATATTGAATCTAGCAAAGGCGAGTCATAATGCGCGGAAGTTATTGCCTCGCGAAATTGAGGAGCTGGACCAAGAGTATAGGCGCTTACTCAATGTTGCTAACGTCAAGAAGGAGGCATATGACCGACTGATGGCAGACGTTGGTCGAGTTACTGAGGAGCTGAGGACCGCCCGTGTTGCTGCGGAGGAAGTTAACGAGCGCCTCACCAAGAAGAGGGCCGAGCTGGTCGCGTTGGATATTAATTATTTTTTTTCTTTACTTTATGAGTGGGTTTTAAACAATGATTTTTTTTCCTGCTTGGATTGGTCAGGATATTTGGTGGTTTTTTCTTTGCAAGACATGTTTGGTTTTATTTCGCATTTATTATTATGGTTGATAAGTAATTAATGTGATGTCATCGTTCTATTTCTATAAACAGGGGCAAATAAGATTGCTTTAGTTGGCAGTTTCAATTTTTTCTCTTGTTGTCTTTGCTGTTGTTGATGGTGGATTTTCATTTAAGGTTAAAATTGTAAAAGCCAGAAAATTATGCGCTAACATCTTGTAAAAGATAAAGCCATTAATAAGTGTTGGATACTTCTTCACTTTACTAATTCACCTAGAATGGAGCATGTGACAACAATCCCATTCTGTGAATTAAATACACGAAATTCATCCAGGTTGGAGCATGTAGCAACAATCCCATATACCCTGTGAATTTACTGACATTATTAATTAATGCGTAAGCGACCTTGTATTTCTGTACTCATTATCGGTGCGGCATGACGACCGAGTGTTGCTCTGCTGAGAGCAACACTAACCTCCAAGCATTATAATGAAAGCATGTACGAAATACCCGTACAGGCTGCAACTCTCGGTGTGTTATACTAGCCCGATTGAGAAACTCTAGGTATGTTATACTAGCCCGATTGAGCATCCGGACTATCCTTATCGATCCGAAATGATCTCGATCATCCAACTTCACCAAAGATGATTGGATGGCCGGATCAATTCCATAACCCCCAAGTAGGTATGGAATATTTGTTGCCGAACCAACGCGGACCCCGCATGGTCGGCCTCCCCAAAAGATTGGCATAGCTTGCCAAAACGTCCAAACCAGAGCGGTATGGGCGGAAAACCCTAAGTTAGGGTTTACGGGACATTACATGTGTCACAAAACAGTCTCAACCATCCATCTTCGCAGGTATAGATGGAGGGTGTAGATGTAGATTCAAAAGGCCCAGAGCATGTCAACAAAATCACCGTTGGCCCGCCTACATACCTGACCAATCGGTCAGGACCAACCATGGTTGGTCATCACAATTCGTACGCCCGAATGGAGCATGGCGCACGGCCATGAAACCCAAAAATATGGTTTTATGAGCATCACGAGCGTCCATCTTCTCCGGCACGAATGGAGGGTCCAAGATTAGATTAAGCGAGTCCTGGTCATACCAACATGACCACCGTGGACCCATCTATCCCCTCACCTGGTCGGCCAAGGCATACCATGCCTGGTTATCCCAAATCGTCCGCCCAAACTAGCGTGGTTACACTTCCCAATTGCAAACTAATCTCGACCGCTCAACTTCGCCGGACGATTTGAGTGGCTTAGATCAAGTTTTCATGGGACAGTCAGGTATAGGCGTGAACACCAGCCTATCACCTACACGCCAGACCGATCGACCAAGACCGACCAAGATTGGTCGTCATGGAACGCGTGCCCGAAGTTGGCACGATGCGCGGCTTTTGTTTGCACTCGTATACTGTTGCAAACTGATCTCGACCACTCGACTTTGCCGGACGAATTGAGTGGTCCAGATCACACTTTCGTGAGATAATGGGGTATGGGCGCCTACACCGTCATGCCGTCTACACGCATGTACGATCGGCCTGGCCAAAATCGTAACCCAAGCTTGGATTCGACCAGGCTGAAGAGGGATGCTTGCGCACCTCTTCTAAAACCCTAATTCCATCAACGGTCGCAGATGAGTGTCTCAAATATCATCTCGTCCGTCCAACTTCACCGGCTTGGTTATACAACCACAGTCGAGTTAATTGGTCGATAAGGTGTCTTGGTGATCACCACCCGTCACTTTACCACACCATGATGCGACTGCATAGAATACACACGATACTTCACAAGTATCGACCTCCCGAATAACGCAGTTATTCAATTTAGCATTACATGCTACCTTTTGTGGGTCCCACGACCCACATATTCCAGACATCAATCATGTCACAAACTGGGGGATACATACTAGGGTATTGGTCTGGCGGTTTACAGCGTGCAGCGCACAACGCGCCATCACAAGAGCGTGTCAGGAAGTCATGGACGGTTAAGTGATGATGGGAGAAGTGGGAAAGCCTGGTCCACTTCACTACTCCACTACTCCATCACTCCACTTTCTCCACTTCCCACGAGATACGAAGGTTAGGCTAAAAGACTTGTATAAATAGGTTCTCCATCCTATTTTTTTTTAAAGAAACAAGACAAGTCCAGACAACAGAGGCAAGTGTTGATACAATCGTATTCAAACACCGGAACTGATAGCTTACACCCTGCAAGCCAGTTCAGATTTCTGATACAAGTCATTCATAGCCAACACCTTCACATTCTCAACACCTTCTTCGCTTCCCTCCCTAAGATCAACCCCATCTCCTTTACTTTGTGACCGAAACAAGTCTGGAACGGCCATTTCTTGGTTTAGGCCGGACATGCACAGATTGATCTTTCGAATCTACAAGCACTCACCGCGCAGTGCATTTGTTAAAGGTTTAGACTCATTTCTCATCCACACACCCCAAATTACCAAAACCGTGAAAATAGTTTTCACCCATAAACAATTGGCGACCACGGTGGGAGGTTAATCTCTCGGTTGTAAAGTCAATTTCTTCAAAATCCGATTCAATTTTATCAATTTTGAAAAGGGTAGATCTTAGGACCAATTCAATCATCAATCCATTTCAAGTTGGTAGAACTCGTGTCCGGATCGACAATCAATTCGATAGAGCTAGTGTGGATAACACTCCCAGTGTCGATGTACACATCGGTAGAGCTACCGTGGTCATTACATCTTATGGAGCCGTCACTTCTACCACCGGTGCCGGCGTAGTAGGAGATGTTCCGGTAAGTGTAACACCTCCCATCACTGAGAGCCGGAGCACGTTGCAAATCCCGGCATCTCATCAAGTGTAACACCTCTGGTAATCACCCCGAGCAACAACTTTCACTCCTTCATCAGGACGAGGAGTCGGAGGGACGAGAGGAGGACCATCCCCCATTACCATTGCAGACTTGATGGATAAGCAGGAAGTTCTTGCTAAGACTCAAATGGATATGGCCGCAACTCATAAAGAGGTACTCACTTTTCTTAAGACATTAACTGATCGATTGCCACAAGAGCCGCGACATCCCCTGGAGCAAAAAAGGAACGCATTCAATGCACCGGAGAAGGTACTTCAGCGGCGCGGACCTCCATGGACCTGATCAAAGAAGCGACATCAGATTTGAGCGGTCCTGTCATGGAGACTCCTGCACTGGGGACTGATCCTCACAAAGATCCTCCTCAAGTCAATAGTTTCACTATGAACCAGGGGCCGGTGGATCGGGAAGCGGTTTCTCTAGTGGAAAGTTTATGCGAACTTTCACACCTCTCGAAGAATCAGCGCGCGGAGACATTTTGCTGAAATCAACCAGAGGAAGGTCACGACCGTGCCCTACATGTCACCGCACGCATCAAGTATTCAGAGTTCAAGACGGCCCTTACCTACACAGGAGCGTATTCGAATGTGATTACTCTCAAGACTCTCGGGACATCCAAGGTTCTCTCAGGCAAGGTCGTACGGAAGCCTACGCGATGACGGACTTCTAGGGAAACCAAACCAGCACATACGGGAGAAGCTCCGCGGAAAGAATCAGACAAGTTTGTTGCGTCCCACTCCCCACGTGGGCGTCAATTCAGGAAGAAGACCGGCTTGCATCATTGAGGGATAAAACCCACGATGCATCTTTGCTGACGAAGCATTCTTCTCCATCATGTGAAGCCACGACCCACGTTCACACGAAGAGGGAACAAACTTTTGTGGCGAGTCGTGACCAGAAAGGGAAAACGGTATACCGACACTGCCATTATAAATTAGCAGGGAGACTGATGATCTACCAGCCTCTCCACCCAATAGAATGCTTCAACAACAACGAACCACAAGAACAAGTGCTAGATGCTCCACAACAGCTGCAAGATGGCACCAACTCCACAACTGATGAGATTGGAATCGTTGAGGAATCTCCTAGGCCTATCTCCATCAGCTCAAACTTGTGTACGGATAAACGCACGAAGCTCGTGGAACTTCTCAAAGAGTACCAGGACATATTCGCTTGGAGATATGAAGAAATGCCGGATTTAGATGAAAATTGGTCACTCATCATCTACATGTCATACCTGGATCCAAGTCGGTTAAACAGTTGTAGCTCAGACACGAGGAAAACGGATAGATCGGGTGCGCATAGACTTCGAGAGACTTGAACAGTGTCTTTGCTCCAAAACGATCCTCCTCTACCTAACATCGACATGTTAGTAGATGCGACCAGCGGACACGGCATGTTCTCCTCCATGGATGGATGTAGCGGCTACAACCAGATAAGGATGTACGAGCATGGTGCAAGTAAGATAGCTTTTCGAACTCCTCTAGGAAATTTTTATTATACCATACTGCCATTTGGTTTAAAGAATGCTGGTGCAACGTATCAACGCTCTACGGCAATCTTCCACTGGAGCCGATACCTCAAGGGAGCAGCCTCAAGAAGATAACGACGTCCACGCGTCATATCAAGCAAGATCCGGGCGAGTCACTCTATCAGACAGTGGTCGAACAAGATCCGGGCGAGTCACTTTATCATACAGTGGTACATGTCTATCATGCTATGTTGGAGAATCCGCGCTTTTGGTCATCCTATGGAGCTGTTGAACGCTCATCTACAACAACATATGCCCTGATAGAAAGAACCAGGCCTGCCGGTAATAAAGAGCCTCATAATGTTTGTAGGGGCATATATCTCACCAACATGCGATACAACCTTCAGCCTTCTGTAAGCAGTTCCCTGAAGCAGCAAAAGGAAAACCACCGAGATACAACATCCTGCGCGTCCGTCAACTCCAACTCCAGTACCACATGCACGACTCCCACAATGATGAAACAATGTCCAAGATATTCTATATCTGGCTCGACAACAACCACTACGAACAAACCATGTAAACCACGCTTGGGGACTCGAGGCTCGGCATGAAGTTCCTTCACCGACGTCAAGGAATTCTTCAACATGAGAGAGATGGTCGATCAAGAAGCATGGAATTCGCAAGGGTAAATCGAATCAAGAGGGAAACACTTCAACGCACCCTCTAGCGAAAGCTGCTTCAATGGTCTATTCAAGAGCGCCTCAACGCTCTCTCCGGGACCCACGTTCGCTTCTTAATCCTTCTTCAACACTCTCTCCAGGATCCACCTCAACGTTCGCACCAGAAACCACTTTAACATCTCTCGAGCCGTTTCAACACTCAAGCTGCATCAATAATCTGCGCTCTGGTCAAGTTATCTTTGATGTACTCATTGCTCAACATACGTCTCATCCATCCTTCATGAGGGCCCAGCGGAGCATGAAAATCCTTGAAGTCGATAGGAGAAGGGTTATCTTGTGGAACGAATATTTTCATATAGTTGAAAGGGCGTGGTGAACAACTCATCATCAATATTCGGCATATCTTTGAAGCTGTCAACACCTCCTGACTTGGCACCAGCATTATCCCCAGAAGACATCTCAACAGGAGTTCTTTTCTTCATTCTACAATAAAATACATGAGTCAGTACTTGTACAAAAACGCGTGAGATGTGTAGTCACACACGACAGAACACACATTCACGTTCGAGTACACAAGGCTGGTATTGGGTCCAAACACTGGTATTCATCAAGTCACAAGTCCGGTGTTGATCAAGTCACAAGTCCGGTGTTGATCAAGTCACACGTCCGGTATTGCTCAAGTTTCAAGTCCTGTTGATCAAGTCACAAGTCCTATATTGATCAAGTCACAAGTCCGGTATTGCTCAAGTTTCAAGTCTGGTATTGATCAAAGTCACAAGGTCGGTATTCGAATAAAACAGCGCACGCAAGATGGCTTGGTTTCGGTCGAAACACAAGGTCGACGTTAAGTCGGGCACGCGGCGGGTCCCACTTGATCCCAGCCCCAGTTGGTCGAAGCGCACACGCCCGTCCCCAATCAAAGCTCTCTCTCCGAAAAAAGGCGTTTCAGCTCCAACACTTCAACGCTCTCCAGGGCCTGCTCCAGAAGCTCTTCAACGCTTTCTACAGGACCCACATTTACATTTGAGCACACAAGGTTCATTTTTTAAAAATCAAGCTTGCTCACATCGGGTCCCACGTTCGAGCAAAGCAAACATCAAGGCCGGTGTTTGGTCAAAGCATCAAGTCCGGTGTTTAGTCAAGCTAGCTGGGTCGGTGTTTGGTCGAAGTAGCAAGATTACACTCGAGCAATTACATCAACCGTACGGTCAAAGTAGGCGCGGGACATGGCCGACATTTGAAACATGTACACGGTGGTCTGCGTTTGATCGAAGCATGCACATCTGCCCATGTTCGAATCAAGCATGCTTACATCGGATCCGCGTTCGATCAAGCGAGACGCAGCGGACCCACGATTAACCAAAACAAGCACATCAAGCCCACGTTCGATCAAGCAGGTGCAGTAGCCCCACGAACGAAATAGACGTAACAGTCCATCGAAGCAGGCAAGACCGACATCATGCTAGGGGAACACTCGCCTGGACGTCTCTTGAACGTCACATGCTCCAAGGACAGGATGACCCGTCTCTCCTGGTAACATCTAACTTTGTCTCATAAGATTTGTCTTTAACTGTCACCATCTCATGCCTACCCCACAATGGTGTAACCATTACGTGCTAGGCAGGGGACTTAATGTTGATGGTGGATTTTCATTTAAGGTTAAAATTGTAAAAACCAGAAAATTATGCGCTAAAATCTTGTAAAAGATAAAGCCATTAATAAGTGTTGAATACTTCATCACTTTACTAATTCACCTAGAATGGAGCATGTGGCAACAATCCCATTCTGTGAATTAAATACACGAAATTCATCCAGGTTGGAGCATGTAGCAACAATCCCATATACCTGTGAATTTATAGCATTATTAATTAATGCGTGAGCAGCCTTGTATTTCCCGTACTCATTATCGGTGCGGCATGACGGTGAGTGTTGCTCTCGGCGAAAACACGAACCTCCAAGCATTATAATGAAAGCATGTACAAAATACCCGTCATGTTTGCAACTCTCGGTGTGTTATACTAGCGATTGAGCAACTCTCGGTGTGTTATACTATCCCGATTGAGCATCCTGGACTGTCCAGTATCGGTCTGATATGATCTCGATCATCCAACTTCACCAGCATGATTGGATGGCCCAGATCAATTCCATAACCCCCAAGCAGGTATGGAATATTTGCTGCCGAACCAACGCGGACCCCGCATGGTCGGCCTCCCCAAAAGATTGGCATATCTTGCCAAAACGTCCAAACCAGAGCGGTATGGGCGGAAAACCCTAAGTTAGGGTTTGCGGCACATTATATGTGTCACAAAACAGTCTCAACCATCCATCTTCTTAGGTATAGATGGAGGGTGTAGATGTAGATTCAAAAGGCCTAGAGCATGTCAACACAATCACCATGGGCCCGCCTACATACCTAACCAATCGGTCAGGACCAACCATGGTTGGTCATCCCAATTCGTACGCCCGAATGGAGCATGACGCACGGCCGTGAAACCCAAAATTATGGTTTTATGAGCATCACGAGCGTCCATCTTCTCCGGCACGAATGGAGGGTCCAAGATTAGATTAAGCAGGTCCGGTCATACCAACATGACCACCGTGGACCCATCTATCCCCTCACCTGGTCAGCCAAGGCATACCATGCCTGGTTATCCCAAATCGTCCGCCCAAACTAGCGTGGTTACACTTCCCAATTGCAGACTAATCTCGACCGCTCAACTTCACCGGGCGATTTGAGTGGCTTAGATCACGTTTTCATGGGACGATCGGGTATAGGCGTGAACACCAGCCTATCACCCACACGCTGACCGATCGGCCAAGACCGACCAAGATTGGTCGTCTTGGAACGCGCGCCCGAGTTGGCACAATGCGCGGCTTTTGTTTGCTCTCGTTTACATTGCAAACCGATCTCGACCACTCGACTTTGCGGACGAATTGAGTGGTCGAGATCACACTTTCGTGAGATAATGGGGTATGGGCGCTTACACCGTCATGCCGTCTACACGCATGTACGATCGGCCTGTCCAAAATCGTAACCCAAGCTTGGATTCGACCAGGCTAAAGAGGGATGCTTGCGTACCTCTTCTAAAACCCTAATTCCATCAACGGTCGCAGATGAGTGTCTCAAAGATCATCTCGTCCGTCCAACTTCACCGGCTTGGTTATACAACCACAGTCGGGAGTTAATTGGTCGATGGGCGTATTGGTGATCACCACCCGTCACTTAACCACACCATGATGCGGTACTGCATAGAATACACACGATACTTCACAAGTATCGACCTCCCGAATAACGCAGTTATTCAATTTAGCATTACATGCTACCTTTTGTGGGTCCCACGACCCACATATTCCGGACATCAATCATGTCACAAACTGGGGGATACATACTAGGGTACTGGTCTGGCGGTTTACAGCGTGCAGCGCACAACGCGCCATCACAAGAGCGTGTCAGGAAGTCATGGACGGTTAAGTGATGATGGGAGAAGTGGGCAAGCCTGGTCGTGTGACACTAACACATTACTCCACTACTCCATCACTCCACTTTATCCACTTCCCATGAGATACGAAGGTTAGGCTAAAAGACTTGTATAAATAGGTTCTCCATCCTATTTTTTTTAAAGAAACAAGACAAGTCCAGACAACAGGGGCAAGTGTGTTGATACAATCGTATTCAAACACTTTGGAACGATAGCTTACACCCCTGCAAGCCGGTTCGACTTTATGATACAAGTCATTCATAGCCAACACCTTCACATTCTCAATACCTTCTTCGCTTTCCTCCCTAAGATCAACCCCATCTCCTTCACTTTGTGACCGAAACAATTCTGGAACGGCCATTTCTTGGTTTAGGCCGGACTTGCACAGATTGATCTCTCGAATCTACAAGCACTCACCACGCAGTGCATTTGTTTAAGGTTTAGACTCATTTCTCATCCACACACCCCAAATTACCAAAACCGGCAGAAATAGTTTTCACCCATAAACAGCTGTGAATCGTGATTTCCTGCAGATGGCTAGTCGTTTACATGGTTATGCTTTAACTTTGGCTCTTGTACCAACGATGGTCATTCCTTATGAGAAGAATCACGAGTTAGCTCGCTTGTTGCTAGTGAAAGATGAGGTAGAGATGCTTCGAGAAATTAGGATGGCGAGCAGAGTAGTTATGCGCGCACAGTTTGATGAGCATTACGAGACATATTCAATGGCTCAAAGGATGCAGGCGTCCGGACGATTGACTCAAGAAGCGAAGCGCGCGCTGGATGATACTATTATTGCTCGGAACAGGGCTGAGCGGTTATTCCAAGAGTCAATTATTATAGCGACTGACATTGAGCAGGACATAGCTGACTGCCATGCATTTATCACTCAATAATCAGCTCCTAATCTTCGCGGATGTGTTTTGAATCTTTGTGCTGTATCCGCTCTTGTTCATCCTACCGATAAGAAGGCGGAGTTGGCTCGCTTGCTGGTATTAAAGGACGAAGTGGGGGTACTACAAACTCATCGAATAATTGCTTTGGATAAAGCTTATGAGGAACATAAGGAGACGCTGGACATGTCTCGAGAAGTCCGTGCTTCTAATGATGTTATACAGAAGATGCAACAAGTGCTTGAGGAGGTGCGCGAGGCTTATACTGACTCTACTACTCAGTATAATGAAGTGCTTTTGATGATGCAAGACTTGGATCAAGACATTGCCCATTGCCGCTCGCTTATAGCTGATCGTTCATGAGGGGATTATTACTATCATTGTCATCATCATTTTTTTTTATTTTTTTTAGGATTCATAAATGCTATCTTGGGTGTTGTGTTATTTGGTTATATATATGAGATCATCTTAGTTTATCATAGTAAATGTTTCTTAAGTTTTTTTTGTTTTTTTTTATCTTTTGTTTCATGGATAATCGTATGAGGTTGGTTCTGGAGGTAGGGTATTTAAATCGCCTTTTAAGGGTGATGTGTCTTGCGCGTGATACATTTGAGATTGAAAATTCATGTTGGTATGAACAATTGGCAGCTGCGGATCATCTTGTGATGAAGATTCAAAGTGAGGGTGGGTTGCCTGATATAACTCTTCTTGAACATCGTGGGTATTGTCTCGAGCGACGTCTGGTTACTCACTTCCAATGTGTTGATGCAGACCGTACTGTGAGGTCTATTGAAATGGATCTTGCTGAAGTTCACAGGGCGCTTCGTGCGCTGCCCTAATTATTTTTTTGGTGGTGGATAGTAGTTATGGAGTAATGAATTCCCTGAGATGTATGCTTTCTATATAAATAAAGGTTGTTCATTTTCATTCCTTGTACTTTGTTCATTCTTTAGATGGCTCGCCTGTTACATTGCTACGTACTGTCTCTAGCCTCTGTGCCGACGTTAGTAACTCCTTATAGAAGAGGATCTGAGTTGGATCGCTTATTACTTATGAGAGCTGAAATAACATTGCTTAGGGAGATAAGGACATCAAATCGTGCTACAACGCTCGCGCGGTTTGATAAGCGGTACAAAGTGTATTCAACGGCTCGGGAGGCACAAGCATCCGAGTTGGTATCTTTCGAAATTCAGCGTGCGCTAGATGATGATGTCTCCGCTCGTTATGAAGCCGATCGGCTGTTTCAGGAATCCACCCTTATGATGACCAATATTGATCAGGCTGTAGCCGACTGTCGCGTACACGTTTCCCAGCAACCGTGTCGTCGCTTGTTCGGGTATGTATTAACTTTAAGTGTGATATCCACTCTAGTGTATCCTTATGATAAACAAGTGGAGTTGGCACGATTGCTAGTCTTAAGAAATGAAGTGAAGGCTTTGCAAACTCATAGGCTAGCTGTTCAAGATAGTGCACGTAAAGCTTTCGAGGATCAATGAGACTTTTTACATGGCTCGGCAAAACCATGCATCCGAGAGGATTATGCATGAAGTAGAACAAGTATTAGGCGATATGCGAGTCGCTCTATCTATGGCTACTGTAATACTCGACTTGCTCGCGAGTGTGAAGAGTTATTCGAGGTTAGCCAAACGCAATACCTTTATGCAATGGATTTATATATGAATCGATTGAGTGCTTGTCGGATCGACCCTTCAGTAGAGAATGTCATGGCTTCGGATGAAGCTTTTGAGGTGTTTTCTAATGCTCGTGTCCGGATGGAGCATAAAGAGAGTGACTTAGCTGTTGCGCGCGGCAGACTGAGGCGTGCGAGCTCAGCGCTATCTTCAGATCTTTGACTTAATGGATTTTTTATCCATAGAATGTTTTGTTTTATCCGCTTCGTGTATTATTTCGGATGTTTATGAATGAATATATCAATTATGTTATCTTTACGCAGTGTCAATGCTCATAACATTTCTTTAGTAGTATACTCATTCTATATTTACATTTTATTTGTTCCGCCTTTTAAATGTATTCATCATTTGGATTAGTCAAGACTAATATTTATCTGATGTGTTGTGTTTATGGTTATCCTCCAAAATCTTAATAAGTTTCACGCGCGGAACTTAGCCGGCTCTGAAATTATCGGTGCACTTCATTGACCATATATGGAACCTAGCCAGACTTGGTGCTATTGATGCACTTCATTAGTCGCGCATGTAACCTAGCCATACTCGGGGCTATTGGTGCACTTCATTGGGTCATGCACGGAACCTAGCCAGACTTGGGGCTATTGATGCACTTCATTAGTCTTGCATGGAACCTATCCAGACTCGGGGCTATTGGTATACTTCATTGGGTCATGCACGGAACCTAGCCAGATTTGGGGCTATTGATGCACTTAATTAGTCATGCATGGAACCTAGCCAGACTCGGGGCTATTGGTGCACTTCATTGGGTCATGCACGGAACCTAGGCAGACTTGGGGCTATTGATGCACTTCATTAGTCCTCGGGGCTATTGGTGCACTTCATTGGGTCATGCACAGAACCTAGCCAGACTCGAGGCTATTGGTGCACTTCATTGGTCATGCACAGAACCTAGCCAGACTCGGGGCTATATATATTTTTTAACACATCATGTAAGATAAAAAGTATTTATTATTGATAACCCACCACTCGGCGTACATATAGTTTATCATACATAGTAAGATTTTAACCATTTACCATTAATAGGGGTGTTGATCCGAGATCCGCTTAAGGTAATAATATCCGCTTTCCGCAGCTTCACTGATCATGTAGGGGCCTTCCTAATTTGCAGCGAACTTTCCAGACTTTGCATCTCGTTGTACGTGCGGAGCGATTTTCATGACAATGTCGTTGATGCAGAAATTCCGTTCTTTTACTTTCTGATTATAGTATCTCGCTATCCTTTGCCTATACTTATCCGCAAATCATTCAGCTCTAGCTCGACGCTCCTCTAGTGTATCAACATGCGCGAAACGGCTGATCTCGTCCGGGGTAGTGAGACTGGCCATGGATATGCGTGCAGAAGGCTCCGCTGGTAATATTGCATCTTCCCCGTAAACCAAGGAATAAGGAAAGGCTCCAGTTGAACTTCTCTTGGAGATGCGGTATGCCCAAAGTGCAAGGGGTAGCTGCTCATGCCAACTTCTGTGGTGATCATGTACTGTGCGACTTAATATCCTTAACAATGTTTTATTAGTAGCTTTTGCCTGTCCATTCCCCTGAGAGTAATAGACAGTCGACGTATGAAACTTAATGTCGTACTGATCTAGCAGTTCCTTGACCGTATGATTGACGAATGAAGTCACATTATCTGATCGGATGATCATTGGCGCGCCAAATCGACATATGATATGTTCTTTGATAAACGTTGCGATTGTAGATCCTGCATAGTCTCGAAGTGGAATGGCTTCTACCCATTTAGAGGAGTACTCGGTTGCAGTAATGATATAGTCGTCCGGATGAAGTTGGACTAATCGGCCCAATGATATCAAGTCCCCATCTATGAAAGGGCCAGGGAGTGACAACGCTATGTAACAAGGTATGCGGGGCGCGGATTAACGGCCCATGGATTTGACATTGCTGATATTTCTTCACATGCTCGGCTGTGTCGAATTCCATTTAAGGATAATAAAACCCTCTTTCGTACAATTGCAGGAAGAGTTTCCTCATACCTTGGTGCTCTGCATTATGAGTTGTAGCCATGACTACCTCCGCTTCTTCTTGTGACAGGCAGTGTAATATCTTATCTCCATAGCTTTTCTTGTAGAGAATTCCTTCTCTCATAAAGAAACGTCCGACTTTCCTCTGAAAATTAAGTGCATCTTGTCTGTTTTGCGGCAGATGCTCATGCTGGATGAAATCTATATAAGGCAGCCTCTAATCCTCTATTTCTGCACTACACACCTCTGTTTGTTGTGGGGGCGCTTGATCATCTTCACACTTATCTTGTACCACCGCCGCTTGAACTGCCATGTTCGTCCAGTATACACTCATCCTATGCAAGCGGTAATACAATGGAATTCCCCTTGTATCTACGCAAGATTCTTCGTGGACGCGGTCCAATAACTCTTGCGCATCTAGATTCCCTACACAACGTGATAGGGCTCCTCCGGGTGTTCGAAAATATAATTATCCCCTTATCATGACAAATTGCTTTAGTATTTTAGTAGGCAGAAGCTGGTGATCCGCCTCCCTAGTAAGGTCCTCAAGATAAGCTGTTCTCCAATCGTCATTTTGTTCGAATGTCGCGTCTTCTTTCCATGTGCTCGGTAACGCCCTTTTCTTTACCACCATCGTTCCTTCATCTACTTCATTCAATTTCATCTTTGCTGTTAAGGTCGCTAGTGCATCGGCATGGCGATTAATAGTTCTGCCGGTATGCTCGATGACAGTGCTTCCTCTCTTTGCTATCAGTTCTTGACCTCGGCTCGGTAAGGAGCTAAATGTGTCTCTTTCACCTGAAAATCTCCTGATATCTGGTTTGTGACCAGCTTCGAGTCCCCTTTGATGTCTATTGCTCCTAAATTAAGCTCCTCCGCCATACGTAATCCTAGGATCAGCGCTTCGTATTTAGCTACATTGTTGTTGCATTCAAAATCTAACTTGAAGGCGAACGATAACAGATCCCGCGAGGGTGTTTCAAAAACTACACCGGCTCCTCCGTGCGAACCGTATGATGAACCATCAAAAAATATTACCCATCGTTCTTCTTTTTCAGCCTCTGCGATTTCTCCGGGTATTTCTTCGCTTATCTCCATTATGTCTGTACCTGGGAATGCAACCAACAAGTATGCAAATGCCTGCCCATGTACTCCTTTAGACCGCTGATACTTTAGCTCAAATTCAGATAATTATAGCAACCACCGGGATGTTCTGCCTGACAAGACTGGTTTTGTAGCTAAATAGGCGATTGGATTAGCAGTTGCTACCACTATGGTTTCATGGGCGAGCAGATAGGATCGTAATTTTTGTGTAGCATATATGAGCACTAAGCATGCTTGTTCTGCTTTCGAGTGCCTAAACTCCGTATCTATAAGCCCTCTGCTGATATAATGGATCGGACACATGTGATCATTGCCGAGGTCTTGAGCCAATAATGCTCCAATATCCACGTTAGTAAATGTTGTGTATAGATAAAGGGGTTCGCCTTTGACGGGTGGTCGCAAGACTCGTGCACTGATTAGGCATTCTTTAAGCTTCTGAAAGGCTCTCTCTTGATCATCTCCCCATTCGTACAATTTATTATTTTTTAATGAGGGTGAGAATGCAGACAACAGATGCGCTAATCCGGGGATGAATCTTCGAACATAGGATACTCTTCCTATAAAAGTTTGTAATTCTTTCACATTTGTAGGCGATCTCATGGTGGTTATTGCTTCTACCTTGTCCGGATCGATCTGTATCCCTTTGTCTGTAACAACAAATCCCAAGAATTTTCCGGAAGTAACTCCGAAAGCGCATTTGAGGGGATTCATCTTCAAGTGATACTTTCTGCATCTGTTAAAAACGCGCCTTAAGTGATCTAGATGATCTTCTCGTGCTCTTGATTTTACCAAGACATCGTCTATGTATACCTCCATTATCTGATGCATCATATCAGGGAAGATATCTACCATCGCCCGTTGATAAGTCGTCGTGCCTGCGTTCTTTAATCCAAATGGCATCACAACATAGTAGAAATTTCCATACGGCGTCTGGAAAGCTGTCTTATGAGCGTCCTCCGCGGCCATCCTTACTTGTTTGTATCCGCTAAACCCATCCATGAAAGAAAACATACCGTATCCGCATGTATTATTCACCATTACGTCTATATTTGGCACTGGGAAATCATCTTTAGGTCATGCACGATTCAGATCTCGGTAATTGACATAACATCGGACTTTTCCATTCTTCTTTGCTACCGGTACGGTGTTAGCCAGCCATATGGGGTGTTGGATTGGCTTAATGAATTTAGCTTTCAGCAGCTTCTCCACCTCTTCCTTGATAGCCAAATCGATCTTTTCTGGAAAATTGCGTCTTCGCTGTTTAACTGGCTTGTACTCGGTGAGACATTGAGGCTATGTGCGATCATACTGCTATCTAGGCCGGTCATTTCATCGTATGTAAATGAAAACACATCCTGGTATTCACGGAGCAGCTTAATCATCCATGACCTTTCCTTTTCTTCCAAATGTTTACTGATGCGTACG
This sequence comes from Papaver armeniacum, assembly GCA_023531295.1. Lineage (NCBI taxonomy): Eukaryota > Viridiplantae > Streptophyta > Magnoliopsida > Ranunculales > Papaveraceae > Papaver > Papaver armeniacum. The sequence goes on along the minus strand of JAJJWW010007728.1, from coordinate 26,767 downwards.
CAACGGGATTTATCTTCCGAGCCAAGATTTATTTCTTGTGGCCCATCAAGGGTTGGGTCAACTTTTATCTTTTCCTCAGGTAAGCTCTCTATTATTTCTTCCTCTGCGATAGGAACTTCTACCTCTTCATGTGAATCTTCAATTACTGGGGTCGTCTCCGCCATTTCTTCATCTGCTGATGACATAACACAATCGTGTTGACAATGGGAGACTTCCCCGGCTAATTGCTATAAGCGGTAGACATGTCCACCTTTCGGACGCGATAAACGTTTGAACTGGATGTTCTTTGTTTCCGTTACTGCTCTCTTACTTCATGTGGTAGGTTCCATCCGTGATGGATTGAATACCGACTTAGCCTTCCCCTCTGCTTGCTCTTCCGGCTTGAAGTCTTCCTATTTTGGGAGTGGTGTTAGATGCTCCGACTGCTCTCCTTGGTCTAGGACAGGTTGTGTGTAGAAAACTGCATTAGCCATGTAAGCTTCTTCCGGTCCGAATGGATTGCTCGTGGCTGGGATCCGGAGTTGCTTTCCTCCAATATTAGTCTTAACACACTGATGATACGTCGATGCTACTACCTTGTGATTCAAGAGCCATCCTCGCCCAAGTAATACATGGAACGTGGTGTCATCCTGAAGCACATATAAGGGAGTAAGTGCTCTGATGGGTCCGATCTTCATCATCAGATGTACTATCCCAATTGTCGTCTGAGTCTGTCCTCCAAATCCTCTCACAGTTGTCGCGCGCATCTTAATTTTTGTTCTCGACACTCCTACGGATTCCAGTGTGTGTAGTGAAATTAGGTTGAGGGAGGCTCCGCCATTTATGAAAGCTCGCTTGAGGGGTTGTTTACTAATAAATGTTGTCAGGTATATGGGGCGAAGGTGCTCTCCCGGGTAACATATATCTTCATCCGTAAAGGTGATAGCCTCTTTAGGTATAGGATTGTATGCCTTTCCGGATGCAATCGCAGTGATAGCTTTGAATGCTTCTCGGACTTGGTTTTCACTAAAACCCATAGAATCGAAGAAGTGCTGAGACAAAACAGTTTGAGAAAATTTACTAGCAATTCCATTTGTATCCGGAAAGATCGTTGTCTCAGAAACTTCACAGACTTCTTCTTCTTCCGCATCCTCCCAAGGCCTCCAAGCTTCTCCCTCAGTTGGTTCGTGTGAAATCATCATAACTTAATGCTGAGGAAGCGGATCGCTTTTGATGCTTTGCTCTCCTATCTCCAGCTCGTCTCTGGCCCGCTTTCTTTGCACAATGTACCGAAGGGAATAACATTCCACGGTCGGATTATGAACTCTCGTGGTAGTGGCAATACCGCTCGTGTGTCTTATCTGCCGCGGTAGGTTCTGCTGACACGGGAGGCAGAGTTTCTTCCTTGTTCGAAACCCATTATTCCAAAAGTCCTATTATTTGTTCTTTACTGCATGGCAATGGCGGTGGTGGGTTAGACCTTCCTCCATCTGTTCTTCCTCCCCTTCTTCCGGAATGTCCTCCGCGATAAGAGCCAAAAGCAGCTCCGCCTTTTCCTCTTTCACTTCCTTGATCATTGAAAATTGGTGCAGACGCAGCGTTGACAGAATGTTGTTGCCAAGTGTGTCCGCTCGCTCTAGAGATCATAACGTCTGCACAATTTGATATCCGGGCCGCATCCTCTTCAACTTCCACAAAGGTTTGAAATTTGAAATTCGTCAGATTTAACCGGAAAACAGTGTCCATTCCTCTAATGCAGATTTCCACTAAGCACTCCTCTGGGATATCCTCGTGGCATTCTAACGTAAAATCTCGGAATCGAGTGATGTATTTGCCGATCTCTTCTCCTACCCGCTGGGTGCACCTTCCTAAATCTATTTTCGTAACCCTTCTTTGGGCGGAGTAAAATTTCTTCAAGAAGAGTTTTACCATGGCGGGCCATGAGCTAATACTTCCGGGTTTCAAGTTATCGTACCAGGTAAAAGCATTTTTTGTCAACGACTTTGGGAATTCCCGCATGCAAAGGCTTTCGTCTTGAGTGTAAGCATTCATAACTGATAGGAAACGACTCATATGCTCTCGTGCGTTGCCTTTTCCTTCATATGTTTTAAACTTTGGCGATGTGTAGTCCTCCGGATATAAGTAGCCGGCAACTTCCACGGAATATGGTGGTTCCAGCGAGTCATAGGCATCATGCTTTATCACCCGATAATTAGTCTCTAGATATTTTGCAATTGCGTCCTCCGTCATGCCCGGGATAGTATTCTTAGCACTGACCGTTCTAGGGGTTGCTAAGTTTTGCTCTCTTGCTCGCTTTAGGAGCCCACGCAGTTCCTGCTTCCTTTTGATAGACGCATCTAACTCCTCTTGCATTTCAGACATTTCTTGCTCGCTCGTCTCAGTCGTAGATTTTTCTTTAGGAATCTCTCATTTCCTCTGAGATGCTCTGCACCCTGGGATGCTCCTGCTCCTTGCACAATAGTTGTAGTAACCACTGCGCGTAAGCGTATCTCATCATCACTCTCTCCGTGCACATCTTCTATAGAAACATGGTCCGGATTTGGGAGTGCTCCGCCCACTGGTACTTCCTGGATCGCACTTGGGAGTATCCGATAGACGCATTTATGTGTCTAATTTGTCCTCAATGTTTCGTATTGTTAGTACTCGTTCTTGTCCTTATTATGGTGTTTTGTGCGTTTGTAGGTATTTTTTGGAAATAAAGATTGTTGGAAAATTCGGCTCGAAAAGTTGCTCGGAACACCCCCGGAGGACATTTGATATTCGGACTCCCACTTTGGATAAGGGCTAACCCAATTACTAAGGGGCACCCAATTAATATTTGCACCCCCAGCTGTTGGATAAGGGGTGACCTTCTTCTCCATTTCAAATCCTGGTTTTTGGCGGGAAAATCTGGTTTCAAAGAACCAGAATTAGGGTTGCGATTTTGAAGCTGTTCCCGTGAGACTAAATGGCTGAAATTGTTTGGGTAGCTTTCTTTGGACCTAACAGGGCTGGTATAGGCCTTTTGTTCGACAGTTTTGGCTGGATAATCCTATAGAAGAAATCAGAGCAGCACGTACACGAGGGGAGTTTTTCACGGGTTTGCATGAGTTTTGGAGTTTTTGAACGTGTTCTGTGCATGATTGTTGGCTCGAGCAACCACCAGGAGCGTGTAAGAGATAAACAAGGATATATTTCATCTGTCAGACGCGTGCGAAAAACAAAAAAGGAAAGAAAATATATTTTCTTCACTCATAGAGTGATGACAGATTATTTTGAGTTATTGCGTGTGATTCCTTTGTCCTGTTGGGTATAAAAGAGGAGTAGGGGATGCGTACAAGGGGGATGGAGAGTTTGGGAGGTTTTAGAACACTACAAGAGCAATAAAAATCGAGTTGCAGAAACTGCCATTGCTGCTGCTGCCAAGAACACGAAGAACATCAACGCACAGGGAACCGTCGTTTTTCAACAGTGACAACGACACTTAATCGTGGGTCGTAATAAGGAAGGCAGACTTAAAAGAAACAGTAACAGCCATTTGTAACAGTGTTTGCAACACTTATAATCGTTGCAAACACCCGATTTTATCATTTTCTCCATTTTATCATTTGTACACCTCCTTTGGGCAATAAAAATGATTTTTGAGCGTGTTTCCAACATGATGAGCTAGACCCCATTACTGGGACGACGGAGGAAGACGAATTTCATACATGGGTAATTTTAATTAATTCTTTTTATGACTTTTGCACTAATTAAAAATTGAATTATGATTTGATTAAATTAGTTATTATTTTATTAGATGGGTCATGCTTGCTTAAATGTTTGATGTCCCATGCTTACGATTTATAACTAATATTTTGAGAATTAACTTTGGCAAAAATAAGAGTCCATGTTTTTATTTGTTGAGCTATAATTGTTAAAAGAATTAATATTTGAACCTTTTGTTATGAGTTTGGCCGAATCCTGAGTCCCAGCCCATCTCTTCATCTTGTGATAATATTTGTATATATTTTCTTTTATTAATTCTTAAAATCAATCTCGTCAAGTCCGAGTGAACGATAACCCTTCTTACTACAACATCATTGAAAAATATCCATCAATTTTGGCGCCGCCGACGCAGACTTGTGTATAGATTTGTTTTTAGGTTTCATTATTAATTTTTTATTTTTATTTTTATTATTTTGTTCCTTTTTACGCGTTTTGGTTTTTCTATTTGCTTTTCAGACTTGGTGCGGAGCTTATATAAAAGAGAAAGTGTTGAGAAGTAAAGCGAAGCCAAAGAAAGAAAGAAGAGAAAAATCCAAAGGAGTAAAGAAGAATATTTTTGTGTATAGTTAATTTATTTTTATTAGATATTTTTTTTTTTTTTTTTTTTAGAAACTGTAAATAGGCTTTTATTTTTGTAATCTTTTATATTTTTGGATATTTTTATTTTTGGACATTGAACATTGGACATTTTTTTAAAAAAAAACCCTAAGGAGGGTTATTTAAATATAAACTGCACAGGGAAGGACGACGATTACGATATCGTCTCGGCCCCTCGGGTTCGTACATGACATAGGAGTCGTGGCCCGAGTCGACTTCAACGGTTCATCCCCCGTCTGGAACGGGAGGTAAGAATTCTAAACACCCGCGAATCCCCTCCAAATGTTTCTTTGGATGATTTTGTATGCATATATGTTGAGGTCTTGAATACTACTGTTTAATTTCCTAGTAAAGGGCAAGGACTGGCCATACAAGATAAGGGTTCAGATTTCATCACCGTTCTCTTCTTGCCCGCCTTAGGAAAACAAAACCAAACGCGAACCTAAGCCTAAAATTTTGAATAGAACGAGACCGATAGGGTAACGAGCTTAATAGGAAAGTCGTTCGAAAAATATTGGTTACTCTATTAAGCATACTTCGAAGTTCATGATGGTTTCGTGAGTTGAATGCGTGATCGCGCCTCCTTGCAATGCGGTGAGGCCTTGGGTATCAAAGCTCCACGCAGCTTCCTCGCCTCTATTCAACTTACTTAAACTCGGATTGATTCCGGAGGGTTTGCTCAGATTGTAACGAATTCCCTTTCGAAGGATTAGAAGTCGGTCTAGAAACAATCTAAGTGAAGCCATCATGCTTTTTGTTTGCTAGAAATCGCAGGTTTTTTGTGGTCGAGTCGGCCTTGTTTGTGTTTGTGTAGAATTCCCTTGCAGTTAGGATGTCAAACTGGTATTATAACAACCAATACAATAATTATCCAACCGAACAATATGGACATTACTCTTTTTATGACCATAGTGTGAATAGTGGTAGGGGGTCAACGCCAATCTTTTGAAGGTTATGGGTCATACCATGGTGAGCCCAATTACTATCCACACGTGCATCGTTCCAAATACCACCCTTGAAAATAAGTCTTACGAGCAAAACGATCCTCCAATTTCTTTAGAAGAGTCTCTCAAGAGTTTCAATGAGTCAACACGAAGTTTCACTTATTTATGAAAGAGACTTATAATATTCCGCGACTTCGGTGTTTAAGAGTCCGTAGATCCTCTCCCCGCAGGGATGGTAACGGGTTTGGTTTCAACTAAGATATCTCTAGAAGAGTCCCTCAAGCAATTTATAATAAGAGAGTACAAATAGGATTGTGGAAAAATTTGCTCAAGATAGTCTTAAATTCCAATATAGTGTTCCAAATACCACCCTTGAAAATAAGGACAATTATTTACATAATCAAGATGACGAGGATAAAATTGGTAACACTACTTGTCTAGATGAGGTTCAACCATTTTCATGTTATGATTATGATGAGGATAGTGTTGATGAAGAATTTGAAATCAGTAGGCATAGTGATCAGGAATTTGTTACTCCAATTGAGCTTAATGATGATAATATTTCTAGTTCAAATCCAAATAATTTTAATAATTATTCACCTATTCAAAAGGATGAGGATTTGACTAGAGATACCCCGTTTTAGACGATGTAGTATTTCCTTTTGATTACGAAGCCAATGATGGTTTAGAGGAACGAGTATATTTTGAGTCTAGCGATTTAGAAACAATAGACTTAGAAAAGAAAATGAACTCGTAGAGATGAGTGAGGATGTACCTGACTTAGAAGAATCAATTGACCATTTTCGGGAATCGAGATGACCTTGAAATTAGGGAAGTTGTGACTAGTCTTTCTAGAGACACCTTTGAAAACTCTAAGTTTGGGGGTGATTATCATTCTCCATGTGCTTTAACTCTTAAAAAAAGTCCCTAACTTGGGACTTGACATATGTTCCTCAACCATTTTAAAAGATTATCATCATACACTTTTTCCGAACCTAGTTGTGTCCATAAAGAAGTTCGGTTGTTAGAAACCCATCCTCTGGTTGATGTGGTTAACCCGTGCTATGATACCACGATTGACTTTGTTTTCCCACAAAAACCTTCCTTCCAATTGTGGGAACATATAAGATGTGTCAATTATTAAGTTTTGAGACTAAACCTAATTACTTTAGCATATTAGGGTCGACACATTTGCTTAAGATTGACCACTACCGTGGTCAATCAACTCGTATGAGTCAAGTCTCGATTGACTTCGAGGATCCGCAATTATTTAGGTTATTATTATGTGCTTCTAAGCTTTTATTTGAGTTTTTCCGGACTCTAGAACCTAAACATTCGGATTCAACTTTTGAGGAAATGCAACCCATGAAAATATGTTATCTAGATCCAGTTATAGAACTCCGAACTCCGAACCACAACTAGATGTAGTTGTCTTAAACAGAAACTATACAAGGGTGTGTTTTCTTTGCTAATTTTCTTGGGATGTTGCAGATTCCTTTTACTTGTGATAGCCCTATTTGGTTTTGGGGATCCACAATTATTCCTATTATTACTTTATGATTCTATGAGGTGACTAATTCCTTCGATGTCCTGGTCAAGACTTTAAACTTAGCACTTCTTGGGAGGTAACCCATGCTCTTGCAACACGGTAATATCTTTCCTTACTCTTTTCTTCAAGTGGTGACAATTTCTCATTGTTCATGCTTTTAATTTCATCTTTAGAACATTGAGGACAATGTTAGATTTAAGTTTGGGGGTGGGGAAGAAACTTCTTGTTAGTTTTTAGTTGCAATAAATAAACTCCAGAGCCTAGAAATTTAAGTTTATTAAGGTCGGCACTAACCAATCTAAGTGGATGGAAGCATTTTGGTTGTAGGAGTTGAGGAACCAATCTGATTAGATGGAAACGTCTAGAAGAGTCTATTCATAAAAGCACAGAGCTCAGGTGTTAGAAAAGAAAACATGATAGTTTCGCCATATCCTCGTGATGGAAACATCGAAAGAATCCTGATCACTTCTTTTTCTTTTTCTTTTTCTTTTTACCATTGCTAGGGTGAAATAGAGTGACTGAGATGAAAAAAAAAATTGAGACCGGACCACTAGACCAACCGGAATAAATACAATAAAGTCAATCACTGGTACCCTTGTATATGCCAGCTGAGTTGACCTAGAGTTAGGATTATCGATCACTGGTTCCCTTGTATATGCCAGTGTGTTGATATTAGTCCGCACCGGTATCTCGACCATTAGGATAGGTTCACCTTAGTTAACATCATCCACGTTTTTCTCTACATCCATCTTCTTAATCTACCCATGTGATTGGTTGACTCAGGTTTATGATGTCTAGAAACTATCCGAGTAGAGCTAGATCACTTTATATGAATTTTAGTATGCTTGAGTGCAAACTCGTGTACATCAATTGGAATTTCGCATCGTGGTACTTCCTCCTCGTAGTCAATAAGTATGCCAACCAAGGAGATTCTTTAGTGCCTTCCAAGGTTCTGCGTAGATAGCTAGGGTGCTGGTAAAGGTTTTGTGGGTACACCTCTGTAAACCCTCCGGAGACAACACTCCGCCACTAGGGCCACCTAGGGGTTCAAATGATTTTTATTTTCTAGAATAAATTTGCTCGAGGACTAGCAAATAATAAGTTTGGGGGTATTTGATAGACGCATTTATGTGTCTAATTTGTCCTCAATGTTTCGTATTGTTAGTACTCGTTCTTGTCCTTATTATGGTGTTTTGTGCGTTTGTAGGTATTTTTTGGAAATAAAGATTGTTGGAAAATTCGGCTCGAAAAGTTGCTCGGAACACCCCCGGAGGACATTTGATATTCGGACTCCCACTTTGGATAAGGGGTAACACAATTACTAAGGGGCACCCAATTGATATTCGCACCCCCGGCTGTTGGATAAGGGGTGACCTTCTTCTCCATTTCAAATCCTGTTTTTGGCGGGAAAATCTGGTTTCAAAGAACCCGGAAATTAGGGTTGCGATTTTGAAGTCAGTTCTCGTGAGACTAAATGGCTGAGATTGTTTGGGTAGCTTTCTTTGGACCTAAAAGAGCTGGTATAGGCCTTTTGTTCGACAGATTTTAGGCTGGATAATCCTATAGAAGAAATCGAGCAAAGCACGTACACGAGGGAGTTTTCACGGGTTTGCATGAGTTTTGGAGTTTTTGAACGTGTTATGTGCATGATTGTTGGCTCGAGCAACCACCAGGAGCGTGTAAGAGATAAACAAGGATATATTTCATCTGTCAGACGCGTGCAGGAAACAAAAAAAGGAAAGAAAATATATTTTCTTCACTGCCGAGTGATGACAGATTATTTTGAGTTATTGCGTGTGATTCCTTTGTCCTGTTGGGTATAAAAGAGGAGTAGGGGATGCGTACAAGGGGGATGGAGAGTTTGGGAGGTTTTAGAACACTACAAGAGCAATAAAAATCGAGTTGCAGAAACTGCCATTGCTGCTGCTGCCAAGAACACGAAGAACATCAACGCACAGGGAACCGTCGTTTTTCAACAGTGACAACGACACTTAATCGTGGGTCGTAATAAGGAAGACAGACTTAAAAGCAACAGTAACAGTCCTTTGTAACAGTGTTTGCAACACTTATAATCGTTGCAAACACCCGATTTTATCATTTTCTCCATTTTATCATTTGTACACCTCCTTTGGGCAATAAAAATAATTTTTGAGCGTGTTTCCAACATGATGAGCTAGACCCCATTACTGGGACGACGGAGGAAGACGAATTTCATACATGGGTGATTTTAATTAATTCTTTTTATGACTTTTGCACTAATTAAAAATTGAATTATGATTTGATTAAATTAGTTATTATTTTATTAGATGGGTCATGCTTGCTTAAATGTTTGATGTCCCATGCTTACGATTTATAACTAATATTTTGAGAATTAACTTTGGCAAAAATAAGAGTCCATGTTTTTATTTGTTGAGCTATAATTGTTAAAAGAATTAATATTTGAACCTTTTGTTATGAGTTTGGCCGAATCCTGAGTCCCAGCCCATCTCTTCATCTTGTGACAATATTTGTATATATTTTTCTTTTATTTTCTTTTATTAATTCTTAAAATCAATCTCGTCAAGTCCGAGTGAACGATAACCCTTCTTACTACAACATCATTGAAAAATATCCATCAGTATCATGCTGGAAAAGAGGCTAAGAACCTCCCACTGTGGTCGTAATATTGATAGGGTAAAACGTGGGAAGAAGGAACTAGCCCTAATCACAGAAAGTACTCCCAAGGTGTAGAGAGTTTTATGAGAAGTAATGGTGGGTTAATGATATATCAATAGGTGTGCCCTCTTTCCCCTTTTATAATGACCATCTTATGAATAAGTGCCCATAAGATTAACATATTATTAAACTACCATTTCCCTTTCCTTAAGTTAATACTAAACCCTAAGAGGTTTTCTTGTTGGGCTGAAGCCCAACCAACTTAATGTGGTCTTGGATGGACTAGAACTATCCCATCCTAATGGGTTAGGCCTAGTCCCATAGTCTCTCCATCCTAGGGACCTGAGGGACCGTGAATAGGTTAAGGGGCCATCTATTTTAGGATTGGTTATTTTCATGTATCAACATTTGTCGAAACAAATCTCATGGATATAGATATTTCCATACTCAACAAGTAATTCCAAATCATCAAATGGGTGAGGGTCACTTCTCCACTTCTTAATTTTCCTCGTTTTGATGGCTTTTCTTGACTAACCCTAGAGCTTGGGTCGAAATGCAAGAAATATCATTTTATGAAATCTTGGCCCATCTAATGAATGTTTGGTTGGGAAATAAACTCCATTTTTGAAAACAGAAAAAGAAGGATTTATCCTTTTATTATCAATGGCAAAAGAGGTATGTTTTCCCTTTGCAACTTTTCTTTTATATTTGCTTGAGTTTGTGAAATTTTTCAGATTTTAGGTCATGAAACTAGATCAAACAAATCAATCTTCTTCTCGGGATGAATTCCATTGGCCGGTTCTCCTATTTGAGGAGTTAAAAGTAGGTCACTTTCAATGGAGCCTCTAGACTAACCAAGAAGACCCAAGAGCTGGAAGGCTGGACAGAGCTTTTCTTTGTCTGACTTCCTAAAGTTCATTTCCCGATTAGCCACTTAAGAAGATTTTATTATCTCTTCTTGGTGTGCAAGTTGAGGCAGACGAACTCCAACCATGTCTTCTCTTCTTGTTAATACTTCCTTGATTAAAGATATGGGTTACTTATTATACCTTCTGCATTTTAACTTATTGAAAATTATACTTTTTTTGATTTTTGATTTTTTTTCTTGAAAAGGTTCACTTACATTTAATCTTTATTTAACTCTTTTTGTTTTCTTTCGCTGCATTAATAAAGAAATAATAATAAATTAATTGGCTAACATTATAAAAATAATTTATATTCAAGTTAAAAAGAGAAATCATGTATTTGAAATTAAGATTTTAACATCAAATGAATTGATTAACCTCAAGAACAATCCATCCCGGGCACTGAGTTAAAATATGGCTACCCTTTCCCTATTTGGATGGCCCCTCTTCTCTCGAAGGTGTTTGGTTCTTCAAGACTACTTGATCAAAATCGTAAGTGTATTGTTTGCCTCAATCTTTCTAACCCGATTTCTTCGTACTTTAGTATTGGGAAGATTTTATTATTTTGATTTTCAATTCTCTGTTCCTCCTTTCTCGCACTCCCACTTCGATTTGGTTGCCCTTGTCGTTTCTTTAGGTCATGATAATGTTGTAGGAGAATTTAACAAACTAGATCAAACAAATACGATTTTGGATTATCAAGAACAATTTGAGGAGTTAAAAGCCTTGATGTTAGCTAAGAATGCATCATTGACTGAAGATTATTTCATTCATAGCTTTATTAGTGGACTATAAGAAGATATAAGAATGGTGGTGCAAATGTTTACTCCTACTACTTTACAGCAAACTATTTTTCTAGCTAGGAGACAAGAATGTATCATAAACAAGTCTGTTAAAACTCAACCAAGATTTTCAAACAGATTTACTTATAGGGGTAAGACATTAACAGTTTCCAACAAATTTTCAAATCTGACTCCCTTAGGCACTACACCAACTGTTACTAGTCCTACCACAAGTCCTAAAATACATCTTGTGAAGAAACTTACTTATGCTAAAATGCGTGCATAAAGGAAGACGGGACTATGCTACAATTGCGATGAATTATACACAAAGGGTCATAACTGTCGAAAGCAATAATTGTATATGATAGTGGTTGATGATGAAGAGGGTATGTATTTTGTTGAAGTAGGAGAGGGATCTCGTCCAACAATTGTAGAACTGGATGAGAAAATGGAAATATCAGTATATGCATTAACATGTAACATTTCTCACACTACCATAAAGATTAGAGGATAAGTAAAGAAACATGAATTGACTATTCTAATAGACAGTGACAGTACTCACAGTTTTCTCGACCCCTCACCTTCCAAACAGAGTGGTTACACTATACTTCCAACCCAGAATTTACAGGTCACAATAGCAGATGGAAATAAATTGATGAGTCAAGCTAAATGTTTCGGGTTCACTTGGGTTCTGCAAGGCCACACATTTTCTCATGACCTTCACCTTCTTGAATTTTGTGGTTGTGATATGGTTTTGGTGTTGATTAGATGCGAGAATTGAGCCCAATGATGTTTGACTTCAAAAAGCTGACGATTAAATTTCAACACAAAGGTAAGGATATTGAATTGGTAGGTCATAAGGAGGAAGAAGCTCATGTCTCTCTCATGTCATCCAGAGCATATCAGGGACTGCTTCGAAGTGGTGAACCAGTTTTGCTTGGTTAGTTGTCCTCCATATCGGGTACAACTACTTCAAACAATATTGTTGCTCCAATTAATAAAGTATTAGAAGAGCATTTCGGAGACTGCTTCGAAGTCAAGCATTTTGGTCCAACCTTTTTAAGAAATCCTACTCAGGAAGATGTTTAAAGAATAACTGCAGAAAACACCACGAGGGGTTTTCCAGGAATGCTAGGTAGTCTTGATTGCATGCACAAGACGTGGCATGTGTGTCCGGTTGAATGGGAAAGAGGCCAATATAAGGGTCATTATCCAAAACCAACTGTAATTTTGGAAGCTTCAGCTACTTATGATTGTTGGTTTTGGCATGGTTTTTTTGGATTCCCTGGTTCAAATAACGATCTCAACATTTTGTATAAGTCACTATTGTTTGAAGATCTTAAGCATGGGATCGCGCCGCACTGTAATTTCACCTTCAATGGTCATGACCACACTCAGGGTTATTATCTAGCAGACGACATCTATCCAGAATGGTCAACTATGATTCAAGCTTATAGTCAGACCGGTTTTGGACCGACGACTTCGAAGGATAAGAAATACTTTAACGCCCAACAAATGAAATGCGGAAAAGATGTTGAATGCGCTTTTGGCATACTGAAAAGGAAGTTCGCCATCATAGTTGAGCCGACACACTTTTTTGATCTTCAATAAATGAACAAAATTATGTTGACTTGCATCATTCTTCATAACATGGTCATTGAAGAAACCAGACGTGACCCAATCTGGACTAGTTTTCCATATGAAGATTTGAGGCCAAGGCTTGTGGTGCGGCATGGGCATCCGGCAACAGAATATAGACTTGCCACTGACAAAATCCAAAATTGGGGACTACATGGACAACTAAGAGAATATCTAACTAAGCACCTTTGGGCTTTAAAAGGAGCAATAGACAATGCGCGGGTGCGGGGCAGAGGCAGATAGATGTTATTTTTCAATTTAGTGTTGTTTATTTTAATTAATGTGTTATTTAATTTAAAGTTGTTTGTTTTTAACTAAACGAGTAAACTTAAAATTAAAAAATAAACTTAAAAAAAAGTAAAATTTTGAATCTTCGTTTTCTTCGAAACGTCTTCTTCCATTGCATTTAAATTAAACATTTTGCGTAGTCCATACAACAAGTTGTCGTGCAAAAAAAGAATTAAAATCAAGTGTTTTTCTTATCAAATAAATTTGTAAAAAAACAGTCATTCTTGTAAAAGATAAAGCCATCTATAAGTGTTGGATACTCCTCACTTGTTTTTGTAGCTCCCATTACCGAGGCATCATGATGGTGAGTGTTACTTCGACATTCTCATACTGGCCAGGCCCTCTCGGTGTGTTATGCCCGATTGAGCCCCTCTCGGTGTGTTAAGTTTGTCTAGCCCGATTGAGACTTGTCTCGGGATTCCACCATATCCATTTCCATCACCCCAAGCGTATGGAATTATTCATTATTGAATAGATGGAGGGTTCAAGGAGAGGCATGTCAAACTTGTTTATCTTAAGATCCATGAAGTGTTTCCATCTTCTCGGTGAAAGATGAGTCCAGTCATTCACCGTTCTATCAAGTTGCTTTATACACTTCCCAAAGCAATCCAAATACCACCTACTCTTTGGAGTGATCGACCAAAGGCCAGGCCAAGGGACGGTTTGTCTTGGAGCAGCGTCTTCATCTCAAAATTTACGTTCCAGCTTTCTTGGGAAAGTAGACATGGAGCGGTGAATGCCATCAAACATGTTCGGTCCTCTCAAAGCCCTTCCCAACCAAGGCGAAAGTGATGCCTTCTAAGTTGACTTGGTTATACAGCCACAGTCGGGAGTTATTTGGTTAGTGAGGCGTTACCCATCACTCCACACCACAATCCTAAAATACGATACTTCCAAGTATCGACTTTACGAATTTATTGATTCGACATTACATGCTATCTTTCGTGGATCCACGATCCACTTTCTTTATCAATCATGTCACAAGGCGGGGATACATCTTTGGGGTATTGATGCGGCGGTTTACGTGCAGCGTGGTGTGTCGGGGGAAGTCATGGATGGGCAAGGCGGGTTGAATGAGGCTTGACTTGTATAAATAGGTTCTCATCAACAACACAAGTTCGGAGCGAGACAGAAAAACCAGAGTGTTAATACAAATCGTATTCAAACACCGAGCACACTTGCATCATTACAAGTCATAAGCAAGCCAACACCTTCACAATCTCAACACCTTCTTAAGCTTCCCTCCTAAGATCAACCCCATCTCCTTCACTTTGTGACCCGAAACAAGTTTTCTTAGTTTTAGGCCGGACTTGCAGTTGAGACTTCATATGTTGTTTGTTTAAGGTTTAAATTCATTCCTCATCCACACCCCAAATTACAAATTCTACGGGAGTAGTTTTCACCCTTAAACAATTGGCGACCACGGTGGGAGATTGATCTCTCGGTTACAAAAAATCAGATTCTCAATTCTTCGGTTTTTCGTCTCACGATGTACCACTCACAGTCATGATCGAGATATCATGGAGCATAGCTGGAATCTTGACAAATCAAGCCGAGGTAGGTCACAGACAGAAGAAAGACTTGTCAGGAGTACTACGATATAAAGAAGAAGCATTACCTTCCAACCATCTTGAGAGGAGAAATCAATCGTTTTTCACTCGGCGGTGACATTACGACACCTTCCACATCCATTTACTTAGGAAAACGATGCTCATCAAATCTTCCAAATTCATCTCTTTATTCCACATCAAAGCCACGGGGAGACATCCCAACATCCGCTACGCGGAAAAGCCGGACTTTTTCCCCTTCCCGATGAAGAAGATTACCTCCTTCTAAATGGAATACCCCGTTGTCTCGTTGATCAAGGTTATGGACAGAAGTCTGTCGTCACTGCACCGGTTCCTTCATCACCCCACCGGTGAATGCAACGCTTTGAAGCCATTCGGGGAAAGCTTGGTTCGGAGGATGGTTAAGGAAGTTAGTGCGGAGGATTTTTTTTCTTAGAGAGGCTACCCTAGGTTTAATACAAGTGAGGCTTCAAAAGCAAGTAAGTTTTACTCCAATTTTACAAGAAAGATAGTTTAGAATTCCTTGGCATCCGCACATGGAGAAGAGGCTTCAAATCTTTTGTTTCCATCCGTACCTCCTTTTTGTTGGATTTCATGTCAATCATTCATGACCAAGATTTTTCATTTAACATAATCCACTTTCAAGAAGGTTATCAAAAACTATCTCAAAATAAACTTGTTCAATTACCTACTCAAAACCGAGAAATCAAATTACGAAAGAAAATCCTCACTATCACTCAAAAGAAAAAGCATCTAGAAGAAAAGCAAGTATATAGCACGAATACTTCAGGAAACTCCTTCAAACAACTCATCCTTCTGGGCAAGAAATCTTTCATCCTTTGGAGCACGGCTGCTTCATCTTGACTCCTCGGACGGCTAATGGCACTTCAGTCTTGACCATCTCCTCGAAACTGTTCGACCAGTCGTGATGCTCATCCCTTGGATAAGTAGATAAAGCTTCTTGGACGCGATTGACCAATGCAAGACGACTTTGAGTTTCGTGGTGGTAGCTGTGACCGTGAACTTTTTGGCACGGATAAGGAATAATAAAGGAGGATCGAACAAAGCCCAGGAGGGCTATCTTTGAAAGTTGCAAGAGGCCTTTCCGGAAGGTCACCATAGCCATATTGTCGGAACACAGTGGGGATGGGTTTCAAGGGAGTCGTCTCGAAATCTCTTACATTCACTTAGGCATTCGCTCTGGGTGATTTCCATCATGCCCGATCATAAGGGAAAGCCTTGTTCAACCGAGCTCGCGTCATCCATGTCATGGTCGGAGAGGAGCGGTTTCGCCAGACTTCTCAACATGGATCCTTTCTCATTTTGAATGCGTGCCAACCTTGTGAAAGCATTATCTTTGAAATTCACGATTTCAATCAAGGATCGTTTAAAATTTACACTGGAGAAATGCAGAACCGACGGGAAGAAATTTAAATACTGTATATTGGAAGAATTGAGGATTACCGGACCATGCTTGCCTCTTGGAGGTCTCTCTCTGCAGGGACTACAATCCTGGCCCCCTGCTTCTCGAACGTCAGAAGATGGTTCACCACGAGGGATCTGTCACAACACTCTCCGAGAATCCTGAAAAACCAACGGTTGCCTCCTCCAAATTCCTTGGCTTTGGTTTTCTCCCAAATAGGGCCATTGCAATTATATTAAAAGTAATTTTGAATAAACGATTGCATTTAAATTAAACTTAACTACTAAAAAAGAATTAAAATCAGTTATCAATATTGTATTCATCTTCGTTTTCTTCTGAGGCATCATCTTCGTCTTCTTCCACATTCTCATACTGGCAAGTTTGTCGAGAGACTTGTTGTTCCACCATATCCATTTGCGTAGTCCATACAACAAGTTGTCGTGCATTCATTATTGAAGTGTTCAAGGAGAGTAGCTTGTTTATCTTAAGATCCATGAAGTGTTTTTCTCGTGAAAGATGACTTTTTCGAAGTTGCTTTATAGCAATCCCACGGTCCCTGGTTCTATCTCTTCTATCTTCATCTCGAATTCCTTGTGCTCAGCATAGTTGAACTCGTTTGAACCTCCTTCTAATAATGCTCGTTGGGGTTTAAATTAACTCTTCTCGTTTTTCACCCATAAACGCTTTTCCGAAGTTGCTTTTCCGACCCCCTCCTCTTCTTCTCTTCACGTTGGTGTTAACGTTTAGATTGGAGTTGTATTATTCCTGACTACTTGGAGACCCAGTATATGGAGATCCAGTTCCTTCAGGTGAGGAAGCAGGCACACCATTCAAAAATCTGCGAGATTGGACCATGTGGTGATCTTGCAGGCACTTGATTACCTTCCAGCAAGTATGGATTACACTTGTTAAGCACCCTCAAAATGGTGAAACAAGTTTCATGTTGGAAACTCGTTCTGTGGGATCTTTTCTACTCTTCCCGAAATCTTCGTTCCACTTCTGGTTCACCTTCACCACTTTTTTTGTTGCGCCACATTTGCATGATCAAAGTTACGTATTCACTAACGGATGCTGAAATTGTGTGAAAACGATGAGACAACCCTTCGGCATCACGATCATTGATGTTACCAGTTTCTTCACAAAATTTTTGTAAAATCGTTCCATAAAAAGTATTCTTTTCTTGATACATACCATTGATTTGATCTAATGTAAATAATACATAATTCCTACAAATTGACTCGTCTTCATCCATCGTATACTTGACACCACGGATTCTTGTGTTTCTTGGTTGTGATTCTTGTGTTTCTTGTTTTTATTCTTGTTGTGATCGTTGCGATGCGGATGCCATATTTGTTAGAAATTAAATTTATAGAGATTTTTCTGGTAGATTGAGTTGATATGAATAGTTATGTTTGAAATAAAGGAAAAGTGAGTTTTGAGATGGTATGAAATTATGAAATTTTAAGGTAGAGATAAAGAAGGTGTGAGTTTTAAGTTTGAAGATGAGGTAAATTTATAGGGGAATAAAAGGAATAACAGCCGTTGGATGACGAGATTGGAAAGTAACCGTTGGCGGTTTTGGATCACACGCTGGAGAATTCACTTCAGACGCTGGCGTGTGAAGGAAACACTGGCGGTTTTGGATCACACACCAGCATTTCTGGAACACACACCAGCGTATTTGGTTCAACCGCCCGATTTTCCATCAAGCACTCGTGATATCTACGGCCTCACTCAACAAACCCTAAAATTTGTTGGTTTGCCAATCCGTTTTTCATGTTTGTTGAGTCCATAGTGGGAGAAAAATGAACGAACTACAAGTTTGTTGAGTCCATAGGAAATGCTCTTATCTACTTTTAATTAATAATTTTGTTCATTCTTGTAGTGTGCATTTAGTTAGTCAACATTACATCTCTTGCAAAATGTTGTCTCAGTTGATGTGAATTATCGACATATGAGTAAAATTAGCAATAGAAAAACATTACAGATGTAGTGGTGGAGGATAATCGTGCAATTGATCAGGAGGTGCTAACTACACCGGCGTGGGAGTTTTTTATGCGTATGAAGGTAAACTAGTTGTTTTTTTTTTGTTACTATACAAGCATATATAATAGACATTTTGTGGATTTTTGTTAGTTGGGGGAACAGAAATATGAGGGCTCAACAACCTGACCCAAAGTACATGGTTAGGAAGCACTACGGTTTGTTGTTTTGGCATATCTGCGGTTATGGATATCATTTTTTCAGTTTGTGTACAATGAATTGTCTTTCATATGTAGTTATGCATGGTTAGCATTAAAGAATGTTAATAGTCAGGCATGCTTCTTGATTTGCAATGACAGACTTAAGACATTGAGTTACTAAATTCGTAATTCATTGCTCTGTTGTATGTTAGCTCTAGCTTATAATCGCAATATTTAGAAAACCAAAACAATTTAATTAAAGTGATTAAGCGAATCAGGAGTTTATGCCTACTTATTACTGAAGAAGAAGTAGATGACATGGAAGAGACATTGTCGAAGCTGGTTATTGGAGGTGATTACTAGGATAAATCTAAATTTATCCACGGAGTACATAAGATGCACCTGAGTACAAAATATTACAAGTGCTTAGTAGGATAAACCTAGATTTATCCGCGAAATACGCAAGATGGAGTGCATAATGTATATTATGACGAGAAATAGGCTTTGGCCTTGTTGCACCCGAGTGCATAATATATATTTTTTTGATTCTAATAAGAAAAATATTTTGGCCAGGTTGCACCTGGATGCATAGTGCATATTCATATAGAAAATAAATTTTGGCCAGGTTGCACCTAGGTGCATAGTGCATATTTTTATATGAAATAAATTTTGGTCAAGTTATACCTGGGTGCATAGTGCATATTTTTATAGGAAATAAATTTTGGCCGGGTTGCACCTGGGTGCATAATGTGTCCTCGGCTTGGTTTAAAATTATTTATTTATTTTCGAATTTCATATCAACATTAGATCTTGTTTTGTAGAGATTTTCGAGCCATTTCCAAAAAATATAAATTTTATTAAAATCCGACTTATATTCCGGAAGTTAAGACCTTTCTCGCCGTTAATTTTAAATTAGAGAAAGAAAATAAATATGAGAGAGAAAAGGATATGATAAAGAATAAAGTTTAGAATCAAAGGTATATATGACTAAATTTTCTTGTGTTTTTATTCACCCAGACCTATATTTTACAAATCCATTACTCCCGCACTTTATAGATTTTGGGCAAATGACTCATTTTCCGACTTGACAATGGATTTAATAGATATGGCAGCATCAACACTGCTTCTATTTTACTGTATAGGCCTTTGAATCAACTATCAAACAAGAAACAACTTCCTCTTTTTTTGGGTGCAAACATTGACTTAATTATATAGCAGTAAAAGCTACAAATTGTTTATCCTTATTGATCCAAGAAAAAATATCAGGAGGAAAAGAATTGTAAAACTTAAAATTAGAAGTTGCAACTCTAGCTTTCTTGGCTATACAATCTGCAGTTCCTTTGTTAATCCTTTTAACTGATTTAAAAGACCATAAAGGCTTATCTGAAAGAAACTGAATATCCAAAATAAAACTATGGTTTTGTCTAATGAACACTCAAGGAAGCTTCACTGACAGACTTTGTTAAAAGTTTGTTGTCTGATTCAAAAATCACATTCCCATAGTATAAGGATGTAGCCCAAAATACTGCACCTTTCAACGGCATGCATTCAAGTTGCTTCACCTCATGATCAGCATTCAGTCTTCCATCAAAGTATGATCCTTTTTTCTCCAAGACATGTATCTACACATTCACGAATGAAATTAATTTTCAAGAAATCAATATCTGGTGGATCTCAGAATTGATCTTGAGCATTTAACTAATTATTATTTTCAACTTGCACCCTCATACGTTGTATTTCAGTATCTGATTGAACTAATGGCATCATTGGTGGAACAACTGAGTCAAATCTGTGTTCCTCATCTTCATCAATCTCATAACAAATAAATATACAACCTCCCAGTCACTATCCTCATCTCCCAATCTAAATCTATTTTTACTAAGCCAACAATTGGGGCATGCAAACTGGTAATTGTTCTTCTTGTTTTTTTTTATGGAATAGTAAAATCGCTCCCATCAGAACTTTGCTCAAGCACCATACTTTTCTTAGAATCCAAAGTTTGTTTAGCTTAGTATTCATCAGACTTTTATTGTTGAGATTCGGCCTATGCGACTCTGGCTGCCTCTTTCTTAGATTCTTCTGCTTTAGATGTTCTCTCAAACAAGATGATATATCTCATCATATTACATTTTCATAAAGTTACAACCTTTCTATTCATTCAATGTTGTGCAACATTTAGCAGCAACACTATCATTTTATATCCAGTTACATGTTCATATCCAGCTACACACAAAAAATCCAAGTACCAAAAAGAAAAAGAAAAAAGCTTAATGAACACAACTTTCCCCTATATCATCTCCTGCATTTTCAGTTTCCATTGCCACAACAAAAACAAAATGATTCAAACTTACCATTTTCCTAAGTTGAGGCTTACTCGTTATACCCATCACTCGTAATCGGAATCATTTGATTCTGATTTCTCAGAACACTCTTTCTCCTCATCAGAACACTCTTCCTCCTCATCAGACCACGCTTCCTTCTCATCAGACCCCTCTTCCTCCTCATCAGACCCCTCTTCCTCCTCATCTTCATCTGACTCATCCGCTTCAGAATCGGTCTTTTGGGCAAAAATTTCCTCATTAATCCCAAGAATCTCATCTTCGCGAAACTCCTCAAGTGTATGTTCTAGGTAAGATGCAGCTTGGTCTTCTACAATCGCCATTTCCAGTGAATCTGGAGTGGGTGTATCACTGACATGACCAACATCAACAACTGGAATTTCATCTTCGGCAGCACTTGCATCACTATCGTGCGGCCCATATTCTTTTGTCTCTGTCGCCTTGATCTCCTTCATTTCCGCCAACCTCATCATTTTCTCCTGCACTGAGTAGTATTTTTCCTTCTCTTCTTCATCTTTGAAGGGATCAAGAAGACGCTTCTTTGGAAAAGTCACTATCGGTTTCTCTTGTACTTTATTTTACGCAACATGCATTTCTTCCCAGAGATGATGGAGTTCAATTTCACTCAACAAGTCACTTACTCTCTTTTGTACTTTCTGGAGATCATCCTTGGTCATCTTCCCAATCATCTGCATAGTGGCGGATAAGCTTTCTTGTCTTTCCCTCTCTTCCAACTCTTTCAATTGTTGCTCTTCAGTCATGGGAGCTTTACCCTTTCGTCTGCGTCGATCATCATCACCAGCCATATTTGATTGATTTGATTTAGAAAAAAAAAATCAGAGAACAGTTATCTCCCTCTACAAATTTTCTCTCTGAAATTATTTGCTCTCTGACCCTTTGGTTTCCCCTGTTGATCCCCTTATAAAGTATTCTAACCTAAAAGACACAACTTGATTCAGAATGAGAATAAACTCTAAATTCATGCAGGGTCACGCCTATTCCCTAGACAAAGCTTTAATCAGTAATATAACCTGACAATAATAACTGCCAATTTTGGTCTGAATTCAAGCGGTTTTGTGGTTGAAAACTTGAATGTGAAATTTGTAACGGTACCCCTAGATATAAAGAGTAATAAACGCCTATAAAAGGTAATTTGGTCATTTTCACCGCCGCCGGACAAATTAACTTCCACCGCCGCCGGATGAATTTGCTTCCACCATCCTTGGAAAATTTGCTTTACGAGGTAAATTTGCTTCCACATCAAATAGGAAAAATTGCTTGCGTTGGAAACTTTGTTTCCACCGTCGCCGGTAAATTTGATTTCTCCGGAAATTTGCTTCCAGCATCGCCGGTAAATTTGCTTCGCCGGTAAATTTGCTTTCACCGTCGTCGGAAAATTTGCTTCCACCGTCGATATATATATATATATATATATTTATTATTATATAGATGTGTGTGTATGTGTATGGTAATCTTGTAAGCTGGGTTCAATAATAGGTTGCAGTTTCATCGAATCTGATATTTGACTTCTCTAACCTAACCTGAAAGAGAACATTGGGTCTGTATATGGTAATCTTGCAAGCTGAGTTCTATAATAGGTTGCAGAATCCACTCAAGATCCATATAATCTAGTATTTGACTTCTCAAACCTAACCTGGACGAGAACACTAGGTTTGTATATGGTAATCTTGCAAGCCGAGTTCAATAATAGGTTGCAGTTTCATTGAATTTGATATTTGACTTCTCAAACCTAACCTGAAAGAGAACATTGGGTCTGTATATGGTAATCTTGCAACCTGAGTTCTATAATAGGTTGCAGAATCCACTCAAGATCCACCAATCGATATTTGATTCTCAAACCTAACCTGGACGAAAACACTTGGTCTGTGTATGGTAATATTGCAACCTGAGTTCAATAATAGGTTGCAGTTTCATCGAATCTAATATTTGAATTCTCAAACCTCACTTGGACGAGAACATTGGGTCTTTATATGTTAATCTTGCAAGCTGAGTTCCATAATAGGTTGCAGAATACACTCAGCATCCATCCAATTTGTTATTTGACATCAAAAACCTCACCTGGACGAGAACATTGGATCTATATATGGTAATGTTGCAAGCTAAGTTCCATAATATGTTGCAGAATCCACTCAGGATCCATCGAATTTGATATTTGACTTCTCAAACCTAACCTGGAAGAGAACATTTGGTCTGTATATGGTAATATTGCAACCTGAGTTCTATAATAGGTTGCAGAATCCACTCAAGATCCATCGAATCTTATATTTGACAACTCAAACCTCACCTAGACGAGAACACTGGGTCTGTATATGGTAATCTTGTAACCTGAGTTCAATAATAGGTTGCAGTTTCATCGAATATGATATTTGACTTCTCAAACCTAACCTGAAAGAGAACATTGGGTGTGTATATGGTAATCTTGTAACCTGAGTTCTATAATAGGTTGCAGAATCATCCAATATGATATTTGACATCAAAAACCTCAATTGGACGAGAACATTGGGTCTGTATATGGTAATCTTACAACCTGAGTATGCCTCGTTTTGTTTCCGATTATGTGTTTGACCACAAATTTGACCACCTTGACCACAAATTTGACCAACTTTACCTCGAACAGGACGCCTTGGACCTAGATATTTTGAGAGAAAAAGCAAATCTCTCCTCAATTATTGTACTCTTATCTCTTGTCTAAAACTTTTGGCTCTCAAATTTCATTTCCCCCTCACTTTCCCAATCTAATAACTCTTTTGATATCCATTTCCTCACAAATTTGAAACCCTATCTGATTTCCCTCTTAAATTTCATTTCCCTCCTCTGACTCAATAATTTCAACTCTCCTCATGTTTTATTAAAAGAGTGAGACGAAGAACTCAGCCCTTTTTCCCATCTTCATTCAACTCTAAAGAGTGAGACAAAGAACTCTGATACCTCTTTACTCTCATCTTTCACTGTATCTCATTCAATCTCAAGGTGTTTTCTTTGTGCCTTTTATCTACGAATAGATTTATCAAAATTGTTTATTTTTCTCCTTTAGGGTTTCAATTTATTTAATAGATATGTATGAAGATCACTTGTATGTTTTAGATTTGTATTTTTCCCTTTAAAATTAGGTTTTTACTGGTTGTAATCTCAATAGATTTTAACAAGATATATATTTTCGATTTGTTGTTGTTGTTGTTGTTGTTTACTGCTTAACATCCATACTGTTTACTGCTTAGCATCCATGTGTAATGCCTTTCAATAGATTTCTGCTTCACATTTAAGGTTTACTGATTTTTAGTGGTTTTCATTTTCTTCCAATAGTTTGTTCTAATCTATATTCTCTATATGCTGATGTTTACTGCTTTACATTCTTTTTTCTGTTGGATGTTGTAATCTCTTTCAATAGATTCCAATCCAAATAAGATTTATTCAACTGTAATCTCATTCATCGGATTGCTGCTCTAGATTTATGGTTGTTTGGTTGTAATATATTTTCATTTTGTTTTGTATGCGGTTTGTTGTTACGGTTCCTATATGGGAAGTATTTGTCTTGTAAATCTGTTTAAGCGTTTGAATAAATTCATTATTCGACAAAATCAACTTTGTCAAAATGAATTTATTCCATCCCTTAGGGAGCCTTGCAGGATCAGTATACACCCACATCGATATGAGTTGTATCCTTCGTCTAGGATTCTAGCCATTCCCATGAACACGATGCTACTGCTGGTTTCCTTTTTAATCGCAGGTTTGTTTTGTCACCTATTACGATCTATTCAACAATGAAGTTTCTATAAATGATTTGATTCCAAGTTGTTGAACATGAATTGCAGGATTGGCATACAACCACAAAAGCACTGGAAATTCATTTTTATGTCTAAAGATATAACACCCAGCACAGAGTTCTATTTCCCTCTTGTTCTGTATGCGGTTTGTTGTCATGTTTCCTATATGGACAGTATTGGTCCTCTAAATCTGTTTAAGCGTTTGAATAAATCCATTATTAGACAAAATCAACTTTGTCAAAATGAATTTATTCCATCCCTTAGAGAGCCTTGCAGGATTAGTATACACCTACATCGATATGAGTTGTATCCTTCGTCTAGGATTCTAGACATTCCCATGAACACGATGTTGCTGCAAGTTTACAACAACAAAAGAACAAGATATTCATTTTTATGCCAGAATAAACAACTAACCACAGAGAGTTCTCGTTGAGAAAACATATTACTGTATATCTTAATTTTCCGTGAACTCTGTGTAGGTGTGTTGTTTATTTTGGCACAAATCAAGCTCACCTTATTGAGATCGATGCCGCAAACCTGACAAGTAACCTCTTTAATTCCAGTTTGTGAGTAAACTCTTAACTTATTAGAGTTTCTTGCATTACTTATCATTATTATGGTCTCTTTCCCTTGATGAAAATTGGTTGATTCTTACTACCCTTCCCTTTGTTTTGCCAGGATTCATTGATGCGACCTGAAGCTGTGTAAGTGTGGAAAAAATTCATAGGTAACAAGTGCATATCTTGTAATGTATTTTGACCACCACTTACATAGCCTTGCAGGACTAGTGTACATCAAGATAAGAGATTTGGTAGTTTTGAGGTACCTAGAGATGTGCTCGCATAGCCGTTATATGAGACATTGTCCTTCAATCCCGTTTAAGCTTAGTAAGATCTTCAAGAAGAGTTTTTTTCTTGACAGGGTTCTTCTCCATCTCATCTTTTTTTTTTCTTATCATCGTATATCTTTAATATGCATTCGGTTTAATGTGACCTAAAAATGCGAGGGTACCAAAATACACCACCAAATTTTTCTTAGGCAACCTGTATGGACTAAACTCAATTACAATTCCGAGAGTTACAACTTAATGATTAAGAGTTTATATCTCTTTCTTTCACAATCAATATGTAAACGAAAACAAGTCCGTGAACCTGATTATCACGTGAGAGTAGTTGTACGATTCCAAAGATCAATATCCAAGATCAATCAAGTCGTATCAACAATTTACGATGGATGTATCTACTTTGATTGATTTACATACAACCTGTGATATTTCAATTATAGAGATAAAAAATATATTGCAGAAAAAGAAATAACACAGATCCCAGAAATTTTTTAAACGAGGAAACCGCAATTGCAGAAAAACCCCGGGACCTTGTCCAGATTTGAACACTAACTGTATTAAGCCGCTGCAGACTCTAGCCTACTATCAAAATTTCGGACTGGAATGTAGTTGAGACCGAATCCAACCGTCATGAAGAATTCGATTCACGGTGGCGCTCCTTACGCCTCTTGTTAGAGCATAGCTCATTTGAACCCATCAAGCGTTGGTATGTCAAGTTTGGTTGTCATATTTTAGTGAATCAAAACTCATATAAGAGTCTCTTGATTATGTACTAGAGACAAATTTGTATAGGTTAGACTAGAAAGTCTAGGAATATGAGACATACAAGTATTACTCGAAGACCTGAAGAACGTGAAGAAGTAACGAGCTACAACGACGACATCATCCTTCTTCTTGAGGTTAGTAATATTGACTTGAACTGTTTCATTCCTAACGTATCTTTCAAGTCGTGCTATATTGAAAACATAACTGCAAATTTGTGAATGAATATTTTACTCTAATATTGAGATATGATCATATGATCATAGTATTAAGGAATTAGACTACGAAGTATAACGCTTATCTTTTGAACTTCGTAGATATGACATCGACATAATCGTATGAATGCTATTGTTATTATGTGTATGGGTAACATGTGAAGATTTCATCCTAAGAAACAATGTTTACATTTTTTTAAAGGAAGTACATTCATGAACTTGTTTTATGAATCGAAAGGGAAATCACTAGACTTCTTGGTATTGTTATTCATTGCATATCTTTGGATTACCAATATGTGTGAGATGGTAGAACCGAACGTAACTTGTTATGTATCTTGGTATAACTAATCACAATGCCTGACTTATGATTTGGTATAACTATTTTTGATTAATTAGTGTTACCGATCCTAAGTAATCACCTAAGATGGTATGATCGATATTTGTAATTGGTGTGACCGATCCTAATAATTGGTGTGACCGATCACAAAAGAGTTTTGTAACCGATCCTTCTAATTGGTGTAACTGAACCTAGTAATTGGTGTA